>OZ059793.1:9967606-10298385 GCA_964057025.1 Standfussiana lucernea | reverse complement strand
CAGAAATCATTGTGCAATATTATGCAATAATGTTGTTCGTAGGTATTTAACGAAAACGCTGTATCAAGGTTACCATGTTAAAATTTTCATTTCGAGAGATAATGTGGAAGGCGACGTATCTAAGTAGGATATTATTGGGCATTCTACCCCACCTTCCGTTCCATCGGCTCACTCCGTTCGCCTCGTCACTCTCGGTGGAGTAGAATGCCCAATAATATAAATGAAATCCTACATAGCGCAGTAAAATACTGGTTCGGCGCCTATTCCACCCGGTGGATTAAACAGTGTAGTAAAATACTGGTTCGATGCTTATTCCACCCGATGGAGCGGAAGGAGGAGTATGAATTCCTAAGTGCAGTAAAATACTAGTTCGGCACCTATTCCACCATTTTAGTTCTAAAACTCAACATTACCTTGTTAACTTATTTTACCTTGATAACTTATTACCTTATTTTACCTTGATACTTTGTTACAATGAGTTATAAATGTCAATGTAATAAATTATTGACTCATTATTAATATAACCGTTTCAAGCAGTCGTCATGAAATTTGTTAAACAACCACAATCGTTACACGTAAACAAACTTTGTGTTCATTCTCAGGAGACTGGTTTTCGCCATGGAGAATTATTACCTAAATCGGTACGATGCATCATTTGCGGGCCGTCAAATTGTGGAAAAACTAATTTATTAATTGGCCTTCTTATACACGAGAATGGTTTAAGATTTCAAAATGTTTATGTTTATTCGAAAACCTTGCAACAACCTAAGTATGTTTTTTTAGAAAAAGTCTTGCAACGAGTACCAGGTGTTTCATTTCAGAAATATCATGAAAATGAGCAAGTACTGAGTGTTCAGACCGCAAAACCGAATTCTGTAATTGTATTTGATGATGTTGCTTGTGAAAATCAAAGTAGTATGCGTGATTATTTTGCTATGGGGAGACACAAATTCATCGATTGTTTTTATCTAAATCAGACGTATAGTAAAATCCCTAAGCAATTAGTAAGAGACAATGCAAACCTAATCGTACTTTTTAAACAAGATGAAAGAAATATGAGACATGTTTATGAAGAACACGTCAACACTGACATGCCATGGATTGAATTTCGTGAAATGTGTTCAAAAATATGGAGTATACCTTTCAATTATCTTGTAATTAACAAAGATTGTTCCAAAAACAAAGGATGTTATAGAAGTCAATTTGACACGTTTGTAGTCTTTGACTAATAACACGAATGCATATATAAGGTTATTACCTGCCTGCCATTATTATTCACCCTACAACGCTAAATCAATTACGACCTATTTTATTAATATGGAAAAATCATTAAAACGACAAATTGTTGATGCGGCAGAAGCTGTGAAGATAAAAATACGAAAAATGAGAGATGCTGAGATTAACAATAAACAAGCACTGGAATCTGTTTTCAAACCTGTAACAGAACCTCTCAACCTAATTGCTAATGCTAGTAAGCAAACTCCTCCCCTGCGTGCTAGTGAAGATTTTGCTGATGGTCCGTTTACTAACGAAACTGGTAGTGCAGGAAGCAATGATAATAATGGTGATGAAGACAAATATGAATCCGATATCAACAGTAACTCTTCATATGAATCAGTAGTTGAAAGGAATCAAGACTATGATACGTCATCCTGGTCAGTATCTTCAGAAGCGTTGGTAGATATTCCATTTGGGGTTAGAGCAGACCACGGGAAACTGATGTTAGGTTCTGCTTGCATAACGATCAACGATCAATACATCACGGTGGTTGGACGTAAATACCGAAATACACCTGGTTTAAAACAGTTGTTGCTTAAGAAAGATGTAGACCTAAGTTTGGTTACAGATAGTGATATGCAAAATTATAAATCGATGCTACTTGATACAAATGCACATCGTCGAGACTATGAACCAAGTAAACCAATAAAAAGTAACAAAGGACAAAAATATTTGCAAGTTATTAAACCTCTTTTTCAACTGAAGAAGACAATTCAGGGAAAAGGTCTACCGTTGATAAAAAGGTGGAGAAAAAACGTAGACTTAGTGTACTGGGATGATCCTAACGAATTAGTGGAAAGGTTGAAATTATTGATTGCGTCTAGAGATGCTGGCAACACAGGATTAGATAATGAAATTATATCTATCATTGAAGAATTACGTGAAAGTAAAGTTATAAATAAATAAGTATTTAAAAATGTGTTTATTTTACTATCATCCTCTCAAAACAACACACCTTAAACATGAACGTAGACAAATTTGGACACTACATTCACAAAAGAATGCGTTTATCAGAGTTATTTGAGTTTAATGAGAATGCACTGGTAAAATCAGAAAACGGAGATTTTGATTTAAAAACATCAAGACTGAGAGGAATTAGATCTCCAGTAGAAGCAGACGATGCTGTGAACAAGGATTATGTAGATCTATTGAATGCTAATACCATAAAAGAATTAAATAATCTAGTTGTAAACAAGGATTATATAGATCGATTGAATGCAAAAATGTTGAAAGAACTTAATAATTTGATTGGTACATTACGTTCACAAATCATAAAAGATGCAAAGGATACAGTTCAAGCTACTTTAAAAGCAAGGATACCTGAGGTTTCAACTCATTTGCAAGATAAGTTTTATACTAAAGCAGTGGTAGATAAATTACTTCAAAAAACTTCGTAATGACAAAACAGCAAATTGTGAATGAAATACACAAAGGGGTACGGAGAAATTTCCTTCGACGTTCTGTTATTTTGAAAGGAATCAACGACTTATGGCAAGCAGACTTGATGGACATGCAAAACCTAAAAAAGTATAACAGAGGTTACAATTTCATCTTAGTGGTGATTGACTGCTTCTCAAAGTATGCCTGGGCTGAACCGTTAAAATCAAAAAATAAATTTGATGTTACTCGTGCATTCGAACATATACTGCTTAGCAGTCGTAATAATCCGGTTAACTTGCAAACTGACATGGGGACCGAATTTTATAACATCACTTTTCAAACGCTTATGAAAAAGCATAACATTAACCATTACTCATCGTTTTCTACTAAAAAAGCATCAATTGTAGAGAGACTGATTAGAACTGTAAAAAATAAATTATATAAATATTTTAGTCTCAATGGAAACTATAAATGGTTAGATCTACCATTGGAAGATACATTGAAGAGATATAACAACACAAAACATCGCACTATTCAATTTAAACCAGTAGATGTAAATAAAAGTAATGAACAAGTAATCAAAGAAAATATTAAAAAAATAAACAAACATGATTTAGTTCCGTGGAAGCCTAAATTCAAAGTTGGTGATTGTGTCCGTATAAGTAAATACAAACATAATTTTGAGAAAGGTTATACTCCTAATTGGTCGACTGAATTATTTATTATAAAAAAGGTAAATAAAACCTTACCAGTAACATATCACATAGAAGATCGACGAAAGCAAGACATATTAGGAGCTTTTTACGAACAAGAACTGCAAAGATCTATTTATCCTGATGTATATTTGATAGAAAAGGTTTTGAAAAAGAAAGGAAATAAATTGTATGTTAAATGGTTAGGTCTGAACAGTGCAGAAAACAGTTGGATTGAAAAAGCTGCAATAATGGACTAAGATATTATATAACCATTTTTCATTTGAAATCCGATCATTATAATTTGAATAATGCAAGGGGGTGGACTAGTTAACGGCATAATTAATAATCTACCATTCGAAGTTCATTTGCCAGGATACAATTATTGCGGACCAGGAACCAAACTTCACAAACGCTTAGCGCGAGGTGACCGAGGTGTAAATAAGCTAGACGAAGCTTGCATGCAACACGATATTGCGTATACAAACCATACAGACTTATCAAATCGTCACAAAGCCGATTTAGAACTACTCAACATGGCTAAACAAAGACTTAAATCAAAAGATGCAGGGAAAGGTGAAAAACTAAGCTCTTGGCTAGTTAACAAAGTTATGAAAGCGAAATTAAAGTCTGGATCCGGCATTAAATCATTTAAAAGCTTAGTTTCAAAAATAAAATCGAAAATTAAGAAACTCAAATGCAAAGATAGTAAGACTTTAATAAAAGCAGCTTACTTAGCCGCAAAAAAGTTATTTCCAAACATTCATCATCGAATTCGAGTACCCCGAGTAATACCCATACCAAAGACTGGGGGAGTTTTGCCTTTAATTCCAATTTTTGCTGGTTTATCTGCTTTAGGAACTTTAGCTGGGGGTGCAGCTGGCATTGCAAAAACCGTCAATGATTACAAAGCAAACAAACAAAATTTACAAGAAACAGAACGACATAATAAAGCTATGGAGGCTTTAGTGTTGGGCAAGGGTTTATACATTAAGCCGTATAAAAGTGGTAAAGGATTGTTTATAACATCTTCAAAAAACTGAAAAATATGCTACCCAATCGACCTCTAACTAATGTAGACATCCGAAATTATTCAAGAGACATCCCATATTTTCGTGGGATCTACATGAAGGATCAACTACCTCGGAAGCCGAAACGCATTGAATGTGGTATCGTTAACTTAGACAATTCTAAGAACGAAGGAACGCATTGGGTAGCTTATGCTAAAGTATACAATCACTGTGAATACTTTGATAGCTATGGAAATTTAAAACCTCCCATGGAATTGATGCAATATTTCAAAAATTGTAATGTGTTTTATAACTACACAAGATATCAAAAATTTAACGCAGTCAATTGTGGTCATTTATGTTTAAATTATTTGTGGAGTTTTTGGAATAAAAATGTAATATAAAATATATACTTTTCTTTCATTTCAATCATTTGCAAGATGTCACTCACTTTGTCGATAACTGGAGACTCGTCAGTGTTAACTACATACTATCCTAATACGTTGCAACTAGATGGAGAATATGAGTGTGCATTATTGCACTTTTCAACATTTAATTCTATTCCAAACATTGATAAAAGTAATAATAAGTTCTATTATGGCATTAATGAAGTTATTGAAATACCGGAAGGCACTTATGAATTACAAGATGTCAGCGATTATTTAAAATCCGAAATAAAAGATGCAGCTATCAAACTACGGTGCAATAATAATACATTAAAAACTACAATATTTTGTACAAAAGACATTAATTTTATCAAAGAAGACTCTTTTAGAAGACTATTAGGATTTAATAAACAAATCTTGAAAGCAAATAAATGGCATGTGTCACAGTCTCCAGTCAACATTCTACCTACGACCGTAGTCAGGATTGAATGTGATATTGTAAGCGGTTCCTATGTAAACGGTGAACCCAGTCATATTATTCACGAATTTGCACTTAATGTGCCACCTGGATACAGGATCATAGAAATCCCGAAGAACGCAATATACTTTCCAATCAATCAAAACAACATAAGCTGCATACATATCAGGTTGTTAGATATAAACAAACGATTAATCAATTTACGTGGTGAAGAAGTGCAGGTGTATCTGCATCTTAGAAGAAAAAAATGATTGATTACAATAAAAATGTGTCTCAACAAGTTAAGAATATCAGTTCTGCTCGAGCTACCTATCAAATAAGACCTCTATCTAAGAAGAAAATAAAATTAACTAAAGACAATAAAGCATTCCTTAGAGCAATTGGATTGCTAAAATGAATATCTTAGACGTTTTATCCGCTCCTACTTGCGATACTACTATAGAAGGAATCGAATTTCATTCCTACAAACCCTATGTAACGAGTTTTAACAGGAACGATGAAATCCGCATATCTATCAACCAACAGGACTTGTACATATTACCATCAGCTAGCACCCTATATTTGGAAGGAACTGTTAACGTTACCAAAAAAGATACGAAGGACAAAGCTACTAGTGTCAATTTCACGAACAATGCTCTACTCTACTTGTTCCAAGACATTAGGTATGAGCTAAATGGAGTGGAGATTGACAAAATAAAAAATGCAGGTATAACAACAACCATGAAATCACTAATTTCAATGAACGAAAGTGAATCAAAAATGTCTAATGCTTGGGGCTGGAATATTGATGGTATAAAAAATATTGATGGAGGAAGATTTTCTGCTTCAATACCACTTTGTAACCTCCTCGGTTTTGCTGAAGATTTTAAAAAAGTCGTGATAAATAGTAGACATGAACTGATATTGTTACGAAGTAATACTAATTTGAACGCTGTAAAACTGAATACTGGCGAAGTAGTGGATGATGTTCAGATTAATAAAATCATATGGCGCGTACCGCATGTTAAAGTATCAGACAAAGAAAAAATTGGTTTGTTAAAAGTATTAGAAAAAGATCGCCCACTTCAAATGATATATAGAAATTGGGATCTGTACGAATATCCAGCTTTGCCTAAAACTACAAAACATACTTGGTCTATCAAAACTTCATCTCAAATAGAAAAACCAAGATACGTTATTATCGGGCTACAGTCAAATAGGAAAAGCAATGCAAGTTCAGACATGTCTCAATTCGATCACTGTCATGTTCGAAACGTTAGAGTGTACCTCAATTCAACTTATTTTCCGTATGAAAACCTAAATGTGAGTTTTGCTAATAACAGAATCGCTTTATTATACGAGCAATACACCAGATTCCAACAGTCGTATTATGGACGTCGTCCGGAGCCCATATTAAGCGAAAAACAGTTTAGAGATTTAGCACCGCTGTTTGTCATTGATTGTTCTAGACAAGCGGATAATCTAAAGACAGGTCCGGTTGTGGATGTGAGAGTAGAAATTGAGAGTGATTCAGAGATACCAGATAAAACTTCAGCATACTGTCTCATTCTGAACGATTGCATTGTTGAATACAAACCCTTAAGCAGCATTGTCAAGAAGATATCATGAAGGCGGATACCATTATAGTGGAACTCCAAGGATTTAAAGATTCTATAAATAATTTTATTGTCAAAGAATTGGCCATTGCGAGTCAGGATCATACACAGACGTTCTTGGTAAAACCACCATATTCATTCCATTACCTAACACAAGAAGAAAAAAAGCAGGTGAGGTGGTTAGAAAGAAATCGAGGAATTTACTGGAGCGAGGGTTACATAGACTACAAAGAGTTTCAACGTGTAATTTTACCATTCTTAGAAAATAAAAAAATTATCACAAAGGGTTTGGAAAAGATTAAATGGATTAAAGAGTTATGTGCAAACTGTGAAGTTATCGACATAGGTGAGAAGGGATGCCCTAATTTTTCAGAATTAAAAAGAAGGTTTTGTAAAAATAAAATTGATTTTAATTGTGTGAATCATAAAATGAATTGTGCGTTGAATAATGCTATCTGTATAAGGAAATGGTATTTTGATAATAACATGTCTGTATTTAATTTATTTTAATTATTATTGTGTTGAACAGTTAATAAAAAATGTCTATCTACTTATGAGTGTTTTATTTAGTATAATCAGGGTAACCTACATAACAAACTTTAAATTAGCTGCAGTAACATGATATAATTATAACATGTAAAATTTAAATTTAATTATAAAAATACTGAAAGCAAATAACCTACAATTATACATCACACTAGAGCTAATTTAGAGTTCGAGTATTAATAAGTAATAAAAAAACGTAAATTAAATTATGAAAGAATATATTTTTATTTACTTTTTTACATTATTTGCAATTATTACAATCTAATTATAACTACCTACCCAAAAATAATAAGTACAAGATAAAATACAAAGAGTTAATTGCAGTAAAACATATATAATTATTTCATATTTAACATTTTATACATTCAAAACACTAAAGAATAAGAAAGCAAATAAATGGTATACATTCCTAATATTAATATACCCAAATAACTAGTAGATTACTTACATAATTTATTATTACTTATTACTGCAAATTTTACACAACAACTTATAAAGTAGGTACGTACAAAATAATGACACCAGTTAATAATAACATCTATCTCCACAAAGTTTTTTTGATATTTTATTAATTAACGATTGCGTCTCATCCATAACATGATCCACTGATTCAGTCACTACATACTGCACACTTAACATTACCATGTCCTGATTATCACTTGCAGGTTCTTGTTGTTCACTGATATCCAACACTTGTACCTGGATCAGTCGTAAACCTTTTTTCTTCTCATTGTTTATCAGGAATGATTGACTTGTATGCAGATATGGCTTCTGTTTTAGACACTCCCGTCTTGTTCTAGGCTTCTTGCTGGCAGGTTCATAGTCTTGTCTTGCTCTAGGCTCCTTGTTGACAGGTCTTTGTTGTTCAGGGATATGCCAACTTAAACTCGGAGTCGGATAACCTTGAGCGTATTGTGAGAAGTCGATAATATCTGGAGAATCACACATTGTCAACGATCTGAAACAAACAAAATAATAATTAACTAAATTACATAAAAAAACATGATGAAATAATCTTATAAGTAGATGGGTACTTGTACAATACTTACAATTTCGTTTCGTTTTTACTCGATGTGATATGACCGCTCCGGCTGACTGTCTAATGATGGATGTTACTCAATAATATGCAATTAGACTCCATAAAGCATTATGCTGTGATTCAATTTCATGTTTCAACATGTTCAAGCTTGCGCCCGAGCACCTGTTCGGTGTCAAATTCTGCACCGCGCGTGCTTCTTCAAAGCAATCCAATATTTTATCACATTTTCGACGACACGTTTGGCGCATTGGTTATGAACTCGTCTTGATGCATCACAATGGTAAGTATTAGGTTATAAGCGTGTTGCTAGCTGCGACTAATTGCGCCAAATTAGTGTCGCGGGTTCGATTCCCGCACGGAACATACAATAAGTATTTGTTCCGGTCTGGATTTTGTTTTCATGTTTTATTTTTTCGTCATTATTTAATTTAATATAAATAATTACAATATTCTGAAAAAATTAGCAAATATCAGCCTGGATCAAAACATGATTGTATTGATGCACCGTGACTTTGTCATCAATCAGGAATGGAAATGAAACAGATATAATTGTGATCTTAAAATACTATTTATTTATTACAAATAAAAGAAAACATCATGTTCATGCGGCACGACATTTCATACAATTTTTAAAGTCCGAAGTTTTGGAAATGAATAATAAACATGATTTAATAAACATGATACGTCTAAGTAGGATACGATATAAAAAGTTAGTAAATATTTTAGTATTTTTTACGAAATGTCGCGTAAACATTCTTAAAATTAATTAACTACTAAATAAGTTCTAACATTATTTGCTACAAGTAAAAAGATAATAATATCTATTTTTAAATCTATTTGGCACCAAGAAAATATATGTTTTACAATTACATTACACATTACTTGTATCTGGAGCCTGCTTTAGGTAATAGTCATTAGTAGGTACTTACATAATATTTCGTCTTTACATTTAGGACGTTATCTAAAATACATTGTAAAAAATGTATCTACTGTAATTACTTACATTTAAAAATAATGGTAACGCATTACATAAATATGGTTGCGTTACCCCAGGCTAAAGTAGAAACTTTATCAAACGATAACAATCGTTTATCATCATTGTTTGAAAGTGCTATTTTATTTACATCCTGAGTGTATATTTCATGTTTTATTGATCTGAACAATACATTTTTTTTGCGAATTACATTGGAATTGTACAAAACATTTTTATAATCTAACATATTTAAATTTTTAGTAATACATTTTTTTGTACCTTTTGCCTTTTTAATTGTTTTGTTTAACGTTTTAATACAATAAAGCTTTGAGCGCAATCCTACGAATTCTTTGATAATGTTGCCACCCATTTCATCCTTAAACAGTCCTGGAACCTTCTTATTAATAATTGGTAAGTTATAGTCATTGTTACAGTCATAATTGCTGGTATCCAAATATTTTAGAAAATGGAGCTTAAAGTCTTTGTAAACATCATTACTCTGTACATCATATACTAGACTATCTGTGTCAGTATAGCACAATTCAATTCGGTTACCATAAAAAGGTTTTATGATAGAGTAGTGAAAGTCGTACATGTGAGTCTTAGATAATTCTAATACTGCAAACCCTATGTAAATTGGTTTATCAAGTATAATACGTACAGGTTTCATTTGGATTGCCACTAAATCATCAGAAAATACAGAGGTGCTATGAAAATATGGACTGGCTATCAGTTTTTCAGCACAAGCAGTCTTTTTCGTTTTATTGTTCGAGTCACACCACTTGTTTACTAACTTAACGTCTATTCGATGTTCATTATTTTCCAGGGTCTTTCCAAAAATACTATTGTTCAACAATTTGAAAAAATCTTGTTCAAAAGTTGACTCTGCTTTTTGACGTAACTGGGTGTTAATATCAATATATTGCTTTAAAAAACAACTTTGCTTAAATATAATAGCGCGATGGATCCTTCTCAATACTAAACCGTGCTGTAAACATTTTTTTAAATGTACGTAATGAATAACATAGTGATATTTATCATACAAATTTGGTATTAGCTTTTTATTCTTACCACCAGGTGGCAAGCATTTTTCTGGACAAAAGGGAAAGTCATTGTGTTCCATGTGCAATTTCTCCGGATATATTAAATCAACTTCAAGAATGTAACCGTTTTCCGCAGTATCACTGATGTCTGCTAAGTTCAATTGTAAAAAATCAATTTCTTGTCTATTTATAAATCTAAAATCGGAATAGGGTAGGGATTGACACATGCTATAACCGTATAAATTGTTACAGTCTAAATAAATTATAAATGAATTTGGAAGGGTTGGATCGTAAGTATCTAAATATTTATGATTGGCTTTGACATGTCTTTTGGAACACATACAAACACCTCCTCGAATACCTTTTTGTATCATTCTAAAAATTTCAACATCACTAATCAATTCTAATCGAACTCCTGTTTTTAAAAGCATTGCATCAAAAGATAGACTTGGTGCTGTAAGATAGAACGCGGGATCGAGATTGTAATGTAGTTTACAAGTTTTTCGAAAATTTTCAAATACATCTGTTAGCAACAGAACATCTGTTTTGAGATATAAATCTGTGTACATACCCATGTTTTGAATATTAAATACTGACCAAACAGATCGAGCGTGTTCATAGTCTTCGTCGTTTATTGTTTCATTAGTTATGGAGTTAAAAAAATATTTTTTAGAGGGTAAACACATATCTTCATAACGTTCCCATTGAGACATATAGTCATATGGATACACTCCCTTGCGCGTCAGTAGGTTAAATTGTTTTTTATTAGGAAAATAAGATTTTAATTGTTTAAAGTCTTGTTTTTTCATTGTACTAACCAACTTTTCTAAGCTAGTTCCTAAAAACTTGAAAGAATCTACAAACCGTACCTGGATGCTTTCCCCGGTAGAAATCGGAATAAACTTAGTGAATGAAATATAGTTTTCTTTTGTTTTAGGTATCACTTTAATAGATCCAGGAGCTTCACCTAATTCTTTTATAAAAAGATGACAATCGTATCCGGACAAATTATGAAAAAATACTGGCAAAAATGTTGGTAGTTTGTATTGTAAGTTACAATAACTATGAGCTGCGCCACGATATTTACCAGTCAAGTGACAATGATCGCGAACCCTATCGCCGAACAAGAACTGTTCACAAATATGACATGTCATCGCGTTTTCAAAGTCGTGAGCATTATCATTTGAGTAAATCATAGGAGCGTTATTTTTTAAAATATCGTAAATTTTTTTTGAATCTTTGTAGATAGACTTCACAAAATTTGATACACAATCCAAGCCGCGATAAGAAACGTAACGATTGTGACTTTCGTCTAGCGTACACGTGATATGATAAGCGAAAGCTACAGGCACATGTCGCTGTCGCGTTACAGTACTCGCCTTAGTGGGGTCAGGGTCACAAGATTCATACCGTTCTAGCATTGTTTCAAAATCTGCGTATATAACAAATGGTACAATTTGCTTTCTATTATAATTTTTAAACTGTATGCAAGAACCCCTTGGAGGTAGTTCAGTGGCGACCCCGCCACAACTATGCGAACTAAGATTATCGCATGAATTAAAAAACATTAAACAAACGTCACAAAAGTACAGTTTACTGTGGTGTTTTGTTATTTGATTTTTAACAAGTCGCGGCAAGTCTTTAATGAGACAGTAATGTGACAAATCATCTCTTTCTAAATAAAGTAAATGAATCACTTTTCCGTTCAAGGCTTTTGGTTTGTAAAGCGGTCCTATAACAGTATCATTTTTTAAACCATAAATGTAAATGCAAATTTCGGGGTTATTCACTTCGAACCGCGCAATATCTGAGAAATTCACTGGAAATGACATGTCCTTTACATTTAACACGTTACGAAAATCAGGGTAAGAAGATACTCTTTCAGGGTGACTCTTAGCTGGATATAAAGCAGCAACAACAGACCATAAAAAACAATACTCATCATTATTGTGGATATTAACACATGCTTTTTTCGATTTTATTGCAGAAGGCAATTCGATAAAGCCCGAACCGCGTAAGGGTTGATATTTGTTAACATTGACTTCCAAATGAGAACTGCTCAAGAACGTCCACCCACTGTCTCGGTCCTGAAATTCTTCTATCTTTTTTGTTAAAATGTTTTTTACTTGAGACGATAATGAATCAAATTCATAATTCTGATGTATAGTAACGTTTTTTGTGGCAAATGATTTCATCTCCTGAGAATCATTTTTAAACATTAAAAACAACGCAAAATATTCGAAATTAACTTTTATACAAGTATGTTTTTTAAGAGACATGTCAATTAACGTTTTAATTTTGCTCCAAATATTATTAAGAAAAGGCTCTAGAGAACAATTCTCAGACGGATCGACAATTCTATAAGAAGCTATACGATTACGAAATGCAGAATGTATTATTTCAACACCATCGCAAAAATGTGAAACTGTTTTGTTTTTATGATTAGTACTACGTAGGTGACCTGTCCAGTGACTGCGCTCAACAGATGTGTTACAAACAGTACAGAAAGGCATTTTAGATTAAAATAGTTCTAAACTTACTATTAGATGTTGCAATATATTATTATTAAGATTATGATGTACAACAAAAAATACCTGGATATAATAGAATATACCTGGTGCCCAATAACTTAAATATTTATTTTATGTTTATATTGTCACTATAAAAGACGGGCTCAGAATCATCAAATAATTCATGAGTCCGTCTCATAAAAACTTGGAGTCCGTCCCACTGCGGCGTGTTACGGTTTAGCTGCACTTTTAGAACCACCGAGGCTTTCTTCCACCTATCCTCTTTAGGGGTGGAAGCAACTTCGGTCTTGTTGTAGACTTTTACCTCCACATAGAAGTCCCCGGTTAAGTTCGCCGTTCGTCGCACTTTGCCGTTGGCGACACGGCTGCAGAGGCTCGAACCGAAGTCTCCAATTGAGGTCGATGACGGAATGTAGTCCACCAAGCCAAAAAGGTCCGAGCTCGAAGTGCGTCGTTTACTGTAAACAATTTAACATAATTCTTATTTATAATAATTTACACAACACATTACATTACATTTATTTTTTAAGTGGCGAATTGAGGGTGTATTATATACTCCTCTGTCGAACCCTACGCGGATAGAAAGCATGATGTTATGTTATATTAATTCCAATAAAAATACCTCATGAATTAACTGTAAACATTCCTGCAAGGAATAATAATTGGAAATTGATTTCAGCGCTCTCTGCGTTACAGTTCGAAATTGACTTAACATACACAACAAACACCTAAAGTTAAAAGCAGTTACACAAAATTACCTTGATTTCGATTCTGACGGCGTGGTGCTCTCGAGAGCTTTGCGCTTCGACACCTTCTTTTTTGGTTGCACCTTCGCAACCTCGGCTACAGCTGCAGACTGTGTCTGGAATTCTGAATCGGAGTCAGACCTGAAATGGAGCAAATAAAGATTAATTTTTTACCTTATAACTATGACTTGATGAAGACTTCCGATACAACAGCCGGCAGGCAGAAACCAGGTCCGTAGCTGGGTAGTGATTAAATAAATACATTAGCAAATTCAGTAAAGTTAGTAGTACTTACTTACATTTTTTAAAGTTGAAGGTTGTACGAGTATAACGTAACTAATTATATAGCGAAGGTAACCGGTGTTTATCACTGGAAGATACTGAAGGGAATGTAATATTGTGATCAAAATTGATTGATTTTATTCATAAAAAATACCATTTCAGCAATATTTATCCCATTACAAAATTAAACCTTAACTACATGTTGTCACAGTTGTATGATTAATTTATGTTACTTAGGTCTAATTAAATCGTAGTGATTGAAAATTGTTTCCGTCAAATTGCAATTTTATCGTGAGAAATGAAATAAAAAACCAGCTTTTTACCCTCGCCGACAAAGGTGACGACGATACATGACACTTATGATTAATACATTACGTATTATAATAAAGTATGTATGTTTGTTTAAACCTTGATGTAAAACTCCGCATGACATCACACATGTGAATTAAAAAAATGATTTTTTTTCAAAGATGCAAGGTAAGACGTGCTGAAAGAAAAATATCCTGAAAAATTTTTTTGTGCATAATAATCTATGTAAACGAACTCGCGTCAAAAAGTTAGTTCACTAATATGCTGCAGTAAAACTTAACATCAATATAAGTAATATCATCTAACGTCTAAAACGATTTTTTTATAAACATTTCATGCAAAGGTTCAGTAGGTACTGATATTAAGATTCATCTTTCAAACAATTTGTTACGAAACTTTATGATGATGTTCCTAGGATCATCCTCTATTTAAATTAATTGCATTGATTAGGAAATCCTATAAAGATCAATTTTAATCAATGACTGCAACATGCACAGCGATCATCTTACAGTGTAATTGTTGAATACATAGAAATGACTCATACATACACCTCGTGTAACAAAGTTCGAACACTGCAAATTTACAACACGCAATTTTGCAAACTTTGAGATTCTTAAGAATCACTTACTCCTACTGTGAAAGCTTAACACGATCGGCGCTCCGGCGCCGTTGTCAGGCGTTTTACAAAGAGTATGACACAATAGATGACCACGGGACGGCACACGAACCGTTTCGAAGGCAATTGTACGAGTGCGAAAGCATCTTAATAAAGCACAACGCAGATTAACAGACCAGCAAAGCAACCAGTAGTAGTTTGTTAACGTGTAAGGTAGTGTTAGCTGTATGAATTAATTAAATTAAAATTTGGATGTCCTTGGTGTCCAATCTGGGACCATAGAAATAGAATGTGTGTGTACATGTAGGTGCATGCTATTTCTTGCTCTGTGAAGAGACATGAGACAATCTGTCCTGAATTTTAGTTTAATGTTTACAGTATCCTATAATTCAGATGTCCTTGGTGCCCAATCTGGGTCACAGAAATAGAATGTGCTTGTGCCTGTAGGTGCATGTTATTTCTTGTTCTGTGAAGAGACATGAGACAATCTGTCCTGAATTTTAGGCTAATGGTTCAAGCAGCGAGCTCCCTTATTTGTTAACATGTAAGCTAGTGCCAACTGTATGAGTTAATTAAATTAAAATTTGGATGTCCTTGGTGTCCAATCTGGGACCATAGAAATAGAATGTGTGTGTGCCTGTAGGTGCATGCTATTTCTTGCTCTGTGAAGAGACATGAGACAATCTGTCCCAAATTTTAGTTTAATGTTTACAGTATCCTATAATTCAGATGTCCTTGGTGCCCAATCTGGGTCACAGAAATAGAATGTGCGTGTGCCTATAGGTGCATGCTATTTCTTGCTCTGTGAAGAGACATGAGACAATCTGTCCTGGATTATAGCTTACTATGTTCGTATAGTTCCATTAGTAAACGAAATATGTGTGAAACTTGTTGTTATAAAAACAGTCAGCTAAGGTAGTGGTTATGTGTGAAACTTGGTGTTATAAAACTTGTCAACTAAAGTAGTGGTTTAGTGCTCAATTCGAGAATCTGCGGTACTTGATCGAGGTAAGTCATCAGTATTTTATTACACTGTTTAATCCACTGGGCGGAATAGGCGCCGAACCAGTATTTTACTGCGCTATGTAGGATTTCATTTATATTATTGGGCATTCTACTCCACCGAGAGTGACGAGGCGAACGGAGTGAGCCGATGGAACGGAAGGTGGGGTAGAATGCCCAATAATATCCTACTTATCTATGTACATAAATCGGACTTAGGATACTAACCATAACTTTTTGAGAAATTTCGATCTGCATTCACGGATTTTTTATTTTTCTTACATTCTGCGAGAAAAATACAATTAAAAAAAGTTTCTACAGCCCAGGGTCAAAATACTTTAAGGGACCAACTAGTAAGGCGCGGTGCCCACTATCGGTGGGCATCGGTGCGGCTCGATCATAGAGTATATAACCACTAGAGAGCTTATAGGCCGATTTCTTCTAAGTACACGACTCACTACCGCGGGCCGGGGGACGAGGAAGAACGCGCGCCTGCAATTCGTCAGTTCAAGGTCAACTTGCATAGGTATGCATATCGTTAGGGCTGATTTAATCGATTAGGGGAAAACAGTCGATATCGATAAAATGGATTTCAACATTATGAAAAATACTCAATTAAAATCGTAGAAAAATAATGATATTTAATCAAAAACAATCGATTACAAAAAACATGTATCCTGTTATTATTGATTTTTAAAATGAATTAATTTGGTAAATGTTTTTCGAATTCAAGTTTTAGGGTCCTGAACGAATAAATTGCACCTTTTTTTTTAAGTCGGTTAAGAGTAGATAGGTATTTTATTGCAGTATTTGAATTGAATAACATTTTTATTAATTTAAATTTTATTATTGTCGATATCAATTTCGGTTAGTAAAGGCAACAGCACGGGTTTCTACTATAAACACACAAAGGGAAAGAAAGGGATAAAAGAATTAGAATTGTCTAATGAAAGAACGAGACATTTCCAAAAGACATCAACGCGGAAATCAAAACGTGTGCTCTTTCACCCCACTACCATTTTAACGAGACCTCTACGGTCGCTCATGATCTGATTAAATCAAAAATAATTTTCTTACTGTTTACTTACCGGTGAAAAGTCATGCCATCCTTTTTGTAACTAGATGTTTTGGAATGTTTCCCACACCACTTCACCGCGCATGAAGGCATTTTGGTGCGTTATAATTGCATAAAAAGTTTAAAAAATTGGAATAATTTAGCGTGCACACAGCTCTAATACTTGGTCACAACTAAAATGGTTACTAGTACCGTAGCCTATATGTAGGCGACAAAACACTAATAGTTTTCGAGCATCGGGGCACTGTATGCGCAGTCAAGTGGTTATATAGTCTTTGGGCTCGATACAGCTCGGGCGGCTTACGGCGGCTTCGGGCGCTTGAGGGCTGCTTCGGGCGGATTCGGAAGCCTCAGAGCCGCCTCTGCAGTCGTAAGCATACCTAAGAACGCTGAGGCTGGTATCGGGTACTATCTGCAGAAGAAAATATAATTTACCCTAGGTAGAGTGCAAAATTTTTCGAGCCCGCTTCGCTCGCTCGTAAGTTCTTTACGTTCCCAAGTTTTTTATTTTATAAATTGCCAGAATTAATTCTATATTGAAAAAAATAAAAAAATTATGGATGCTATTTACAAGCTTGTTGCGCTCGCTTTTGAATCCTCTCTCCATTTTACAATTGGTAAGCTTTCTGCATAAGTCAACTAAGTTAGCCAAACGAAAACCTAACAAATATCCAAGGTGGAGTGCAATTTTTTGTGGTAATTTTCGTTAGGTGTTTTACCTCTCGAACCAAATTCCTGGCTACGGCCCTGCCCTGCCTGCCCCCTACACATATTATATCTAATCCACCATTAACACTTCTCAGTCGGCTTTAATCCATACATTTTAGTTTTTACTTCGTTCTGATTAGTGGGTATGATATCATTGGCAACACAATCGGTTCTTGCGAGAATAGAACTTAGAACGTATAGTTCTAAAGTGCAAGCTATTGAGTTTAATTAAAGCGCAAACTATCTGCCGTATACTAACAGTTCAGTTTAAGTGCTAACTATCTAACACGTCTGTGGTTAATTACGTGTTCTGCGACAAAACATTTATTTAAAATAAACCGTGATGGGTTTATTTTAAAGACAGTTTTTAATTTTCAAGGACTCGGCAGTCAAAAACAAAATGATGAATCCCCCATTCCACAGCATAGTGTAAAAGAAGAACAGAAAAAAATCTCCATGGATAGACTTTTACCAAGATCTATAACTGATAATAAAATATAGTAAATATTTAAATATACACCATGGTGGCGTGACCTAATCTAAAACACAAAAATACATTGCTAATAAATAGTCTTAATTATGTGGGTTATCCACACAATATTTATTAATCTAATGTTTGTTAAGTGTTGTTTGTTTGTTAACCTGTATGTATGCTCTGTAGAGATACTGTCTTATGTCCACAACTGTATCTTCGTGTTCTAAAGTCCTATTAAACAGTGATCTCCTAACCGAGCAAAGGTTTAATTAAATTGTAGAGGATTGTTTTGTCTCAGTATTGTTGCCGGAATGACTTCATGGTCTAGTTAAAGGTATTACTTACTTATGCTTGTTATGTAGTTCTACATCCCTGGTTATTGTAAACCTGAAGGACTTTGTACACACGTTTACATCTCTATAAAGTTTTGCTTAATCCACCAAAGAGCAGACTCGATATATAGTTATGCTCTATTTAGTTGTCCATTTCATGCAATAGCTATGAATCATTGACAAAACATCCCTTCTTTGGCTAACATGAAAAACCTGCCAAATACGAGAGATTTTTCCGTTTTTTTTTTCCGTGTGCAAATTAATCACTCATTAGGCGTCAATTAAATCAAGCTGTCAATTTAATTAAGTTAAAATCAAGTCAGTTTTCGAGTAAGTGTATTAAAAATATATTTATATACTTTCTAACATTGTCTTTAAAATTATGCCTGTCCTGGTACGACTGGCCATAAAATACTGCTGCCACAAGCTTTCTCACACACATCTGTATTCAGTACCTACCTGTTATCCACAATAAAGAGTTTATGCTTAATTGATTGACTTACTGGATGCGGGAGACAGAGACATGGACGCCGTAGCACAACTTTTCAAACATGCTGACCAGTAGATGAATAGACAGAGTGCACTACGTGAGGTCGACAAACGGATGTGCGAATAACACTTGTGCGACAAAACTGTACTGCGACTCACCATTGTTCGAATGCACGCAAGTGTGACAAACTGAAGCTCGACATCGCGCTATATAGTGCGACAAATGTGTGCGACGGTAGTTCGACACTACCCAAGTGCGACTATAACGCTTATGCGACACTGCTGTCTATACAGGGTGTAAAAGGACCCTTTATAAGCCGTCAATGAAGCATTCTGTACCCATGTGTACCCAGTGTAACGCAATGTTACTTAGTTTGAGGTACATAATAGACAGGCATTGTCACGTTAAAACGAATTCATCTCAATCTACAAGGAAGAAGTCAATCTACCCGTTAACATCACAATGAAACATTGTTACCGTTTGTAAATTACTGTCTGCGGTGTCATATGACTGATCATTAGGCCTGCAATTACCGACAGTACCTAGAATATCATATATACCACAATAATGTAGGAGCCATTCATAAATTACGACACGCGATTTCATTATTTTTTGACCCACTCCGCCGTCCTTGTCACAGATGGTCACATTTTTTTTCAATCTCTAGTGTGACGTCACCTATTTTGCAATTTTACATTTTCATACTTACATTGCAGAGTTGAAAATGGCCCCTAACTGAAAACTGCAGAGTGAAACTGAAAAGTGAAAATATGGAAAAAGAGTGAATGTTTTAAGAGTTGGCGAATGTTTGCACAATGTTGAATATCCGTTCACTCTTATGTCGTTCGATGGTTTCAATACATGGCAAAGAATGCTTTGGAAAAGACTTATGTACCTAAATTAAATTACAAAATATTTGGCACAATATTGAACTGTATCGGTGAGGTTGTGTGTTTGTGGAACATTGATTATTCAAACGTAGATGTTTGAGTGTCGAGCTCCAGTTGTGATGCTGGTGGTCTCGACTTAATAAAACTGCTGTTTTTCTGCTGTTTCACTGGCCGGCGCGATGTGATGATCCGGAACATAGACGTTTCACATAATCACATATGTAATTATAATATTTGATGCCGATGAACGTACTCAAAAGGAGCATGAGCAGTATCAATCATTCATTACAAACAATAGGTTGAATAGTTAGTTATAAACGGAATCTGAATTGATAAGGCAAGGTATTACATAACTAGGAGCATAATATGTATTTACATAAATACATCTACTTACATAGTACCATATCGCATACCCTGCGTACAGCTGTGAGCATAAATGTGTGCACACTTTGTAAAATTCACAAGTCTTTCTTTTTTCTAAGCTTTATGTTGAACTGAAATGGTTTGTGTTGAATTCAAGGATTCTGTCTTCTGCAAACACAACACTTCATAATTCCAGTTTAGGAGTAATAAAATGTGAACACTTATCCAAATTCAAATGTTATTTAAGAATAAGAATAAGAAATTTTATTTGCTCAAACATGTGTATACATACAGAATTAAAATAATACATGCATGCAAGATCTTAAATAAGATTGGCTCACGACATGCCTGCCATTTCTCATGGCGTGCAAATATCTTTAAGGTACAAACATTATTAATTAAATCAATGATTTTTTAAATTTTACACTTATACATTAAATAACAGTCACAGTTACACAAATTTTCAGTCATTTACATTATCCAATTATTTATTTTCCTTGTTCAATATACAATTATCACAATGAAAATTACATCACTTTATTAGACATTCAATTATAATTACATCTACAATATAGGCATACTTAAGTTCTCCACTACTACATGACCATAATTACTACAATGTTAGTTATATTTTTTTATTTTATTATAATCACCATGTGTCGTTTAAAAATTCTGTGATACTATAGTATGCTTTTTGTGCCAAAAATAATTTCATTGTTTGTTTAAGTTTAGGTATATTTGCTTTTGAATTTGGCTATGTGTACATTTTGCACTTGTACTGTTTCGTTGGTGGAGTGCTCCCAAGCGCGACTGCTGAACATGAGGTCCTGGGTTCAATTCCCGGGTCGGCCAAAGTGTTAGTGGGAATTTCCATCAGAAATTGATCAGTGGCAGGCACGGAGTCTGGATTTGTGCCCGGTTGATGGCAATAGGTTTGCCCCTTATTACACGGGACTTAAAATATAACTGGCGAAATATGGGTGTTCTATTAGGTACATCCTCTGCCTAACCCCTCGGAGATTATATACATGCATAATGGGAGAATGTCTGCGATACTTTTTTATTCGCATTATGTCCTGCATGATAAAACGGTTGTCTTTCGCATTTATTGTGAAAGGTTTTTTCGCTACTTTTAGAGTTATTTGTGCCCTTCTCATCACGTAGTTTAGTAATCTATACTATTCTATACTAATATTATAAATGCGAAAGTTTGGATGGATGTTTGTTGCTCAATCACGCCAGAACGGCTGAACGGATCTGGATAAAATTTGACACAGAGATAGATTATAGTCCGGAATAGCACATAGGCTATATATTTTCACGCTAATAACTTAGGAGGATGAGCAATATTGCATTATGTCCATATTCCTTAACTTTTTGACAACTGACAACTGTCATAACATGTATTTGAATACAACGGCTATTTTAGACCATTTGTCACCGAAGTAAGTAGCCTGACGGTGTAGCGACCGCTCTGTAAACCAGAATTTGCAGGTTCGAATCGCAGTCAGTATCCACTTTTTGTGTTTTTTTATTCCTAAAAGATTTTCAAAACGAATAAACATGATTCGCGAGTTCGATCCCCGGTATCCACTTTTTGTAAATAGATATTTGTTTTATTTTAATTATTTATGATTTTCAAATCATTACAAAATAGTTTAATTTTAGTTTTTTTTTACCATTTAAAAGACAGTTAGGTATTCATAAATTAGCAAATAAAAATTAAACTTAAATACTACAAAAAAAGGCTTTAAAGTTTAAAATAAAACGAATTTACGTTTTTTTTTATATTAACCCAATACGTTGTAAATTTGTTCCGTGCGGGAATCGGACGCGCGACACGCAGCGCAGCAGTCAATCGCACAACCACTGCGCCAACTGTGCCAACACATTGCATTTGTGCTGAATTTTCTGTTGGCCCAACTCCGCGAGGACCGTAATATGGCTCTGACTGTGGCTTCCGGGGGGAGTGAGGCGTAAAACTCCCCCCGTTGCGTCCGAGAGAGGCGTGCGTGGAACACTACGCGCCGCCGTCTCGGGTCCAGTGTGATGGGAGGCAATGGATGTCTCCCAATCCGTCACCCCTGGACCTGCCGACGCTCGGTGCGTCTGCTGCGGGATGGGTGGGATCTCGTCGTCTCCTGTACCCTTTTTACAGCTTCCTTCTGTGATAGTTTCGCAGAAGGACATCACCACAACCTAGGACTCTGTGCTGCCGACCATAGAGCGAACAACGGTCGGCAACGACAGGTCTCCTCCTACCTCTGTATCGAGGGTACAGCGCGGCTCATTCCACGCGGCACACTCGGCCAGCGTATGCCGTGCCGTGTTTTCCAGACAGTGGGCTAGCGAATATACGCCAACACGTGATGTTGCACATCACCAAGAACAGCGGCCGGGGAGTCCTTTTGCAGCAGTGCAAGTTAATAGTATGAGACGAGTGCACAATGTCGCACAAGCATGCATTAGAGGTGTTGAACCACAGCTTGCAGGACATCCGTGGCAACCAGGCGCTGATGGGCGGCGTAGTCGTTTTGTTCACAGGTGACTTCAGACAGACACTGCCAGTTATTGAGAGGGATACATCGGCGGGCGAAATAAACGCATGTCTCAAGGCGTCGCCACTGTGTCCAGGATCGAAAAGCTCCTATCTGACGTGCAACATGCGCGTCGAACTGTACAACGATCATGAATAAGGTGTATTTGCGATTAAGCTGCTGAAAATGGGAGAGGTTCGTCTGGAATCGGACGCAGATGGGAAAAATCTACTCGTATTTTTCTACTAGAATTTTCTCATCCAGTGGCTACAGAGGATGAACTTATCATGCACGTTTTTTAGAAATTTGAGGTAAATATAAATAATGCAGAGTGGTTGTGTGAGAAGTCACTGTTGTCGTCAAAGAACGAGTGGGTTAGTAAAAAAAATAGACCGTCGATATATATGTAGACGATCATTGGCGATTTTAAAGTATATGCATCATAGACACTGAATGCTAATGAAGATAGTACTGTTTTCAACTCCGGCTAACGGGCGTGCCGTCCCACAAGCTGGAGCTTTAAGTTGCATTCCAGTTCTGCTGATGCGAAACCTTGATGCACCCAGACTGTGCAACGGGACCAGGTTTCGTATCGCAGAGCTGCAGTAATATTATAAAAGTCACCATTATTACAGGATCTGTTAAAGGAGAGAGCGTTTTAATTCCCCGTATACCCATTATTCCAAATAACTTGCCACTTCAATTTGAGAGGTTGCAATTTCCCTTAAAATTGGCTTTTACAATGACGATCAACAAATACCAGGGACAAACCTTACAAGTGGCAGGCATTAATTCGGGCACACCACTTCTCACACGGTCAATTATATGTTGGTTGTTCACGTGTTTCAAGTGCACGTGCTGTCGGAAAATAATACCTAAGTCATTTAATGTTGTATACAAAACGGTATTGGAATAAATAAATAACATGCACCCAGCAAGGCGTTTGATTGTTCACTTTGAAAAAAAAAGTGGTATAGTGCCATAATGTTCCAGTTTTTAAGTCTCCTCAACGCTTTTTGTAGTTATCACCCACATTATCACATTTTGATCAGTCTGTCAGTTCTCACACATAACATAACACCTTAACATAACATCACGCCTTTAGTCCTCGAAGCGTAAGGCAGAGGTGTACCTAATCGTACATCCACATTTCGCCGGCTATGTTGAAGTCCCATATAATGGGGGGCGAGCCTATTGCCATGCACCGGCACCGGACAACCGGTCAACCGGGCACAACTCCAGACTTGCAGTCGCGCTTGCGACCACTCGGCCAACGAGGTAGTCTCACACATACACATCAAAATTTCCACGCGAACGAAGTCGCGGGCAACAGCTAGTATTTCATAAAGCTGAAATATAATATCAGTTTTTTTTCGTTTAATATATTACCATGGCGATCAAATCGTCAGATTTACTTAGATATTACTTGGCCGATTTAGTAACAGAATAGAAAATAGTACCTACTGTTTTAGCTGTAAAGATTTAATTTCGTTCAGCTATTATTTAGCAGGTACAAATAATTACATATTATAACTCACTATTTAATAATACGTAATTATCTTCAAAGATAAGTTATCAAATAATCAGTGACAAAGTTTGAAAATGATATTTGTTTTTGTTATCAAACAAGATCTAACCTGACGAAAAAACAGATCAGAACCGTCATTAATTATTATTGCAGGTACTGATTTCTGATTAAGAACCTGTTTTTGATGTCCTAATGAGGAATACGTCACGTTGGTCAACTTGATTTCGATGGGAACGATCTTGAGCGATGGGATCATTGCAGACTGATTGTGTTATCACAATCAGTCTGCTATTAAACTACGGTTACAGGACATGCGAGTTTCCTCACGATGTTACCATCGTATGTTTAGTTTTAACTTTTTGCCTAAACGAACGCTTTTGATGTTCTTCTTCTTGCATCAATTCTTGAGCAGATACATTTTCAAATCAGATCGAGCAGATATTCGAATAGTTAAAGAACAGAAGTGAACATTGCTTTGCCTATTGTTGTAGCTCAGTCAAACAGTTGATATAACTATGTTTATTTATTATTCATACTTATTCGAGATAAAACTTCAGTATCATACAGCGATAAGGAGTTGATAAAACTGACGTACGCAAACACATGGAAGCATACGAGTACCTTACCTTTATTTATTACATGGCAGTTATCATGCAGCTACACAATCTATTCACAACCATAATCAGATTACGGTAGATAGATTCGATCTGTGATTACTGTGAGTGAGTCCTCTACTGAACAACGTAGATGCACAATGGATTTTCAGTATTTTATGCGGTTTTCACAATACCTAATGTAGATCTAAAAATTCTCCAAATCTATTAAAGGTTTTAATATGTATAGATAATGTAACATAGAAATCTTTATGCTTAAG
This sequence comes from Standfussiana lucernea, assembly GCA_964057025.1. Lineage (NCBI taxonomy): Eukaryota > Metazoa > Arthropoda > Insecta > Lepidoptera > Noctuidae > Standfussiana > Standfussiana lucernea. Next base: position 10,273,207 of record OZ059793.1, on the reverse strand, counting down.
ATCAAGATAGTAAACGTTGTTTCTTGTTTACAAATGAAGTACTTACTGTATTCTTACTATATGTTATATTTTTTTACTTTGCCTGTATTGTCCCACTCTTGGGCAAAGGCTTCCCCCCATTCCTTCCACTTTTCTCGATGGTGTGCTTCTTCTCGCCAGTTAGCGAGGAAGTTATCGCGACGTACTATTACGTAGGAAAAAAAATAACAAAAAAGTTGCATGTGGGCGGGCGTAAGTGCATTAAATAACTATATCAGGAGGTTGCCAGTTTTGATATTTATAACGGGTTTTTCAACAAGAACTTTGTTTTTCTATTGGGGCAACACCAACAACATGACAGTTTTGACATTTGGTTTTTTGACGTATACAATTACGAATTCAATTTCGCTCGAACATTGAATTAACCCCCAGTATCTTCACATCCTCGCCTAAGACAAGTCTGGACAAGTCCGCCTTCAACGCGTCCACGTCCTTTGCGTCTTTGTCGCTGTCCGACGAGTCCTTCATCGACACGTCCAAATAATTGAAATCCACTTTGAAAATGGTGGTTCTGTTAAAGTTACATTTCGTAAAAGTCGTGATAACTTCGGACAACATAAATGTCCTTCTGAGACCACTATTCAGAATTTGGTCGCTAAATTTAAGTTGATAGGCTCGGTACAAAATGTACCAACACCAACGCGTGTTCGACCGGGTCGTTCAACTGAAAATATCGCAGCCACAGTGGAAATGCGGTAACGGTCAATGGATCACGCTATCGCGAGATGTTAACAATTCAATTTTGGCCTATTATTGATGACGTGGATATCACTGACATGTGGTTGCAGCAGGACGGTGCCACATGTCACACAGCCAATGAAACGATCAATTTATTGCAAACCAATTTTCTCGATCGCATAATTTCACGAAATTCAGCTGTTAAGTGGCCAGCCAGATGGTGTGATTTAACACCACTGGATTATTTTTGTGGGGCTATGTTAAGGACAGAGTCTATATGCAACCAATCGAATCGATTGTAGCCTTAAAACTCAAAATCCATGATTTGATTAACGAAATAGACCCGCCATTTTGCCAAAAAGTGATTGAAAACTTTGATGAAAGAATTTACATCTGTTAGCGTGGTCGTGGTGGATATTTGCCAGATATCATTTTTCATTCATAATTGCCAAACTTTTCTCTTTGTAATACAATAAAAATTTGAATCATCTTCATCAAAATTCTTTGTTTTATTTTGTTTTAGAAAACAAAGTTCTTGTTGAAAAACCCTGTAGAAGAAGACGATATTTACTCATTCGTAAACTTATGTTGTCCCCAATTGCTAAAACGTCCACGTCACCTAAAATATATATATTAGAGAAAAAAAAAAGAAGGAAAAAGAGTGCCTTTGTATTTAGGGTTCCCAGATCAAGATTCCCAGATAAAAATTCCGGACATTCGAAGCAAGTTTCAGACGTTTTTTTTTTCCTTGGAATCATACCGTAGTTACCTATATTTTTAAACCGCGATTTAAAAAAAAAAGGTTTCGTGAGCGCAGAATATATGAAAATAAACGCTTCCTACATTATTTACCTATACAAGTGATAGGTTCTACTGATTCCTACGTTTATTTTATTAAATGTACTTTAATTTTATTAACAATATTGGCATACTGTTGTTTTACTTTTCTAATTTTATGTAACTCCCTCTGCATTCCGGACACTGAGCTAAAATTCCGGATTTGCCAGCAAAATTCCGGCCGATTTTTGTTTTTTTGTAAGTAAGACAGAAGTTGTCAAAATTTATTATTGTAGTTAGGTACTTACAAAAAGCTAGCCGACAGATTCCAGATATTTTCTTACCTATGCTACTGTTATGAGAATACGTGAAGTTCGCAAGTTTCTTCTTATGGAAGAAACTTGTGAGACGGTTGAACAGGTAAGATGAGGTGATGAGATAGAATCAAGGAACTTTTGCCAAGGTGAGGGCAAGAACAGGCCTTTTCCTCTTCATAATGTTAGGCAGACAGATCTTTTTTTTTCGCAGATCTTAGAATGTTAGGAATTATTGAACTCTAGCCCAATATTTCATTCGCCACTTCAACGGCATCATCGGTGGCAGCGCAGAGGTCATTTTAACGGCTTGTGAGCAGAAAAGCAGGTGGGAGTATAGTCTGCAATGAAGTTTCACATCCGAAACCTTTACCGCTTCACCGAGGTATCTCCACTTTACTAAATAAGTGTTGGACAGATAATGGGACGCAATGATTGTGGCAGGCGGAAATCTTGCTGAATACAATACGAATAGAACATCAATTTTATTGAACCATTGTTGTCTACCGTTATTGTTGACACAACATGAGAAGAGTGTTTGAATTTCAGTTTTCTGGAACATCTTTTTTGTAACCTGTACACCAAGGACGGATCTAGCCTTCGAGCCAGAGGGGTCACTAAGTCGAGTTCGACAGCAATAATAAATTAAAAACAAAAGTTTATTATTGTTTTATGCCCAAATAATGTTTTTTTTTTGTTTGTCTTGGCCTGCTCTGTTCCACTCCTGGGCAAACGCCTCCCACTCCACTCCAAGATTTTTTTACCGCCTTTGAGACATGAGATTTTCTTTTTGGTGTTGGTGTTCATGGTAGGTAATTAAACTGACGTTAAAGAAACCACCTTTACATTTTGGACCAACACGAAGCAGGCACATTTTAAGGTAAAACGTAACGCAAGTCTGTAAACTCCTTAGGTATTACGTTTTGTATAAAATCAATAAGTTATCTATATATATAAAAATGAATTGCTGTTCGTTAGTCTCGCTAAAACTCGAGAACGGCTGAACGGATTTATCTAATCTTGGTTTTGAAATGTTCGTGGAGGTCTAGGGAAGGTTTAAAAGTTGAGAAAAAATCGAATAATTGCCGGGAGAACCCTCAAAACAGCACTTTTCTATTTCCCATACAAACGTTTTCTAAATAAAATGGAGAGCCAATTTGTAATTTATTACCGCTGCATAAAGTTCAAATTCGCGTGCGCGTTGGAGGATCTAATGTCGCGTTCCGAAACTGAACAAAAGTGCGAAGAGCTACCTCACGTGCTAACCGCACTAATGACCAGAGTAGGATAGGTAGGTAGGTACTAGGAGAGTAGGATAGGTAGGTAGGTACTAGGAGAGTAGGATAGGTAGGTAGGTACTAGGAGAGTAGGATAGGTAGGTAGGTACTAGGAGAGTAGGATAGGTAGGTAGGTACTAGGAGAGTAGGATAGGTAGGTAGGTACTAGGAGAGTAGGATAGGTAGGTAGGTACTAGGAGAGTAGGATAGGTAGGTAGGTACTAGGAGAGTAGGATAGGTAGGTAGGTACTAGGAGAGTAGGATAGGTAGGTAGGTACTAGGAGAGTAGGATAGGTAGGTAGGTACTAGGAGAGTAGGATAGGTAGGTAGGTACTAGGAGAGTAGGATAGGTAGGTAGGTACTAGGAGAGTAGGATAGGTAGGTAGGTACTAGGAGAGTAGGATAGGTAGGTAGGTACTAGGAGAGTAGGATAGGTAGGTAGGTACTAGGAGAGTAGGATAGGTAGGTAGGTACTAGGAGAGTAGGATAGGTAGGTAGGTACTAGGAGAGTAGGATAGGTAGGTAGGTACTAGGAGAGTAGGATAGGTAGGTAGGTACTAGGAGAGTAGGATAGGTAGGTAGGTACTAGGAGAGTAGGATAGGTAGGTACTAGGAGAGTAGGATAGGTAGGTACTAGGAGAGTAGGATAGGTAGGTACTAGGAGAGTAGGATAGGCAGGTAGGTACTAGGAGAGTAGGATAGGCAGGTAGGTACTAGGAGAGTAGGATAGGCAGGTAGGTACTAGGAGAGTAGGATAGGCAGGTAGGTACTAGGAGAGTAGGATAGGTAGGTAGGTACTAGGAGAGTAGGATAGGTAGGTACTAGGAGAGTAGGATAGGTAGGTAGGTACTAGGAGAGTAGGATAGGTAGGTACTAGGAGAGTAGGATAGGTAGGTAGGTACTAGGAGAGTAGGATAGGTAGGTAGGTACTAGGAGAGTAGGATAGGTAGGTAGGTACTAGGAGAGTAGGATAGGTAGGTAGGTACTAGGAGAGTAGGATAGGTAGGTAGGTACTAGGAGAGTAGGATAGGTAGGTAGGTACTAGGAGAGTAGGATAGGTAGGTAGGTACTAGGAGAGTAGGATAGGTAGGTAGGTACTAGGAGGATAGGATAGGTAGGTAGGTACTAGGAGGGTAGGATAGGTAGGTAGGTACTAGGAGAGTAGGATAGGTAGGTAGGTACTAGGAGAGTAGGATAGGTAGGTAGGTACTAGGAGAGTAGGATAGGTAGGTAGGTACTAGGAGAGTAGGATAGGTAGGTAGGTACTAGGAGAGTAGGATAGGTAGGTACTAGGAGAGTAGGATAGGTAGGTAGGTACTAGGAGAGTAGGATAGGTAGGTACTAGGAGAGTAGGATAGGTAGGTAGGTAGGTACTAGGAGAGTAGGATAGGTAGGTAGGTACTAGGAGAGTAGGATAGGTAGGTAGGTACTAGGAGAGTAGGATAGGTAGGTAGGTACTAGGAGAGTAGGATAGGTAGGTAGGTACTAGGAGAGTAGGATAGGTAGGTAGGTACTAGGAGAGTAGGATAGGTAGGTAGGTACTAGGAGAGTAGGATAGGTAGGTAGGTACTAGGAGAGTAGGATAGGTAGGTAGGTACTAGGACAGTAGGATAGGTAGGTACTAGGAGAGTAGGATAGGTAGGTACTAGGAGAGTAGGATAGGTAGGTACTAGGAAAGTAGGATAGGCAGGTAGGTACTAGGAGAGTAGGATAGGCAGGTAGGTACTAGGAGAGTAGGATAGGTAGGTACTAGGAGAGTAGGATAGGTAGGTAGGTACTAGGAGAGTAGGATAGGTAGGTAGGTACTAGGAGAGTAGGATAGGTAGGTACTAGGAGAGTAGGATAGGCAGGTAGGTACTAGGAGAGTAGGATAGGTAGGTACTAGGAGATTAGGATAGGTAGGTACTAGGAGAGTAGGATAGGCAGGTACTAGGAGAGTAGGATAGGTAGGTACTAGGAGAGTAGGATAGGTAGGTACTAGGAGAGTAGGATAGGTAGGTACTAGGAGAGTAGGATAGGTAGGTACTAGGAGAGTAGGATAGGTAGGTACTAGGAGAGTAGGATAGGTAGGTACTAGGAGAGTAGGATAGGCAGGTAGGTACTAGGAGAGTAGGTACTAGGAGAGTAGGATAGGTAGGTACTAGGAGAGTAGGATAGGTAGGTACTAGGAGAGTAGGATAGGTAGGTAGGTACTAGGAGAGTAGGATAGGTAGGTGCTAGGAGAGTAGGATAGGTAGGCAGGTACTAGGAGAGTAGGATAGGTAGGTAGGTACTAGGAGAGTAGGATAGGTAGGTAGGTACTAGGAGAGTAGGATAGGTAGGTAGGTACTAGGAGAGTAGGATAGGTAGGTAGGTACTAGGAGAGTAGGATAGGTAGGTAGGTACTAGGAGAGTAGGATAGGTAGGTAGGTACTAGGAGAGTAGGATAGGTAGGTAGGTACTAGGAGAGTAGGATAGGTAGGTAGGTACTAGGAGAGTAGGATAGGTAGGTAGGTACTAGGAGAGTAGGATAGGTAGGTAGGTACTAGGAGAGTAGGATAGGTAGGTAGGTACTAGGAGAGTAGGATAGGTAGGTAGGTACTAGGAGAGTAGGATAGGTAGGTACTAGGAGAGTAGGATAGGTAGGTAGGTACTAGGAGAGTAGGATAGGTAGGTACTAGGAGAGTAGGATAGGTAGGTAGGTACTAGGAGAGTAGGATAGGTAGGTAGGTACTAGGAGAGTAGGATAGGTAGGTAGGTACTAGGAGAGTAGGATAGGTAGGTAGGTACTAGGAGAGTAGGATAGGTAGGTAGGTACTAGGAGAGTAGGATAGGTAGGTAGGTACTAGGAGAGTAGGATAGGTAGGTAGGTACTAGGAGAGTAGGATAGGTAGGTAGGTACTAGGAGGATAGGATAGGTAGGTAGGTACTAGGAGGGTAGGATAGGTAGGTAGGTACTAGGAGAGTAGGATAGGTAGGTAGGTACTAGGAGAGTAGGATAGGTAGGTAGGTACTAGGAGAGTAGGATAGGTAGGTAGGTACTAGGAGAGTAGGATAGGTAGGTAGGTACTAGGAGAGTAGGATAGGTAGGTACTAGGAGAGTAGGATAGGTAGGTAGGTACTAGGAGAGTAGGATAGGTAGGTACTAGGAGAGTAGGATAGGTAGGTAGGTAGGTACTAGGAGAGTAGGATAGGTAGGTAGGTACTAGGAGAGTAGGATAGGTAGGTAGGTACTAGGAGAGTAGGATAGGTAGGTAGGTACTAGGAGAGTAGGATAGGTAGGTAGGTACTAGGAGAGTAGGATAGGTAGGTAGGTACTAGGAGAGTAGGATAGGTAGGTAGGTACTAGGAGAGTAGGATAGGTAGGTAGGTACTAGGAGAGTAGGATAGGTAGGTAGGTACTAGGACAGTAGGATAGGTAGGTACTAGGAGAGTAGGATAGGTAGGTACTAGGAGAGTAGGATAGGTAGGTACTAGGAAAGTAGGATAGGCAGGTAGGTACTAGGAGAGTAGGATAGGCAGGTAGGTACTAGGAGAGTAGGATAGGTAGGTACTAGGAGAGTAGGATAGGTAGGTAGGTACTAGGAGAGTAGGATAGGTAGGTAGGTACTAGGAGAGTAGGATAGGTAGGTACTAGGAGAGTAGGATAGGCAGGTAGGTACTAGGAGAGTAGGATAGGTAGGTACTAGGAGATTAGGATAGGTAGGTACTAGGAGAGTAGGATAGGCAGGTACTAGGAGAGTAGGATAGGTAGGTACTAGGAGAGTAGGATAGGTAGGTACTAGGAGAGTAGGATAGGTAGGTACTAGGAGAGTAGGATAGGTAGGTACTAGGAGAGTAGGATAGGTAGGTACTAGGAGAGTAGGATAGGTAGGTACTAGGAGAGTAGGATAGGCAGGTAGGTACTAGGAGAGTAGGTACTAGGAGAGTAGGATAGGTAGGTACTAGGAGAGTAGGATAGGTAGGTACTAGGAGAGTAGGATAGGTAGGTAGGTACTAGGAGAGTAGGATAGGTAGGTGCTAGGAGAGTAGGATAGGTAGGCAGGTACTAGGAGAATAGGATATGTAGATAGGTACTAGGAGAGTAGGATAGGTAGGTACTTGGAGAGTAGGATAGGTAGGTACTAGGAGAGTAGGATAGGCAGGTAGGTACTAGGAGAGTAGGATAGGTAGGTAGGTACTAGGAGAGTAGGATAGGTAGGTACTAGGAGAGTAGGATAGGTAGGTACTAGGAGAGTAGGATAGGTAGGTACTAGGAGAGTAGGATAGGTAGGTACTAGGAGAGTAGGATAGGCAGGTAGGTACTAGGAGAGTAGGATAGGTAGGTAGGTACTAGGAGGGTAGAATAGGTAGGTAGGTACTAGGAGGGTAGGAAAGGTAGGTAGGTACTAGGAGAATAGAATATGAGATAGGTGCTAGGAGGGTAGGATAGGTAGGTTGGTACTAGGAGAGTATATAAAAAAAAATATATATAAAAATGAATTGCTGTTCGTTAGTCTCGCTAAAACTCGAGAACGGCTGAACGGATTTATCTTATCTTGGTTTTGAAATGTTCGTGGAGGTCTAGGGAAGGTTTAAAAGTTGAGAAAAATTCGAATAATTGCCGGGAAAACTCTCAAAACAGCACTTTTCTATTTCCCATACAAACGTTTTATAAATAAAATGGAGAGTCAATTTGTAATTTATTACCGCTGCATAAAGTTCAAATTCGCGTGCGCGTTGGAGGAGCTAATGTCGCGTTCCCAAACTCAACAAAAGTTAATCGCGAACGCGACAAAATTGCATAGTCACAAAATAAATAGAACATAAATAGTGGTCGGCTTCGAGAATAAGTAGGTAGGTAGGTACTAGGAGAGTAGGATAGGTAGGTAGGTACTAGGAGGATAGGATAGGTAGGTAGGTACTAGGAGGGTAGAATAGGTAGGTAGGTACTAGGAGAGTAGGATAGGTAGGTAGGTACTAGGAGGGTAGAATAGGTAGGTAGGTACTAGGAGAGTAGGATAGGTAGGTAGGTACTAGGAGAGTAGGATAGGTAGGTAGGTACTAGGAGAGTAGGATAGGTAGGTAGGTACTAGGAGAATAGAATATGAGATAGGTGCTAGGAGGGTAGGATAGGTAGGTTGGTACTAGGAGAGTAGGATAGGTAGGTAGGTACTAGGAGAATAGAATATGAGATAGGTGCTAGGAGGGTAGGATAGGTAGGTTGGTACTAGGAGAGTAGGATAGGTAGGTAGGTACTAGGAGAATAGAATATGAGATAGGTGCTAGGAGGGTAGGATAGGTAGGTTGGTACTAGGAGAGTAGGATAGGTAGGTACTAAGTAGGGTAGGTGGGGTAGACAGGGTAGGTAGGGTGGGTAGAGTAGGTAAGGTAGGTGGGGCAGGTAGAGTAGGCGGGGTAGGATTCATTGACTGTTAGGCGGTACGAAGTTCGCCGGGACAGCTAGTCTATATATATAAAAATGAATTGCTGTTCGTTAGTCTCGCTAAAACTCGAGAACGGCTGAACGGATTTATCTTATCTTGGTTTTGAAATGTTCGTAGAGGTCTAGGGAAGGTTTAAAAGTTGAGAAAAATTCGAATAATTGCCGGGAAAACCCTCAAAACAGCACTTTTCTATTTCCCATACAAACGTTTTCTAAATAAAATGGAGAGCCAATTTGTAATTTATTGCCGCTACATAAAGTTCAAATTCGCGTGCGCGTTGGAGGATCTAATGTCGCGTTCCGAAACTCAACAAAAGTGCGAAGAGCTACCTCACGTGCTAACCGCACTGATTACCAGAGTAGGATAGGTAGGTAGGTAGTAGGATAGGTAGGTACGTAGTAGGAGAGTAGGATAGGTAGGTACTAGGAGAATAGGATATGTAGATAGGTACTAGGAGGGTAGGATAGGTAGGTACTAGGAGAGTAGGATAAGTAGGTAGGTACTAGGAGGGTAGGCTAGGTAGGTAAGTACTAGGAGAGTAGGATAGGTAGGCAGGTACTAGGAGAATAGGATATGTAGATAAGTACTAGGAGGGTAGGATAGGTAGGCAGGTACTAGGAAGTAGGTAGATAGGGTAGATAGGGTGGGTAGAGTAGGTAGAGTAGGTGGGGCAGGTAGGGCAGGCGGGGTAGGATTCATTGACTGTTAGGCGGTACGAAGTTCGCCGGGACAGCTAGTATAATATAATATATGATCGCTCTTTGGAAATTACGTCAATTAAATATCAAAGACCGTTTTGATACATCAATCGTTGAGTTTTACATGTATATAAATTACATTCAAATTAATTAATTAATAAAATGTTATGTTTGCTTACTGTGGTGTTCGGTTACGACATTGGGAAGCCAAATCTGTGTTTCATTTTTTTCTGAAAGGAAATAATTACTTTACAGTTAAATGATAATACTTAACTTTATACATAATATTTTATTTAATATTAGAGTACAATAGGTCGGTACGATGTAAACGCGCGACCACACCGAGGGCTCTGTTCTAACTAGCTCGTATGCCTTTACACACACACTAATACACACACAGAACGTGGCCCCGCACAGCACCTCAGTTCTGCTAACTCTTGCGTTGTCTATCACAGTATACGAGTACAGTGGCCCTACCATGAAGTCTTAATGCAGGAATGTTTTAGTTCTATTCGAGTATGGGTATATCTTTATATGGCGCTAGACATCCTGTATAGATCTATTTCTTTCCCACACTAGGTAGGGCCACCGGTATACTTTTTCTTCTGGCGTAACATTGATGATGGCATTCTATGGCGGGTTCCGACCGAAGCGGTTAAAAGCTTCGATGTTACTGGCATATAATCCGTGTTTTTAAGTAAGTTATTTAGCTTTAATAGGTATTTTATCGTATGTCCTGACAGTGACTGACCTGATGTGTGTGGTTTGTGTGTGCTATGACCGGAGAGAATATGTGTTAACCTAACTTAGTAGCTTAGCTGCTAACACCACACTGCAACTTAGCAAACTCGCAGGTCAAGGTAATATCTGTTGTGTAGCTTGAGGTCTTGGCTTCGGTTCTAAGGACGGACAAAATGTTATTGGGTTTTTCTATCAGAAAGCCAGTAGCAGTCCGAAGTCGGGATATATGCCCAGTTGATGGCAACATAGCTGACGAAATGTGAGTATCTTTATATGCTTAAACCTTCGTCTTACCCATCGTGTATTACAGGGGTGATGTTTTGATATGATTTTATAATTATGGATTTAAAGAAACACTTGCATTCCAATAGTACATTTTGATATAAGTAGGGAAAGTTTTTTATTGCGGCCGAGGCTTAATACACACACGAGCCGCAGGCGAGGGTGTTATGGAGCCGAGAACTGCATTAACAAATGCCCACGTATATCAAACGACGTTTTTCAATACACTGTAACCTAGTGTGTGAGTGTGTAGACCCTGCAGGCTAGACCCAATGTAAGGAATCATACAAGAACAAAAAAGATGTGTGTTCTCCTATTAAAAAAAAAGATGTATGTGTAACAATAAAAGAATTTCGGGCGCCGTGGAGATGCACACCGCATTTAAAAAAATACTTGCCAGATAGAACGCTTCGAAGAGTCAGACCTTTACTCTGCCGGGGGTGACTAAACTAGGATAATAGAAACAATGGAAATACCTTTGTTAATACCTCGTTTATTTTGTCAGTAGCTTCCTTATTTTACTTTAAATATTTAATTACTATTTTCATATTAATGTTTTACTATTTATTTTTAATTTGAGATTATTATTGCATCTTTCTGTAAAGAAAATAAATTAATTTCGGGCCAGATGTCTGACCTTTATTAAAAAAATGTTAAATTAGACCTCAAGATTTCGGCGTCGAAGGTGAGAGAATCCAGATGAAATCAAAAATTATAATCCTACGAAAAAAACGCCACAGTTCGAATTTGTTCAGAGTCCAAATTGATTCAATGGAATAGAAAAAACAATGAAATTTAAGAATGACTGGGGGCGAGCCGCCTTACCACATGGCTGTGGAATTTTTATTTCCGCACCACAGTGCGGGAATATAAAAAGAAAACCACGAGCGTGAAATCCATAGCATGTTGAACCTAATCGTAGTGCGATAAGAGCCAGCTTTCGAGGAAGTTTATTGAAAATTTATTTCCATCAAGCGTTTTTCAAATAGGTTCTGGAAGAAAACATTAATTCGTCATTTCAACATTTTAACACGGAATCTTTTGCTGCTCCTGGCATTTCCTATTACTTGGGTTGGAGTACGGATTCTCTGAAATATCGACTTAGGACTTATTAAAGGCTCTTCAACATGTAATTTAAATTAGAAATAAAACGAAAGTGATTTCTTCTTGTTGTCAGAATTGAATATACGTTTATTTCATAATAATGGATATTATTGTCTACAAGACTACACAGTTATATAAGGCGTTGCTTAAGCGGTCTCTACTGCTACCGAACAGTATTATTAGAATTATAGTATCTGTTTCAATTGAGTTAAATTCTGCTTTATATTACGCTCACCAATAATTAAATAATTGTTTACTTAATAGGATGATTTGGAGTTAATATTTTATCTATGTGAATGTAAATGTCGTTCTACTCTATGTAGTCTAAGGCCCCGTTCATGGGTTCGGGCGATGCGACTTGTTTCTTTCCAATGAGAACCAGTACATTTTGCGTCGCGGTAGAGGTGGCTGCGGGCTTTAGACATTCACCTAGTTTCGATTTCAGACTTTCTTGGGTAAGGCAATGACGACATTCTTTACTTCGGTGTAAGCCAAGATGGCGTCCGTGCCACTGAAAAAGAAAAAAAAACCATATTATAAAGATGTAAGTACCTATTACACGACCAAATAATATGTTTTCGTGATAATTGTTAGTGGTGACTTGAATAGAAAAATAAGGTGACTCAAAAAGAAGATCACACAATTCAGGAATTAAAGATGCAGTTGAACCGAGCGGGCTGGACTCCGGACCGGGCTGGGGACACCAGACTGAAAGATATTGCAGTACATTATCAGTATGTCAAAGTCCGCTTTCCGCAGTACGGTTCGCTTTATAGACCGCTTGGTTTGATCTCTAGTCTGTGTAAAACCAATGAAAATAATTTACTGTTATAACTTACTTTTCACGACCAATTCCGGAATCTTTGAAACCTCCAAATGGTGATTGCGGGCCAGTTGAAAAGTATCTGTTGATGCTGTAAAGTAAAAATAAAATATCATTCAATATTATACATTAATAGAGTAAATGGTAAACTGCAATGGTAAAACGGCAGATGTTTTTCACCGAAATGTAACCACACCTTTCTGGTACACGAGGCAATTTAGTATATTTACCGTTAGCGTCGGATAACAATAATGAGAATACTATACGCTGAAGCAATGTGGTCGTGGTCGTTGTTTTCACTATTATGTGTTTGTTTACATTGTATTCAAAATTAATTAGGTGCCGCATTCGACCGAATGTAATAGGAGGAGCTCGTGGCTTAATAATAACAGCCGCTCGGGTCGATCGTCAGGTTAAGCCGCGCTTGCCCGGGTTGGTCCGTGGATGGGTGATCACCCATTATATACCGAGTTTCCTTCGTGCCTCGGAAAGCACGTTAAGCCGTTGGTCCCGGCTGTGATTTGTAGATCTTTGACAGTCGTTACGGGTAGTCAGTGGCCCGAAAATCTGACAATCAGTCTTACCAAGGGGTATCGTATTACCCAGTACGAACTGGGTTGTAGTCAGATAAGCCGTTGTTCCATGTAAAATACTGGTATTCAGCTGCATCCGGTTAGACTGGAAGCCGACCCCAACATAGTTGGGAAAAGGCTAGGCAGATGATGTTTCGACCGAATGTAATAGCAAAGCATAGAAAGCATTTACAGTGTCAAGAGGTTCATGTCAACAGACCTCTTGCTTCTAAAACCGTGCTGCTCATTGCATAAATACTATTGAACCGTGTAGAAGGTTCGAGTATTTTCCAATAGGATCGGTCGGCAAATAAATAGCCGTCAGGTTTGCGGGAGCAGTCAGTCTGATTTGGCGATACAACTAAAAGTGAACTACAAGTGCGTAATATGTAAGTGTGACTAATTAAAATATTTGGTGTTTCAATTTATCACATACCCAGCTTGTAACAAGATGCCTGTTTGCTTAAGATACCTCCGCTACTGAATTCTGAAAACTTACCAAACTGTGCCAGCCTCAACGTATTTGGTGAACTGCAGGGCATTATTAATATTGTTTGTGAAGATTCCAGCCGCCAAGCCATAGTTCGTGTTGTTAGCTCTGTCAATGACTTCTTGCAAAGTGTCAAACTTCAGAATACTCTGCACTGGACCGAAAATCTGCAAAAAGAGAATTCAGAGTTAGACCTTCAGTTATGATCATGTGGGTTACCATGACCTATTAGTGCAGGAATGTTTTAGTATTATTCCGACAGTGGGTAAGAGATGGCCGATAATTCTATCGTTTCCGTGAAATTACTTTTATTTATAGACAATTCCGTTTTTATCAAAAGCTCTAAAAGGCAGCTCCTGTTTACCCAAGTAACATCAATTAATCGATAAAAAATATTTCTATAATCTATAAAATCTAACTTGATTAAAATGACAGCCGCCAAACTGATGTAACTAGTAGCTTAGCTCATATTGAAATAAATAATTAGAAATGCATATTTATATTTAAAAAAAAAAACATTTCAGATGTCAGTGCGTTATGCATGGGGAAACTATGAGTTATGTTGTAGTGGTATTATCCTAAAGGAGTGTTGCATATACGCATCCGTATATGATATGTAGCGATCGTTTGAGTCTTCGTGAATTTGATAGGCAGTCTTGCGAGTGCCTACGTTTTCGAAGTTTCGTATTGAATGTTATGTTAGTAATATTTTACTATTTTACTATGATGGGTGATAACTGATATATTTATAATATAATAGTTAAAGATAGCTTGATTGGATCTTATGAGGAAGGCATTCCCTAATTGCCTAAATGCACGCGCATGGTTAAGATAAAGTTTATAGACGAAGATTGTTGTATAGAGATTTGTAAAATTATGTTTGACTATGCTTAATGTTTGAACAAAGCCAAAATATTAGGTGAGATAGGATAACTTTGTATTAATTGATTCACCTCTTCCTTTGCGATAGTCATGTTATCAGTAACGTCAGCGAAGACTGTTGGCTCGATGTAGTAACCGCTTGTGCCGATTCTCTTGCCTCCGCACAGCAATTTCGCTCCTTCCTTTTTGCCCTTTTCGATGTATCCCAGGACTTTGTTCATCATTTCTCCATCAATCTACAGACATGATCGATTTAAGTAATTTATTTACACATTAATTACAGAAAAGAAGAATGATGGAAATAATTCTAAATAAATTACTTCCAGAATACTTAAATAAAAATAAAAAATAGAAAAAAATTGCAGTTAAGGTTTTAATTTTGACTATAAAGGATTTAATTTTGACTATAGTTACGTCTTTTTATTTCTCTATTAGAACTATATTCTTGAATCTTGTTTCCAATGTACCTGGGGGCCGTTCTGTGTAGTAGGGTCCGTAGGGTTTCCAACCTTGATGTTCTTTGCATGCTTGACAGCTGCTTCTACAAACTTGTCATAGATACCAGATTGAACGAACAATCGGGAAGCTGCTGTGCAGATCTGTCCTTGATGAAAGAATGCTCCATTTGCAGCGAACGTAACGGCAATGTTTACTGAAATCCGATAAACAAGCTAGTTAGTACATGTCAGAATATACGGATTGCGGATATGCGGTGGGCTGTGATAACATCAGTTGCCACATGATCGTGACGGCTCTTGATCAGCTCTTTCCTGCAATTTCTATGTCGTTAACTTCTCCTTTTACTCTGGTGTTTCGACAAATTTCCTTTCTTCCCTTTTTATCTTAAGTAAGCCTGTGTGTGTGTGTGGCAATTCTGCCAATTCATTCACCAAATCTTCCTCATTGGTCCATTCCAATTCGGATTTAGGCCCGGGCACAGTACTGTTTCAGCTCTTCTTAAAGTGATATAAGGCGGAGAATGAAAGACATTAAAGTTTCTGTTTTAGTGTTGATAGATTTTTCCAATACTTCCAATACAGTCAGTCACGAAGTCCTTTTATCCATCGAGGTTTTGAATTGGTTTTTTTCCTATCTTTGGGGGCGTCAGCAGTCGGTTCAGACTCTTCTTTCAGCTGGTGTGATCTTGAAACTGGCGTCCCTCAAGGCAGTATTTTGTTTCTACTTTTGTTCTCTATTTTATATCGTAACTACTGAGTTTCAGTGTACGTATCAACATATCCGCTGCGATTGAGGAGCTAAACCGGGATTTAGGAGTAGTTAAAAATTGTTCTGATTGTTTCGGGGTAGCGGTTCACCCAACCAGGTGTCAGGCTACTATTATAAGGAGCACCCATAGCTTCCTTTGATGGCACAGCCATTCCGTTTAGCCCCGACGTTAAGGATCTGAGTTTGCATATTGTCGACAGTTACCTTGACTGATGTAAGGAGGTCGCGATTGTGAGTCAAAAAATCACCGGAACGTTGTGGTCACCTTATTGATTGAAAAATATTCTCCCATGATACCAAAGGCCATGCTGGTTCAGTTCCTTATCTTCCCCATGTGACTATGCTGATGTGTGTTACTATGACTTGCATGCAGATCTCCTCAATAAACTTGACCAACTTCTTGATAACTGCGTTCAATTCGTATTTGATGACCTTGTTTTTTCTTCTAGACGAACTCACTTCTCCTTCTTATCTGACTTCTCATTTCCAATATTTATGCTCTGCGCACAGCAAAGTCTTCGATCCTACAATAATCGTCTTCTACGATGTCTTTCTCACTCTGATTTTCATAAATCGTCTTTCTTTAGAATGTGCTCCTTCTGAATATCAGGACGGTAACCAGTCGGTTACGTATATTAAGGTAAAAGTTCGCAAACACTTACTTAAGAAGTTGGCAGAATCAGCTCAAAATTATTTTGTCATTAGTTTTTCTCCATCTATGTATTTTTATCTCTCTGTACTTTGTAAATGTTGTATGTATGTATACATTTTATTCTTGCAAATCTTCTGCTGCATTGCACCTATCACGTTTTGTCTCTGCATCACCCTAAGTCTGGTATAAAATTCCCAAGGCATACAGTTCGCCGTTGTACAGTGTTTTTTAGATGCGAGGAATAATAAAAAAATAGTCTTATAAATGATTAAATAGCTTACAATCCGCATCATTCATGATGACCAGAGGACTCTTGCCGCCGAGTTCGAGTGTGATCCTCTTCAAATTGTTGGCTCCAGCGGCCTGTTGAATTAATTTGCCGACCTATAAACAATAATGTGATGAGTATGCTTAAGTTTACACGGGTTAATAATTAATAATTTATATCTGGTTAACTTGGTTCACTATCTACATTTAGGCTGAAAATTACTATTGATACAAAAAATTGCTTCTTCAAACCATTTTTGGTTATTCTTTATGGACTTACCTCAACGGATCCGGTGAAAGAAACTTTGGCGACGTCTTCGTGGTGAGTAAGAGCAGTTCCTGCGCCGGGTCCGAAACCATTGACAACGTTGACCACACCTTTTGGCACACCAGCCTCGGCCAGAAGTGCTGCAAGTGCCAGCGCGGTTAACGGAGTTTGTTCTGCTGGCTTAACCACAACGGTACAACCTGAAAATAAAATATGCCAGTCCTCAGAAATATGTAAGTTTTTGTTCCGTGCGGAAATCGAATCCTCAACACAACGTTTGTTACCCTCGTTCAGCTGCTGTGGACCAAGTCGTCCATCAAAATCGGTTATCGTGTCTTTCATGTCATACATAAATGTTAATTTTTTTAGGTAGATGTTACAAAATTGGGATTGGTCGTTTTTAAAACTTCCTTTTTACTTCACATGGTCTGTGTAGCCCAAGAAGCAAGATATAATAAGCATTCTAGCTCAAATTATACTCAGTAGGCTATTAGTAGGCCGTAATGACTTTATAGACTATAACTTACCTGCAGCTAATGCTGTGCAAACTTTGTTGACGAATATGTAGACGGGAACATTCCATGGTATAATAATAGCGCTCACGCCGACGGGTTGCCTCAGGGTGTATGAGAACACTTCACCATCTGTTGACAACGAACCGCACTTGAAGAGACTGAGATAGGAGCGAGAGAATCCTGCATCTCATTCGTGGTCGTGTATAATTTGTTCTTACCAGCAGGGACGGTATCGCCTTTGATTTTGTCTGCACAAGCAGCAAGATACCGGGCAGCCTTAACAACTCCTCCCATGAGTAACGTTGCGTTGTTGAGAACCATGCCGTTGTTGTAGGATTCCAGCTCAGCGATGTACTTCGAGTCTCTCTCTAGGAGGTCACTGAACTTGCGGATGATCACTCCGCGTTGAGAGGCATCTAGCTGGCGCCATTCCGAGTTGCGGTGGAAGGCACGCTTCGCTGCGGCCACTGCCAAGTCAATGTCGGCCTGAAAACATTAAAACACGCATGGAATAGTACGGGTGTCATGAGGGTACTTAAAGTAAAGTTATTAAAGCATAAAAAAACAATAAGGAAAAGATTGTTTTCGTTCCGGCTTCGTTAAAAGTCTTTTTACATCCGTTATTCATCGAAATATTTGATTTAGTCTTTTCAGAGAGTACCTACAATACATCAGCATTGTAGGTGCTCTCTGAAAAGATTATAAATAAAATATTACTAGTATAAATCTCTATCTAAGGGAGCTCTTAACAGTCACAGTTATTCAAAACCTTTGTTCTAACAAATCGATCTACTTATAATTAGTTTATTGGTTACATTTTCCTTCAAAATTCTGTTAGGTCTCGTAGTACATACCTTGTCACCTTCGGCGACTTTGGCGATGACGGATCCATCATGAGGAGAGTAAGCGTCGAAGGTCTTGCCGCTCTTCGCGTCCACCCACTCGTTGTCGATGAACAACTGAAATTAAAATTTATAATTTATAGTTTATTCAAAACTGAAATATTAGACGTTTTGTTGTTCAAAATAATAACGGCAATAGTGGTTGAACTGATTTATTTTTAATTAAATAAAGGAACATTTCTTTATTTAAACATAGGAAATAATAAAAAAATAAATATTTAGAAGTTCGCTTTATTACAAGATTTTTATTTTACACAATTATCTATTGGAGAAAATTATAAACGCTAAGAACACATTTTTTATATAATTATTTTAAAAACCTATCGAACATCTAGTCGAGTGCCATTAGACAAAAAATACTCAAGAGGTGGAACGAAGTTTATAGTGGTCGGATTTTCATGGGACTGGTATGGAGAAGAAATAAAAAATAATAATTTCGTCAATCGCAATTTTTTTTTTCGTTTTGAATTTCCTTTATAATTTTTATTTTGCGTTTATGTATTTGACAATTGGCATTTAACGGATGCACACTGGTCACACTATTACGCCACAATATAAATTCGTCGAATTTCGAGTTATTAATAAACGCAAAAAAAATATAAAGGATATTTAAAAAAAAGAAAAGTCGCGAGCGCAGATTTTTTTTTAACTTTCCTCTCCACACCTCTAGGAACTCAACAAAAAAAGTCCCTCGAAAATCCGACCACTATAAACTTCGTCACACCTTTTTGTCTAATTGCACTCGACTAATCGCTTATAATTATAAGAAGTACAAACCTTAGTGTGTTTAATTTCAGGAGCCATTTTATTTATAATTTTTCACAAAAACTCAATCACAACACAAATTCAAATTCAAATTCAAATTTGTTTATACACGTCGGTCGCACTCACGCGACGCTTTGGAATGAAGCCGGTTGGCTGACCAAAACACACTTATATTGAATAAAAACAATATTAGACAAGTCACGGTGATAATCCATTTCGTAACAACAAGATAAACATTGCCAGTGATAGTTTATCTTATGATTTTTTAAACTTTATATTTTATGGGACTGTGGAGTAATTTCAACTTAATGACTTTCAAATTGACATTTTTTATTTCCTTTATTTATTTTTCTAACTTATTGATTTCATTTTAAATATTCCTATATAAAATTCAAAATAAAAACCATTAAAAAATATAAATATACATCTTTATATATTTTATTTATTTCATTATTTTCTTCATCTATTAGAAAGGGCCTTGAAAAATAAAATATGACATACCGATAAGCAGTCAATCAAAATAAGAATAAAACTAAAAGTAAAGTAGGTACTTAATATTTTTTCTAATTTTATTTATGGTGGTATTGTGTCAGGGTTAAAAATAAATAAAAAGGAATGGTTTCAGTTATTTCATTTTAATGCCCGGAACTCTAATTTTTATTCAACATGATCATTTCATAACATTTGATACCGATTACGAAATGTTATGCAATTGCATACAATAAAAAAAAACACGCAAAGCTAAATACGTATGTATATGTACATACATACAGTATACATATTAGGTTTTTTTAAACCTATTTTAACACTGTATTCGTAATTCTTTTTTGTATTATATTTTTTACTTAATTTAAGTATTGACTAATAATATAAATAAATAAAAATTAAATGGGAACATCGACAGGTCTCAAGAACAGAGTCTCATGAAAAAATACGACGAAAACAATTTTATTACTTACTCGTATAAGTACTTGTCATTACAATAGCTACACGGGGTGTAATTATACACACATCAAAAGTATCTAGGGATCAACATATATTTTTGCAATAACTTTTCTCCTGATTGATATTAATTAAAATTTTCTTTAAGGATTCATCAAATAAAGTGTTTTCGTTTGTCACAGTAACGATAAACCAAGTCACCTTTGCATTAATAAAGAAATTTGCCATTTTCCTAATAAAGGGATTTTTGACATTTGAACCACTAACATTAAAGTTCGAAAAAAAGACTGAAATAACAGTTTTCTTTAAAATTTTATTGGGTAACTTAAACAATTAATAATCCGTGTTTCTACCGCGAACACTAACAACACAAGAACATCGGTTTGGCATACTCAAAATGAGTTCATCCAAATCACGCTGTGGAATGGCCGCCCATGTTCGTTGCAACAACAAAAAAAGGTCTTCTTGCGACTGGATACCCTCCATATTCGGTAGAGCTCTTCTCTGTAGCATATCCCATGCATGCTCAATCGGGTTCAAGTCTGGCGACTGAGCAGGCCAGGGCAGGACATTGATGTTAGCTGCGGCGAGAGTCTGTCTTACAACTCTTGCGGTGTGCGGTCGTGCATTATCATGCATTAACTGAAATAAGGGACCGATTTGCACTTGTAGAGGAACGATGACGTCTGATACAATCGTCTCAGCATAAATTTGAGCGTTGAGGTTGCCTCTGATCCAAATCAACTCAGTTCTTCCGCCGATCCAAATACCCGCCCATACCATGATGGTTCCACCACTATAAGGATGGACTTCCTGGCAGGATTTTAATCGCTGTTGGCGTTCAGGGGTTCTCCAGTGTCGTATACGTCTTGTATCCGGTCTCATACCAAAACGAGACTCATCAGAAAAGCACACGAAACGCCATTGTTCTTCTGCCCAATTTCTGTGTTCAAGAGCCCATTGATATCGAATCCTACGATTGTGCATTGCTATAGGTGGTACCCGTAGCGGTCTTCGGGAATGAAGGTTCACTTCATGCAAGCGGTTTCTGACTGTTTGGTCGCTAATTAAGTTCCCTGAAGAGTGATGAAGCCTCACGGCTAACATCATGGCGGTTATTGTTGGAGCTCTTCGAGTTAAGATTTGAATGTATCGGTCTTGTCTCCGTGTGGTGCAGCGATACCGTCCTCCATGGCGCTCAGCCACGGTACCAGTGCTTCGGTAACGTGTCCAAAGTCGACTGATAACACTCTCGACTTGTATTCAGAGCTAAAGCCACAGTACGTTGCCGGGAACCAGCTTCTATCATTCCCACGGCTCTGAGCATTTCTTCCCTGCTTAAATGACGTCGCCGCTCCATAATAACGTTGGTTTTAATCAGTAGTAGGGAAACAGTAGCACTAATAATGTCTTCAATGCGTTGTATGTTTTTATAGGGAAAATATTGACAGCTTATTTTCATCTTTTACTCGAATTTGATTGAGAGTTCCTGATTCAAATTATGAAATGCACCAAAAAGGATCCATATAAATTTATAAAATCATAAATTTATTACAAAGCCACATCTCAATCTCAAGAAATCCGCATAAAAATGCTTGATCCCTAGACACTTTTGATGTGTGTATTTTAAATAGCTGACTCACGCAACTTTGTCTGCGTAACATTTTTGATTCTATTGATGCTCTGCTTATATTGGTCGCAGCGTGATGTTACATAGCCTATAGCCTTCCTCCATAAATGGACTATCCAACACTTAAAGAATTTTCCAATTGAAACCAGTAGTTCCTGAGATTAGCGCGTTCAACCAAACAAACTCTTCAGCTTAAAATATTAAAATAGTATAGATTACACGTTTACTCTTTGAAAGAACCAGTTGAACATTGTATAAAGTCTATAAATAGCATCGTGTTTAACAATATTACCCATTTATTATCACATCATCAACATCAGCCTACACGGCAGTCCACAGCTGGGCATAGGGGTCTCCACTAGCTCGATTCTCGGCAAATCCCTTCCAGTTGTCACCAGCCAACCTGCGAAGATCGTCGCTTCACCTTACGCTTGCCGATTCGAGGTCTCCACTCAAAAAAAAAAATATGGTGTAGCTTGATTTGTTGTTGAATACAGTAGGGACATGTGCTGCTGTATATTTAAGACCATTTCAATGAAATAGTAAATATGTCGCACTTGGCAAGAATCAAATCATTGCCTGATAAGATTAACGTCATGTGGCTATGGGCTAGTGCTACCCGTGCCCGTACACATGCCGAAGCCGGCGCGGGTTACTAGATTTTAATATGTACTTAGTAATGTATGTATGTATGTATGTACCAGTTTAGTTTAGAATAATATAAGATATGATGAGGCTGTCATGCCAAGGTGGTACTGCCTATTATAAAATTTAAGAATAAATCCGGCCAAGCGCGAGTCGGACGGACACACACGGTTCTGTAGCACCAAAAAATATGATAACAATATTTTTAGCGCTCATTTAGATGTTAATTTACACTCAACAGCAGAACTAAATTTGTTTTTCATAGTATGTTAATAAAAAACAAAGTTACCGCTGCATATATGGAGAGCCTCCCCTATTTTTTTTTCATAGTTTTACATCACTTTTGTGTAGCGATTCATAGAAGAAACCTGCTCTCCAAATTTCAACTGTGTGTTATCAATAGTATCGGAGAAAAATGGCTGTGACATACGGATGGACATACAGATGGACATGGCGAATCCACAAGGGTTACGTTTTTGCCATTGGGCAACGGAAGTAGGTACACACCTACCCTTTTCGAGACGGAGTCAACTCTCAATTATTTTCTTCTTTCTTATTTATACTCAGTTCTAAAATGATAAAACTTGTTAAACTCTGTTTTTTGTGTAAATATTTTTTTTTTGTATAAAACGCGGCAGGAGCCTCGGGCTACAGACAACATACGGCGCTAAGTTATTACAGCAATGCCTTTACAAGTTTTGTAGCAATGCGTAGCTCAAATGTGTTTTAAATGAAATATAAAAAGACGTGTAATTTTGTCGTATTCATTTTAAAGGTATGTTCATGATCATCATGCTCGCGTAGGTTTCTGTGTTGGATTTGGTAAAACTATCTTTTACGCGTTCAACGTTACGGGCAGAAGCTATTTTATACTTAAATTACATGTCCAGTAATCACGTCCGGTTTGGTCAGTACAAAATGTGGTTGCTGTGGTTTTACTAGTTATGCGGGTGTACGAGCATTATGAGCTCCTAACCACACTAATGGGGTGACAGAGTTTTTAAGATGCAGTTTTCGTTATAGGTTCGTAAAAATGTTGATGATGCTTTAGTTACCAACTTTTAAAAATCGCGAAGATTGTTCTCAACTTTTTTTTTTTTGCGATTATTTGTGATTACTGTGCCGATTTACATAATTATTGTCTTCACTTTCAGATTTCAAAAAAGGATAAATAAATAATAACGACATTTTCACAGACGTTGATTTTTGTCTCATCGTTTGGGGCCTGGACCAAAAGTAAGCACAAACAGGCAATTTTGACGAACATAAATTAAAGTTTTAAGATGTTTTGGGTGTAATTTGCTTCCTGAAAAACCCTCTGGATTGTCTTACCATAACATAAACCAACCCGCACTGAAAACCTGATTTTGGATCAAGGAGATGGCATGTCATTGACCGACAAATTATCCTTCTGTCCCCAAATAGGTTATCCTCGAATCCCCGATCACTCTAACAACAGGGTTTTCGGGACGATTTGTACCATAAAAGACATTAACATCGGTCGAGTTCGGAATATTCAGTCCGCTGTCTTTTATCTATCGTTCAAAAAAACCTCTGTAATTGAGATGTCCGTTGGTTTTTATCGTCGATTCCGAACACTGACCATTTTTTAACACTGATATTTGAAGTCTTTTACCGAGAATACCTCGCTGCCTCGTAATTTAAGTAACAATCCAGAAATAGCAATAGCTAAGCAGGTCCTGCGTTCGATTCCCTGGTCGTACAAATTGTAATTGGGTTTTTCCATCGGGAATTTCTCAACAGCAGCTATGGAGCCTGGGTTTGTGTCCGGTTGATGGCAATGGGCTCTCCCCCTGTGACTGATTGACTGTGATGGGACTTGAACATAACTGGCGAAAATGGGTGTACTATTAGGTACACCTCTGCCTAACCCTTCGGGAATTACAGGCGTGATGTTATGTTGTGTTCATGAAGAAATGAATTTTGTTCTATGACTTTTATACAAACAGTTATATCTTCTTGTTATAAAACTTAACTCTTTATTTATACTTGTCTTACAGGCGTTTTCTTGCTAAAACGTTAATAAATGTCTCGTTTTTATGTTTGAAGGAATATTTCTAAAAATGTTTTATGTAGGATTTAATGCCGTCATATGCAAGGTGTGGGTGCCTCTAGAATAATTGCGATCTACACATTATGTCATGCTTTCTTTGTATTAAATAATTGGGGATCAAATGAAGAAAGATTTGATTTAATCGGACTGGTCGTTCTATAGATTAGCGAGTTCAAACAAACAAACTTTTTATATTAGTTAATATATATATAGGTACGGGCCAAACCCGATTTCCGGCCAAACTACATAGTTTGTCCTAGGGCAAACCGGATTACTGGTTTATCGTGGTATGTTACACTAACCCAAACAAAGCATAGACGTAACCTAACCCATTTTTACGGGATGCTCTCGTGCTTAGGACAAACTAGTATATCCGGAGATCCGGTTTGGCTGGTAACATATAGATAGATTAAAAATAGCCAAGTAAATAGTAGCCTGGATGAAAAGTAGATGATATAGTAGATTCACAGGTCGCCCTTGTTCCTAATCTAATCGTGTAATTGTTTTTTGACGCACTAATTAGGTTATTTTTGGTCATTATATCGCTGGCGGTGAGTGTAATCAATCAAACTGGGTGGAGTTTAGGTCTTTGGTACCAACTAAAACAAAACAGTACAGTCATTTTTCAAGTGGCTACTTCTATCTTCGACGATACTTGTGACAAACATACACGAAAGCAGACGAACAATTTAGGATTTGAAAAGTTTAGTCGGAACCCGTAGGGAATAGAAGGGTCTATAATACCCTTAAACATTGAATTGACTGTGAATCGAGTCGAAAAGGGTGGCAGACGGGTCATCTCTTTGTTTGCCTTCTATGTTTACTAATAGTATCGAATTCGGGGTCCTCCGGTACGGGTGCCTCAGGGATCGGGGTACTCAGGGACTAACCCGTAAAATCGGTCCCTTCAGAATGAACATATGAGATATGAATGTATTGCAATTCTAGTATTAAAGTATGATATATCGTTGAAGTGATGGGTTTTGGAAGCGGGCATGCGCTCCCGATTCGAAGCTCTACGTTGGTCTCTTCTCATAGAGATCGCACCCACGGACCGTAGCGCGCGTTCCCGCCGCCTTTCACATGAAAACTAGCAACTTCGAACGTTCAGTAAATAATTAAATAATCTTATACTCTTATAACCAGTAAACATTTGTTAAAATTTGTTCGAAGACTTTTCATGTTTTTGCGAGAAAGTGTATCTACGTGATGTGAAGTTAAAGTTAAGTTTTGTTTAAATTCTAGAAGGGTCAAATGAAATGTAAATGTGGAAAATTAACGGCTGATAAAGAGGCTCAAATGTTTTTGAGGATATGTTTTAAAACTGTGGGTTTTTGGTGAGTATTAAATACTAGTGATTACAGTATAGATAGACTATTTACATTCATTTAGATCTATTTGCATTTAAAAATTAAACAAAGTGACAAACTTGATAACGCTGTGGCTTAAATCAGTTAATTTAATTATTTTAAATATTCTGGTACCGATTTAGAGCTTGGTTCTCACACATTAAGTTTCTTCAAATCATAACTAGCTGAATGAAACTTTATACAGCATCAATGAATATGAGAAAACTTTCGCACGATATTATTCATTCAGCTGGTTGAACTTTCTTTACAAACACACATTATATTTACTTTTTGTTACATATGCGTCAGTTCGAACATAGAATATTTTTAGAATGCTCACTTAACTCAGTACCTGCTACATAATAATAGTTTTCTGAGATTACTGTAAATTAACTAGTTCTTTAGTTATGTAAGGATTAAAGGCCAAAGCTTGGGCGTTATTAGGTTTGGTTAAATAAACAGTATTTTATCTACAAGCTAGCCACGTTTCGGTTTTGAGTCATTGTAATAAATCATTGGGTACACAGACACCCTTTGAGCAAAGAGCCTTTATCTAACGATTTTTTGGTAAATCCTAGGAAGGTTGATCAAATTGAACCAGTCGAAGGTCGAAACGTTTCACTAATCAGACTATTAGCAAATGTTGGTAGTGTCTGTTTATATGAAACTCTTTGTCGGCCGCGAATTCGCTTACATACAAACTTCATCCTTCGTTATACACGTTTTAAATATAAGAAAGGAGTTTTTTCTTAAAATACACAGTTTCTATTATCATGCAATCAGGCTGTGCGTGTGTTTTCTGACAGTTTGTTACTGTTTTAATGTGTATAGATAGATAAATATTAATATTAATGGCTAGAGGCCTGTTCAAATTGAATTATCGTGTATCCAGTATGGCATTTCTAGTTCTTACGGCTTGTGTGGTTTGCACTGTAGTCCATTGTTGATTACTTCAATCAAGTATGTTTTGAGATTGGTCGAATATTGGTCATAGATAAAAAGTAAAAGAGCTCCGTGGTAGTCTAGTGGTTAGAGCCCCAATTTACCAGTTAGTAGTTAGTGAGTTCGAACCCAGGTTGACATTTTTCTTTCTGTTTATTTATTTCATCAACACTTTCCTCAAAACGGTGAATGAACACATAGTGAAAAGAGTGGCATGGCCTTGAACCAAAACATAATAAATAATATAAGAATCACAACATCCATCACACTGGGCCTGCATGGTGATTAATAGGCCGTTCTTCGAAGTAGAGAGTAGGCCTTTATCACAGCATTGGAAACGTTTTAGACTGATTGTGCAGAAAGGTTTGCTTCTTCTTAGCATGTCAATGGTAATTTAAATTTAGTCAGCCCAAAATTTGGCAACGAGTTTAGCACATTCAGTAGCTTCCATCAGCTCCTGTGATGTGCAAGCAACAGGATAGGCAGGACACGATATCAAGTTTCCCATCGTTCTCGTTTGTGGGGCAAACACATTTACACTCCAGGGCAGAGTCATCTATGAATCTCCAACTGAACAGGTTTTCCTTGCTTTGGCCAACATGTGTCCAGAGTGTATTCAAAGACTTCCAGGTCAGCCATGGCAACTCGGTACTGGGTTGCTGCAGAGACTGCATGTCATGCCAATTTAATACTTTTGAGCTTTAATATAAAATTCAAAATGCTTTTAAATTATGCCTTCAACTACAGCCTTTTTAGATAGTTCTACGAGCTAATCTTTTACAGTAAACCGTTTAATTATTCTTATTTTTTAGGTCTCTTTTTTCTTAGAAGTAGTTAGAACTACAGTTTCTCCAGTGCTCTAACTAATTAGAGAGATGTCAAGAAACCTGGCGACAATGAGCTCTTGACATAATTGCAACAAATTAATTCACTCGGGATTTGCAACTGAACGCTGCTGCTGTAATGAAAATGTGGTCACACTGTAGCACAAATCTAAGTAGTCTGACTGGATGTTAGATAGGCAGTCGCTCCATGTAAAATACTGGTATCAGCTGCATCAAGTTAGACTGAAAGCCGACCCCAACATAGTTGGGAAAAGGCTAGTCAGATGGCGAGTCTTTCATGTAGCAAACTGAGCATTTTGCATAAAACAATAAAACTCGAATATACTTAACTTACATTTGCAATTCGCCACGTTCGATATAGTACGTCAACATTACAATTTGCGCCCGTAGTTTGCCAGTACAGTACTTCACCTGCATCATAAACACTTAATAAGTACGGTAGAGCGTAAGGGTGGGAACACTTTGACGTTGAGCTGAACTATCATAATACTGAGTTTCAATATAATGAGAGTCCACTGGTGCCGTTACCTTCACCCTACGGTCGATTATACCTTTATCGTGGCAAACACTCTAATCGATGTTTTTGCCTCACACTTATTAAAACCAAATGGGTGACCACCCATTATATACCGAGTTTCCTGCGTGCCTCGGAAAGCACGTTAAGCCGTTGGTCCCGGCTGCCAATTATAGATCTTTGACAGTCGTTACAGGTCAGTGGCCCGAAAGTCTGACAACCAGTCTTACCAATTGGTATCTGGGTAATAACCCAGTACTAACTAGATTGTGGAAATCAAATAGGCAGTCGCTCCATGTAAAATACTGGTATTCAGCTGCATTTCCTTAGATTGAAGGCCGACCCCAACACAGCTGGGAAAAGGCTAGGCAGATGATGATTTATTATAACCAAAGATGTGAAGTATAAATGAGATAGTTTGCGCGATAGTGTGTGGCAAGCAATAATGCTTTTTAGATAAAAGAAAAGACACGCAGACAGACTATTTCTAAAATTACACATAAGATGGAATACTCTTTATCTGGGTATATGCCTTATTTTCCTTAGGGATGCAAGCGAAGCTGCGGGTGGCAGATGGTTGTAGGTAAATATTTCATTTGAAGAGAAAATGTATCGCTTTGCAAACGAAACAAGGAAAAGGACGTGGGATGTTAATATTGTATGTATTAAACTAATATAATATTGTGTTTATTCGCTGACAAACAGAGAGAACGACCAAGGGGCAATGTATTGGGCTATAAAACTACAGAACGGGAAATCTTGCTCCCTCTGTTATATAAAGAAGCACAACGTAATGTTATTGGATAAATTAACTCTGTGACCACACCCACAAAAGCCTTTGCGGTTTTGTAAAGCTGACACGTTGTTCCGATTTGTTTGGAATCAGTGTTGCGAAAAATTCTCACGAAAATAATAAGGTAGTAGCAATTTTTTCATAAATGTTGCTAGGAATTTCCAATAAGGTACCTATAGACAGTTCCTTTGTGTTCTTGAGAAGACTCCGACAGGCGAGATAATTAACATTTTCATGTTCACAGTCTCTTAGTATTCATTCTTTATGATGATTAAATTCAGTTATATTGGTTATGAATGCGCCACCACTAGCCTAAATTTAGATCACAAAATATGACTCTTTTTTTAGGTAATTAATTACTCTGGTAAAAATATCCCTAGAGATTCATAACCTTACTGTCATTACAAACTTTAACTAGATCCTGAAATTTTAAGTGCGGCGCGGACTTTTTGGCAACAAATATGGTTTACGTCATAAGTTTTAACACTTCCTAGAAAACGTCAATTTTCGAGGAAGTGTCTCATCGCAGTACTATTAGGTTCAACATGCAATGTATTTCAAACTCGTGGTTTTTTTTTTCATTTATTTCTAATAGCGCTTTATTTCCACAGATAACATTAAACAATTATTCAATTCTTAGTGTCAGCGGTGATCTTTTTTTTTTTAAACTCAGCAAAGAGGCGGATGTTTTAAGCCCTAATAATGATAATGCATGAAAAGGACGTAGGCACTGTAGAAATTGAAATGAAATTATTTTACTGGTATTTTTCTTTGAGCGTTGACACAGTGAAAAGATTAAATGTATATTTCTTTATATTTTATGATACTTATACATTTACATAATGGACCGTACTATAGCGCACTTTATTTCTTTCTTACCTATTAGATTGAAGTCTTGCCGGTAAAAATAATGTGGCTGTTTTTTTGTCTCGAGACGCAAAAAAAGTGGAATTCGATATCATTTCTTGGAAGGAAGAAAAAAAAACTTCGATATTTCGATTTACGAGACGTTTGGGGTGAAATTGGTTATCATTTATGTGTTTCAATACAACGACAAAGTGGGTTGTCTTTGTGACAGTTAGATAGTTATAAATTTAGTCATCATCTGCCTAGCCTCTTCCCAACTATTTTGGGGTCGGCTTACAGTCTTACCGGATGCAGTTGAATTAGTCCCCAACCGAAACAGGATTTTCAGCCGAAACCGAAACTTAATTAAACAAACGGGAAGGTACTTCCTACATTACATATTGTCTATAATGAATTTCTAAAAGAAATAACTATAGCTAAGCGGGTCTTGAGTTCGATACCCAGGTCGGGCAAAGTGTTTTCCAACGGGAATCTCTCACGGAGTCAGAATTAGTGCTTGGTTGATAGCAATAGGCTCGTTTCATATTACGTGGAACTAAGATATAACTGGCAAATTGTGGGTGTATTAGGTACACCTCTGCTTAATCCTTCGGGGATTATAGGCGTGATTTAATGTTAAAAACACAGTAAAAATATTTCCTTCGATTGGCTCGGATGAAAGGAACCATTCAACACAACAACGTTCAAACATCCGGATATTTTATCATTCATCATCATTTCAGCCCGGCAGCCTGGCATCAGCCATTATTGGGTATAGTTCTCCCCTTTTTTATGCCATACTTCTCCCCGGTCTGTGCGTAAATTCGCGGGAAACAACTGGATAAGGTCCGTCTGTTTCCCGCGAATTTTGACGATATCGTCAACCAAACGCGCATTTGGACGGCCATCACGGCCGTCCAAAAGCTACATATGTTAAGTTTGAACGATTCAATATTATCATTTATTTAATAAGTATTAGTTGCTTGTGACGAAACTGAAGTGAGTCCATAATGTAACTACATACATTATGATCATTTTATTTTAACAGAATAATGTTGAAACTTACTTTTCGAATTACCAGCAGAAAAACATTTATGCAGATAGTTTTTATCAGAAAACTTTTCTTTAAAAATATTTGAAGCATGAAATATCGTAAGCTTCTTTTCTTTAAAAGGTCTTTTGCAAGACTTTTTGCTTTGTTCAGCTCTACATTGTTGATAACAGTGTGTGGGTAGGTAGTGTCTTACGAGCACTTATCAACTCGTCCATTGACATCCATGACGTAGTCAACAAAAGTGGTCGGTATACATGCAATATAAGTATATTAAAATTATTAATAGACATCGGATTATATGCACTACCAAAATGCCAAATCGTGCATTAAAAATGCAAAATATGCAGCACAATAAAAATACTATTTATTATTAGAATTTACGTTTAATTTCACAATATAAGAAACCATAACATCACGTCTGAAATCCCCGAAGAGTTAGGCAGAGATGAAACTAATACTCGTAGTACAACCACATTATTTTCACCAGTTATGTCTAAGTCCCATGTCATAGGGGGTGAGCCTATTGCCATCAACCATAATATATTGTATATGTCGGATGGTCATGATTTATTTAGTTAGACTCGGAAATCGTGTAGGCAGAAGATGGGTTTCGAAAACACACTAGGTACACTGCTTTTACTAAATTAACAATTTCTTGAAATTACAATTTAACACGTCGCGTCATGTTTCCACTGGCGCGATTCATTTTATGTCTTAACTAATGACCGGATCCGACGTAAATTAAATTAATAAAGCAACATAATTCAACGCGCTAAACACATTTAATACTAAAATAAGCACTATCGATGAAAAAATACAAAAATACGTAATAACCGTATAAAAATAGCGTTTTATACATTTGCATATATGCAAAAATTCTAATGTATATATAATCTAATTGCTAGTTATGAAACATACGACCAAGCGGTGTCAAAGGCTTAGTTATTCGAGACTCGCGCAGCAGAGGGTTAAAATGAAGTGGCAGTTATTAAGTCTTCTGTTAGCGGCATGTGCTCACTGCTGAAAAAAATAACTTTGTATATTACATGACTGCTAATTAATGATGGAGACACTATGTCGAGCGGAACCTGCATTGTGGCCACATGTGTGGAAAATGAATTTTATGTTGATACGCATTTTGATTTAGCTTTTTCTTTAAATAAAACCAAGTGACTCGGGAAACATTTACAAGTTACTACAAAGAGGTTCTGGGTATTAAAATAATGGTTTTTATGTAGGTACCAATTTAGAATACGCCTTTGGATTAGCCATAAACTGTAAGTAACTGTTACAGAATTTAGTCTCAGCAAATAAAGAGAAAATCGTTGATATTTTCAATGATTAGTTATTGTGGTTTGAGTGGCAAAATACTAAGCCGTAAATGTGACAAATCGAGGTTTACTAAAAGATCGACTTTGTAAAATATCGTATCCAGCTCTCACTCATACTTATTTGTCTGTCTCTTTCTAAAGCTCAATGTATCTTGATTAACGTCCAAGTACTGTGTGTATAATACCTGTTTATTTTAAATTAATTAATGCTGCATCAATACAATATGTATAAGGAATATGTTTACGGA
Organism: Standfussiana lucernea; assembly: GCA_964057025.1. Classification (NCBI taxonomy): domain Eukaryota; kingdom Metazoa; phylum Arthropoda; class Insecta; order Lepidoptera; family Noctuidae; genus Standfussiana; species Standfussiana lucernea. Next base: position 10,241,316 of record OZ059793.1, on the reverse strand, counting down.
ACAGTACAAGTACATTTCAACGCACATGTATAAGCACTGCATCACCATCAGCTCGTCATCTACGAGTTAATTTTTTTTTTCATTCATTTATCATTTATTCTTTCTACACAAAGCTGACTTAAAGTTAAAGCGTACAAAAAATGTCTCAGGTTTTCCACCTTTGTGAGAGATTGGTGCCTGATGTAGGATTTTGGAAAAAACCTGTGTTACACGTCACCAGTACCACGACTAGAATTAGCTATAACAGAGATACCGTTATAAGAGTACGAGTTAAACAATATGCATAACAAAATAAAAACAAGGTAAATGTTAGACAATATGCAAAACAAAAATAAAAGAAGCAGTAACAATTGATGATTAAACGAACTTACCAAGTGAAGTTCTATCATAATTATACGTAGCACTCCGTCCGAAGAAATAAGTAACGAGTAGTAAAGAGTAAGTAAGTAAGAGGTAAGTCGAGGACGGAGTGCAAGTATAATAAAATATCTAAAACCTATAATTTTGCAGAATTAATTGAGCCATGTTGTGAGACGATGTGTGAGTGAGTGTTAATCTTCTGTGAAGTGTGAGTAGTTCAGATGAGCAGTGTGCGAGTGAGGGTGACATTTGTGGAGTAAGCGCAGCGAGTGTTGTTTTTAAATAGGTGGGATTGTAAAGCGAGTAGGACGTGAGAAACAGCTTTACGTGTGTGGGTTTGGTCAAAATTTGGTTTATTTCAGAACGGTCAAAAGATTCGCCGTTTTTTGATAGTCAAGGGTTTTTAGGTATTGTTTTATTTCTTTAATTATAGATTGATCTAGTTTTTGGATATAGGTTTTGGGATTTATTAAATTTATTGTAAAGATAATACCCAAGGAAGCAATATAATCTTTTAGGGAGTGTGGATTTGAATTGAGCCGTGGAACATACCCTACCTTTTCGTCGGTTGTCTTTAACTAGCTTGGCGTCAAACTGTTTCTGAGAATGTTTTTAAACAACGAAAGTAGAATGAACTTTTGTCTGACAGTGAGAGTGTCCCATTTTTTGTATAGATCAGTCGTCGAAAAACGAAAGGGGAGACCAGCTCCAACCTTGATCTATGGCACGCTGTGCCCTTTCTGCATCGATGAGGTGTTTTCGTGGCACCTCCCCATGATGTGATACAGTAATCAATTAGTGATTGGCATAATGCGAAGATTCCAATCTAACATGAATATGGAACTGGATCGGCTCAGCATCCACGAGGCGTCGCCCTGTGACGCTTCAACCTGTGGCGACGACACGTAACCGAGCACGTGACCGAGGCGAGGCCGTAATCGGGGCACGACGGCTCACGGCAAGCTCGGTGATTGCTCATCCCGAGCTTAGGCGATGCCGATACGATGTTCTTAAGTATAGATGGAGCATAATAGAGAGATTCTCAAATAGTTCGAGTTGAGGAGGCGGGTTCCATCCAGTGTCTATCCGTGTGCGTTGAACTTAATTCTGAATCAATAGCACGAAGCTTTACGGAATTAACATTATTGGTATGTTTAACTAGCAGTATTGTATATGTATTTATGAATGTAATTGAAGCCTGGGGGTTTACCATAATCTGTTGGTGCAGGAATGTTTTAGTACTATTCCGAGAGTGGATAAGAGATGGCGCTAGACAGCTGGCTAGCGCTGTCACCTTCCCACACTCGGAATAGTCCTAAAACATTCCTGCACTAACAGTTCATGGTAACCCAACTGTTCCCGTTTCCATGGCAACAGGACTGAAATATTGATTACTCGGATTTGATAAACAAACAGAAGGCTGTATAATACATGACAAATCATGTTTCGAGTTAATCCACTTGATCGAAGCAGATATAATTATTTTATTGGGGACACGGTTTCTACTAATAATACCTGCATAAGTTCACTAAAGCCAATGTAACTTAATACCTAACTCAGTTGTTTGTGAACTATTATGCTCAATGTGTTTTAATATATTATTATAACATGTGTTTGCAAGTGTTACAAGGATCAGGATTTTGGCAAAAGCCAACCTGTGTTACTGTTCCATGCAAAAGAGTTGCGAGTAAAGTTCTATATTAAAAAGTTTATGCAAAGAAAATGTTGCTTAAGTGGCAGTTCAAATTACTTAACTTGAGTTATTTCCTTTAGACACGGAAGTTCAAGATAATCAAATCATTATTATCTGCAAATTAAGAATAGCACCCTTATCAATTCAGTCTTTGGGGAAATAAAATGGACAGCTGGAGATGACGTTATGTCGATAAAGTCAAGAAGGGACTTGGGCAGTAAAGAATGGTGTGTGAGATAAGATGGATGGCTCACCAATTTATTGTTATGGACCTTTACGACGTACCTAATTATCTATATTTTTTTTTGCTGTTCAAAAACTGCGCAAATAAAATAGTGCAGTTACATTAACATTTGTTTGACCTAATATTGTCTTTAATTAAAAATCAAACAAAATAAAATCTTAATCATGTATATCATGTAATCTTAAAAATATATGTTTGTTTGTTCGTGTTTTCTGCGCTGCCGATGCCGGTCATCCGATAGCGATAAAACTTTTTCAAGTTATTGCTTGCTTTTGCGCGAACGTTATAGGAACAAAAAACCCAGACGAAGCCGAGTTCAGGACCTAGAATATCATAAAATACTTTCAATTTAAACGACTTACGAGCACAGTACTACTGTACAAGTAAGTTGCCGCTAGCTAAAGCAAAACGTACACATTTCAATAAACAACTAGTTTTTTTTTATAGTGAACCCGGTTTTAGCATAAACCATGAGTAATACCAGCCTATAATACCCCCACCACTTAGACACATTTTTGGAAAGGTTTGGTCTTGGAAAAGTATATTCACAACGGTTCCCTTCGCCGTGTGAAGAGCAGTGGCGATGAATAATTTCCACGAAGTAAAGTGCCTGCCTGAGTTTTATCCTACGACTTAGAATTCGGAAGTTGTAGGCATTTTTACTCAGCAGCCGGGTTTTATTATCAATCAGATAAAAGAAACAATAAGAATTTCTCCTATATCGTGGGTGCGTTTACAAACATTTAAACTCACACAAACAGCCAAAAACGGAACAACTACCTGTAGATCATACAAATATTTGTTCCGTGTGGGGATCGAATCCGCGACACGCAGCGCAGCAGCCAATCGCTAAGCCACTGCGCCAACCGTCCCGTATCAGCTCTAGAGCATTCCACAGCTGAGTTTTATCATACTTGAGCAATATTGCAATATATCGTCTACACCGGATAAATGGTGCGTATAGTATTCGTGCTCCCTCGAAACATGATGGAAAACTTCCATTTTTAATAAAGCAATCGCGTCTGATCCTGGCATCATTTTTCATTAAAATAAATGATGTATTTGCTTTAATGTAAACTATTTCTACTATGGTCTGCAGATTTAAAAGCTAAAGAATTTAGCGAGGTTGGTACAAAGTTGCTTTACAGTGATTAATTCAATCTTGCGTTTGAATGCGCCATTTGAAATAGCTGATGATGAATAGCTAGATTACCGAGGTTTTGAAAAAGATAGTCTTTAAGACTTTCGGATTTAAAGACCAAACCTATGTTCTTCTTTTTTGAATATGGAAAGCAAAAAAGAATTTGATGGAACCCTTATAGATTCGTCTTGTCACAAACAAAAAACAAAAGTGATGTGAAAATACGAGTTATTAGGGGTTAAAGTATGAAATTGCCGATTTATGCTGCAAAATTAAGACTCGTTTTTTTCCAAGATGTAACATATTTATTTAATCAAAATATTTACCCTCATTATCTATACATTGCTGCCATCTAACCGGTTCATTTATGCTTTTGCGATAGAACTCTGGGGATCTAGATTCGACAAACTGTGTGAAAGCATTTTGTACTGCCTCCTGGGAAGAAATTCTTTGTCTAAATCACGAAAAAAATGGTAGTCATTTGGAGCAAGGTCTGGCGAGTATGGGTGATGACTTATGGTTTCTAACTGCAGCTCCTGTAGAGTTACAACGTTGTCCCGTGCAGTGTGAGGTCTTGCGTTATAATGGAGCAATAATGGTGAAGATCGATTCCGAATCGGGGCTGTTTCATTACTAGTTTCACCATCATTGTTCGAAGTTCGGCACAGTAAACATCTGCTGATATTGCTTGACCAGACCTTAGAAAGCTATAGTGAATAACACCATGAAGAGCCCACCAAACAGTTTCCATTACCTTTTTATTGGTAAGCATTGCTTTAGGGCACTGTTGCGGCGTTTGACCTGGGGTCAACCATTGCATTTTTCGGTTACGGTTATCGTAAATAATCCACTTTCCGTCACATGTCACAATTCGATCCAATATTCCTTCATTTCCGCACCGATTCAACAAGGCAACGCAAGTTTCAACACGCGTTTCTTTCTGCAGATCAGTCAAATCATGAGGCACCTATTTTTTATTTTTTTATCTTATTGATTTGATGCAAATGAGTCAATATTGTAGGTAAGGTAACGTTAAACCATGCTGCAAATTCCTGAGTAGTTTGACTCGGATCGAATTCTACCATCTCCTTCAATTCGGCGTTATTCTCCTGTGTCCTGGTCTTCCACGTGGTTCGTTCTTCAAGTTGAAGTTTCTATTATGAAAGCGTTTAAACCAAACGCACGGTGCGTTCATTAGCAGTCTCCTCTCCAAATGCAGCATTGATATTCCGAGCCGTTTCTGCCGCGTTAGTTCCGCGTCGGAATTCGTATTCAAAACTTCCTCGGATTTTCGAAGTATCCATCTTTTCTGTCTGAGCTGAATAAAAAAAAACAATTGAAATTCGAAAATCGAATTTTGCACATTTTTTCAAGAAAAATCTCATAGGTATAATGTAATTTTACCTTACCTTTAATTTTAATGTCAATTCAAAGTATCGATTAATGAAAAACGGCAATTTCGTACTTTAACCCCTATTATAAATATATCCCCCTAGGGTGTCCTAGGGGGCCCTCCATACATGTCACACTAGGAATTTCTCCTGTATCTTTGGTGGGTTTTGCAAAAATTTAAACTCACATACACAAACAGCCAGGACCGGAGCAACTACCTGTAGGCCATTCAAATATTTGTTCCGTGCAGGAATCGAACCCGCCACTCGCAGCGCAGCAAACGATCGCTAAGCCTCTGCGCCAACCGTGCCGTCAATCAGGACCGGGACTACAAGCATGCAATAACAAATGTCAGTCTCTCTGTCAGGAACATACGGAATTAGTAACAGCACCTAAATTGCATTTGCAATGAAATAGACTCATATTGGATTGGCATCTTGTACGGAGAATATAGTAGTCAGCATATTACTGTACCTGATTTATAAAGGAGGCTACGATCGCAATATGATTTCAAAGGCTCTCGACTTATCAGAAACCCAATATGCATTACGTAAGTGCTTACCCACTCTTTGCTCAGGCCATCATTAGCAAATTGTACTCAATTCATATCGCATAATGGTTCAGTATTGGTATTACATAATCCAGAACTCACAAACGCTTTTGATGCTGCGATATTGTTTATTAGGTAATGAGTTTGAGTTGATATGAACCGAGGATTTTAATCATTAAACAAAATTAGAGCTGAAATCACAATCTCACGACACAGTCGAGCAAATAGAAGTTTTGATTAAAATGTCATGTCTTTGTTTCTTCTATAGGTAGTAGGTACACGTAATTTGGTTATTGGCGGCATATAAAAATATTACGGAATTTAATTAATATCTAAATTGATGAAGATAACGATTAAGTTTTATTACTGCAAACTAGGGCCCCGGACGTATGAATAAATGAGTAGTCGTATCAACATAGTGTAAATACTGTTCTCCCCGAAGTGTCCATAAGAGTACATCCATTATTAATTGGGGTAACAGGATGTATGAAACTTCTTCTATGCTTTGTAGCGGTAAAAAACACTTCGAATAAATTCGAACCCCGCCCGCTATACTTGAGAAGAGAATAGTACCCTCATATCGTAAACTTTAGTTAAATCACCCTTAGTTAAGCACTTCAGTTATATAAGTATTCTAGTAACCTGCTAACGGTTGATGGTGTAAAGTGAATAATTAATGAAATTCAAACGACTTATTTCTTAGAATCCTTACGATGGCGGACCTTGAGCTACGCCGTAGCGAATATTATGTTCGTGTAACCCGATCATCCATAATCCGTAGCGCTACGCTACCTCACGATGTGCTACGGCGTAGTAAGATTTTTTTGTGCGTATTTTAAATTACTATTAGGTATTTTGAAATATGACTAATTTTATAGCTACATAGGCCTAGAAAACGCTGGCGTGATGACTTAGAGGCGTTTCTGAGAAATTGGCCGAAGATAACCGCACGGAGAGAAGAGTGGAAGGCTATGGGGGAGGCCTTTGCCCAGCAGTGGGTCAATGTAGGTTAAAATTTAAAAAAAACTAAAGTATAATTCTAAACATAGGGCTTATGACAGAAGGTTTACATGTACAATTCCGGGCTTTGAAATGTTTCGTAGCCGTTTGCTAATAACATATGTATATAAACTCCGCCTATTTCCCACGGGTAGGCAGTAACCACAGAACGCCATCTGCTACGATCCTTACATACTGCTTTTTCCTCATCCTCGTTCATACATCTGGTAACCCTTTGTGCCTACACACACTCACTCACACACACTACACACACTTTCACAGAAGTAAGGTTAACTTCTATAATTAACCTTACTTCTGTGAAAGTGTGCCACGGTTTACGTAATTTTAGCGTTGACGACCAACACAGTTGTAGACTATTATCGACATTTAACTTAGTGTTCCGTTTACTTGTCACACTAACTAGAACTAGGATTTTTAGGTTAGTTAATATCCTAACAAACATAAGCTCCTACTAATTGTGACGTCATATAAGCTTTTGAAAAAAAAAATATCAACGTCTCATAAGCAGATTAGATATATTCCGAGCAAATTACTTACATCACGAGTTAGAAACTGCAAGATATCACAGTTTGATTACGTCGTGTTTATAAAATCCAAGGATTCGTCACACGTTACACAGCATAGTCCTTTGTACTATAAGGCAACTCATTTAGTGACGCGTAATTTACGGCGTGAGACCCTTGGAGAGGAATGCAATACATTATGTAAGTAAATAACTGTTCCTTGTTTCATCTCGTCACATCTCAAGATTACATTTACCACAGGCCCGTGGGAGCACTTTCATGTACACGCATAGCAACTGTTACAAGTAATTCTTGCTTGATGTATACTTATAATGTGATTTTATGACCACTTCAGGACTTGGAAACCAAAACCATTTGAGTTGCTCTGAAAAGAGATTTTTTCATTAATCACTATCCCTTAAACATGTTACATAATCCTTATGAACTTAAAACTAGATACAAATCTTACCTGAAAAGAGAAACAACATTTAAAGCTAATATTTCGCATATCCTTTTTAGTTTGGGCTTTGTAAACTTTAACCGCACGTTTTTACATCAACTCTCCGTCATAGGCTATTGACCAATACTGATTGATCCTTGACACAGTCCATCTATTGTTTGGTCTTCCTCTACTCTTATACCCATCCACATTCATACTCAAAACTTTCCTCACGACATTTTCCTCATTCCTCCGCATCACATGACCGTACCACGACAACTGATTTTTCAGCACACAACTACACACAACTTTTTAGTCACCGGCGCCACTTTCAGACTACCTCTTATGTACTTATTTTATTTATTCGCGTAACACTACACATCCTTAGCATTCTCATTTCAGCCAATGTCTTTCATTCATCCCTTTTGTGGCCCAACATTCTGATCCACACAAGACAGCAGGTCTAATAGGAGTCGCAGATTGTTCCCGTGACCGACCGCCATTTCATCCATCCAGTGTTGATTGTGTACTTAACACTCCAATCTATTTCGACATCACCATAACCAACAGTGTTAAGCACAGCCATGGTTTTATTGAAAAAAAAAAAAATGTCAGTAATAAGAGACTGATGTATTATTTTTTAACCGACTTAATAAAGGAGGGTGTAAAAAGAAATCTGCACTTCTTATGGACTAAGTGATCACTTTTTCTGGCGTACGTCGCCCCTTAAATTAGTTGTCTAATGGTTATTTAAGAAATTAAAGAAAACTGCTTTTCTTTAGTGTTATCAATTTGGTGGCTGGAATTCATGTTTTTATATGCAGGCTATGTAGGCGACTAAAACGTGGACTTCAAATAAAAAATAGATGGTTGTATTTGGATTAGACAAAGCCTAGCGTACAAACAAAATTATGATTTTAGATGACAATGCGGCGAAACATCTGAAGCGAAAATTTCAACCAACTTTTGGAAACCACTCTAAACGAGGTGGAGACGACAATAGAGTACTCTAACCTTTGCCGAAAGTGTATTTTTCTTTTATTTTGAAAAAACGTTATAATCTCAAAAAATAAACCTTGCATAACTAACTGCTACTTGCTAAGGTGTTATAAATATTTATATCTTGATGAAGTTCCCTAAGTTCATCCATTATAGCACCCAACAAATTAACATTAATGTTAATTAATCAACGTATGTATTTAATTGTAGTTGATTTATCGTATGGAATGTAATACATAGATATCATTTCAATTTAGAAACCTAGGAACGATAAAATAGTTTTTTTTTTTTCAAGCTGTTAATTATTTCTGGCGGAATATAGGAACAGCTATATTCCACACTATCCTTGTCTCCTAATCCTTCGAGTGATAAATAAACTTTACTGTAGAAACAAGTAAATTAAATAAGACAAATCTTTTCATTTTTTATGCCACAGTAGTAGCATAGAAATAAATTGAGATAGGTAAACCTCATTTTTTTTTTAAAAGAAAATGGATGAATGTAAAAATATTCTTTAGACGTCTTATTGAGTAAAGTTTGTCTGAAATAAAGAAATAGCCTCGAAATACGTAAGTGGTACTAAGTATGGCTGATTTAAACTGATAGCCAAATAATTAAGTTTATACCAAAGATAAGTAACATTCAAGCCGAGAGACTGATTAACACTTACTTAAGTAAAATTTATAATGTTGCTTCAAACTGACTGCCTCCAGGAGGAATTTTTCAGTAGCAGCCACGGAGGCTGGATGTGTGCCCGGTTGGTGGCAATAGGTTAGCCCCCTATTACATGGGACTTAAACATAATTGGGTGTACTATTAGGAACACCTCTGCCTAACCCTTCGCGGAACATGGCGTGATGTTATGAGGATGCTTCAAACCAATTTTAAATTATTATCATTGTGAGTCATGATCACTGAGCAAAATTATTTGGTTTTATCTTAGACAACTGTCCAAGATTTGTCTACAACAAACTACCTGCTTGGTGATTACCTGAGACTATGTTTTCCCCGAGGGCTCAGGCAAAAGTTAACCTATAAAATGCCAACATTTCGCCAATTATTTTGAAGTCCCATGTAACAGCGGGTAATCAACCGACCACAAATCTAGCCTCCGGGCTTTTACTAAGAAATTCCTGATCAATTGAAAATAAATAATGATAACGTTATAACATTAATTTGGTCAGTCCGTTAATCACACATACTCGTACCTATACCATTAAGTTTTTATTCGATTGATCCCTTTTTATTAAAAACGGTTTTCATTTACATTTCGCAACGTTCCCAAAACAATTAAAATTACTATACAATACTAATTGGTACCAATTTTATTCTGTACAATTCAGATTTTTTTAAAGTTGAAATTTTTTCAGTTTAAATCGCAGCGATTTTTCGCATTCCTCGGAAATACTTATGTAGGTGAATAATGGCTGCGATTGTTATAGTGTAATTGGTATCCGGACAGTTTACAAACTCTCTTTACTTTTTTAAATGTTCTACTTTGAACCTTTTCTTTCTCAAGTGATAAAGAGAAACGCAGTAACTTTTCAATGACTATAAAAGATACAATGAATTGCTAAACTTCATGTCTTTTAAGAATGATCGATCTGCCTAGCTTTTTCCCAACTATGTTGAGACTTTCGGATGCAGTTTAATACCAGAATTTTAAATAGAGCGAATCGAAACAATTTCATATGCTGAATTGTAAAGGGCGAAATAGGTAGACTATTTTACTTTAAAATATGCGCTATGCAAACTGTCGTTGCGATTTTTAACCGTACCTGATTGCGGCTTACCCACAAATCAATTTTTATCGAAAAATATTTGTCTAAACGATTTACGATCCGTTTTTATACACTGGTGATTCAGGTAAATTGTGCCATTGAAAATTATATCCAAAATTATATTGCTTTCGACATTGTCAGCAATGTCGAAGGCTTACAGCGTGTCAGTGTCACAAGTTTACAGCGTTATGACAACATAATGTACGATGGGACCTGTTTGGTAGTCTCGACACGCACCTTTTTTTCATTAATATAATATTATTACGTCACACTCTTTTCAACTTGTTTTTTTTTTTGTTCATTCTATTATAATCCTTCACTGAAAACGTGTGTAAGCACCTACGAAGCACAGAATGTCTTGTTTTTGTTTCAGAAAACCATGAAGAGTTTCGACTTAGCATGTGAATGACAGAAGATGAACAACGACAGAGAAAATGCTTTTGATTTTAACTATTCATGCATCAACTGCCACAATGAGTCGTATTATAATCGTAACTACACTTATCCGGACGAACTTATTTGTATTTTGCATACCGACGAGGACATTACAACGGGGATTTTTAAAGTATTTGTGTACGTGATGTATATTGCAGTGTTCGTAGCTGCTTTGGTAGGTAATGGCTTGGTGTGTACAGTGGTACATACAACGCCGCGTATGAAGACAGTGACGAACTACTTTATAGTGAACTTGGCTGTGGGAGACATTCTGATGACACTGTTCTGTGTGCCGTTTTCTTTTGTGTCCATGTTGTTGCTACGGTACTGGCCGTTTGGTGCGTTTATGTGTAAGGCGGTGAACTTTTCTCAAGCGGTGTCGGTGCTTGTAAGCGCGTACACCCTGCTGGCTATTTCGATAGACCGGTACATAATCATCATGCACCCGCTGAAGCCGCGGCTGGGCAAGACGGCTGCTAAGCTGGTGGTGTTCGCTGTGTGGAGCGGGGCGTTCATCACAGCGGCGCCCATACCTGTCGTGTCTACGCTGCAGAGGCCGTCGCTCTGGCACCAGGCGTGTGAAGTGTATGTATCATCAATTTGTTTTATTACCCTTTCAAAATATCCACAAAAGATCAGTATTTGAATACAACAAGGAACAAAATGTCATCTATTTTTGCTTGCTAACTTCCATGAATTTGGAGGTCAAAGTCCTATGGCGTAAAGACAGTTAAACAGACAAGAACATGGCACGAATAAAGAGTACTTAAACTTGTTAGGATTTGTTGATGCGTTTTCTGTGTTCCCAATGTTCCCATTAATTAACTTTGTCAAATACACGAGAACTTCATTATGAATCGGATTCTATGTTGTATTTTCTCAAATTACTGAAAGTTCCAGATGTTTTTTTATGACAAACAATGTTGTTTTGTTAGTCTAAATGCTGACACATCTGTGGAAAATATGCGATGGAAAGCTCAGCCAGTTTATAAATTACATTATGCGCAATTTACATTGTAGGCGTGAGCACGCCTGCCTTCGTGTAATTTCAGCTGGTTTGTCTCTCGAAAAATGTTATGTTATAATGTATGTGCTTTTCTAATATTTCGTTTGACTTCTCTATTTTTACATTTGTATAGAGGATTTGTCTTATTTGCGCTAGAGCCTGTCTTTCATCTACTGTTGATGTGAGTGATTATTTGTTTAATCTTCTTATTTTATCTGTAAATATTCGTTTTCTGTGCAATTAGAGACATTTGTGGTGAGCAATGGTCCAGCCCGGAGAAGAGCCGACAGTACACATACGCACTGTTGGTCCTGCAGTTCGTGCTCCCGCTGAGTGCACTAGTGTGCACATATGCACGAATTGCGCAGAGTGTGTGGGGCGGGCGCCCACCCGGGGAGGCACAGGACGCACGAGACACGCGTATGCAACACTCCAAGCGAAAGGTTAGTAATAGAACATGTGTATGTCGGATTGTCAGGATTTATTAAACTAACCGATTACTTGAAATCACAACACTGGGCACAATGAATCGGGTACAGTTTCAGGACGTCTTGACTCCGCTCCGATCAGACACTGTATCCTTTCCTCGAAACATCACGACTCTGTAGAGGCGCGCAATAAGTGAGGGTAGACTTGTAAGTAGTTCAAGTGATACCAACATTTGGCGCGCCTGCGATTCATTCAGTGTCCGTACTAATGACCGGATCCGACGTGTATTAAAAATGACTGGCTTAGTTTTTTAAGCTCCAAGCCACTCGCTTTTGGGCCGCGTCATTCTTTACAACCCCTGGGGGTTTCAACTACGTATTTCATCTATCGTATCTTCACCATCTCACAATGTCTGTGTTTTGATGTAAAAATAATAATATATTCCTGTTGGCTGTTCAGACAGCACGTCACTGTTTCGGTCGACTTTTAAAAAACGATGTTAAAACTCAGATGGTGCCATTTCACATGGTTTGGTTAGAATGCATTGAAAATGAGTCAAATCGACAAACGGGCCAGTGACCTTTGATCTGCGGATGGGCGCCGGCTCGAAGTACTTATTTCGTTTGAATACGTGATGATATTTTGACAATCGTACACGTCGCCGCTCAGTCATAAAAGGGTAATCAATTTGTCATCATCAAAGTATAATAATGAATTTAAATGACCCGATTTATCAGATGGGAGCTTGGTATTTTGTTACCCGGTTATTATTTAACAAGCTTACAGCCCGTTCAAACGACGATGATTCGTTTTTTTTGACGTATCGTCTTTTTTCACAACGGCAATGCTTTTTAAATTACGGACAAGTCTTAAATCACGTATCGTCTTTTAAAAATCAGGTACGTCAAAAAACAGGCAACGTGAATTTTTTGTGACGAATTCGCTGATGCGCTCGCTCCCAAAAATCATGGAACTAACGTGATCCACAATTCGTTTTTTTTTGCCGGATCGTGATAAAAGACGATTCTGTACGCAATGTGAACGTCCATCCGTCATGACGTATCGTATTTTATGACGGATCGTCAATGACGGAAACCGTGTGAATGAGCTCTTACATTACTAAAAAGGTGCACACTTCCCGAAGTTACTTTTTGTAGAACTATGGTTGCAAATGTTAGTGGGTATCATCGGATGATAAAAAGTTTTGTTAAAAGCCATGCAAGTTCAAGAAAGTAACTTGATTTTATCAAGTTGCAAAATGTTCCTCTACACAAAAAAAAGTGGAAAACAACTTTACTTTCGGAAGTCGGTAACTATTGTTTGTTTCATTGATTTTTTTGGCACCGAATTCCGAAAGTAAAGTTAGTTTCCACTTTTTATGTATTTTTTTTTTTTTTGGAAGTCTGTTATATTTTTGCAAAAACGTTTTTATTTTATCCTTTTTAGTATCGCATCACACAAAAATCCTTGTCAACTATCAATTTCGCAATTTGTTTTACTTATAAGACAAATTTTTTCCAGCTATTTTGATTTAAACACCAAATTGCTGAACCGATTTTGATGAAATTTCTATGGAACCAATCGAGAAGTGTATCCTTTTAGATAAAAGAACAATTTTTCAAATCGGTTCATAAATGACGAACAACGAACGAACGATCGGTTCAGAAACACAAAAAAAAACCGAAAAGATTCCTCCTTTTTTGAAGTCGGTTAAAAAAAATATTATTGTATGGCTTTTATGTTTGGCAAAATGTATTTATCTTTCTTGCAGATGATCAAAATGATGCTGACAGTGGTCACGGTGTTCACGATAAGTTGGTTGCCGCTCAACATTTTCATTGTAAGTTGATTGGGTGAAGTCATATTTTCTAGTAGGTATCTCCAAAGACATCGAGCGAAATCATGCGAATACTGATAAAGGCGCTTTCGGCTTTAGAATTTCTGACATAATCTGTCACATTCAAATTAGTTTATCAGTTTAAAACTTTCTAGAACTCTTATTTAGAACGTATTTAGAACCAAAACATCAAATTCTTATTATCTTTCTCATAAACATGTAACATTAACCAAAAGTATTTTATGGCTGAAAATGTTTAAGAGCAATAAACTTTAACATTTACTGCATTCCTCATACAAAGTATTCGTGGCTTGGGAAGATCTCGGTCAGCAATAACCAACATCAAGGCCGACTTCCGATGAATATTAAAAAAGTGAATTTCCGAGAAGTTTCATCACAGTAGAGAATGACTTTTTTATTTGGAAATCAGCTGTCTGTCCGCAACCAGGTGGTACGGACGCGATTTCGTCGTCCAGCCAATCTTCATTATTCTCATTGAAATAGTGCGGTTTTATGTCAGGATTCTGAAATCGAGGCAAGTCTTAAGTTTTGTGACAAGTTTTAACTTGAGGCCTGACAAGTCTTACTGCACAAGGCTTTCAGTGACAAATGTCTGATAAAGTGTTATTAAAATGTCCATTTTTAAAACGGAACCCTTACCTATAGATTTGGTCTGTCCGTCTGTCTGTCTGTCCGTCCGAATGTCACAGCCATTTTACTCCGAGACTATAGGCACGAAACAGTTGAAATTTGGAGAGTAGGTGCTATTTATGAAGCGCAGCAATATTATTTAAAATTATGAAAAAAAAAATAAGAATAGGGGGGTGGCCTTCCATACATGTAACTGAGGGGTGAAAAAAAAGGACGTCTATAACTGTGTGGGGTGGCCATCAATATTTCTTAAAGAAATATATCGATGTTTCTTAATTTTTTTTTTCTTAAGTCAATGGTTGGTGAGATATATTTTTTTTGCTTCTAAAATCGTAAAAATTGTGTCCCCCCTCTAATTTCTAAAGTATGAGGAGTAAAATTCTGAAAAAATATTTTGCTGTTGAGTGTTACGAGCTGTTGTTGTTACACATGAATTAGCGTTAAAAATATTGTTATTAAATTGTTTAGTGCTACGGAACCCCGTGTGTGCGAGTCATACTCGCACTTGGCCGGTTTTTTATTAATATTGAAACAACTTTGAAAAGTATTTAGTAAGGACTCATTTAGGAAGACGCGTCGCTGCCTGCTTTAAATAAAAAAATATGGCGATATATGACAGAGTTTACAGAGAAGCGATTTTACGCGCGTTTGCTTTTGGCGCAAGCAGCGTTGTGGCCAGTCAGTTAGTTCCTTTTATAATTAGTTCCTGGAGAAGCGGCGTGTGAAACGTAGCGATACGGAGCACGCGGCGTCGCACGCATCGCTTCACGCCCCGCGTTTCCGTAAACATCGTACATTGTCATTTGTTTGTGTTTGCGCGAGTCATAACGTGGGCCGCTGCACGCGCCGCCTCTCCGTAAACGGAAAAAAGCGCAACGTGATGCGTCTTCATAAATGACCCCTTATAGTTTTGTAACAATTTTAAACATTCACGTTTCTTTCATATACATCGTTTGTGATTTCTGTTTGCTCCAGTTAAAGATATGTATGTTTATTGCATCACTGCCTATATTAGTTTCTATTTTGAACATATTAAATAACCCTCCCTCTCTCCTGACTGTTTATATTTTAAGCTCACGAGTCTAACCATGTTCGAGTAGGATATTCAAGGCTTAGCAAAAAAATAAATTTGGCAGAAAACTCATGCAAATTGAAGTCTATATTTCTATAAGTCTATATTTCAATTTAATTGCTTAACTCGGGCGGTAATTGGTTCCTGTTAAAACCTTCGTTTCATTTAAAACATAGTCTGTTTATTATAACTTCGTCTAAAAAGGGCAACGCAACTTTTCCCATACATTGCTGGCATGTTTTTTTTTTCTTTTAGCCAAAAGTGAAACCTAGGCCATATGTTAGAGGATTGTATGAGAAATCAATAGCAAAAAGAACTAGGTCTACCAACCACAACCGTACCAAGTTAGAGAGTATTTAGTAGATTGCTATTGTTTTTGTATCAGGCGTTACTTTTCATAATTAAAAATACTCCATGTGTAATATTTTAAGTTTCCCATTGTTAAATACTACTCGGCAACTCTAATGAATCATTCCGCGTCCCCCGCTTCGTACCAAGTTAGAGAGTGTTTAGTAGATTGCTATTGTTTTTTTATCAGGCGTTACATTTCTTAATTAAAAATACTCCGTGTGACCGTGTGTAATATTTTAAGTTTCCCATTGTTAAATACTACTCGGCAACTCTAATGAATCATTCCGCGTCCCCCGCTTCGTACCAAGTTAGAGAGTGTTTAGTAGATTGCTATTGTTTTTTTATCAGGCGTTACTTTTCTTAATTAAAAATACTCCGTGTGACCGTGTGTAATATTTTAAGTTTCCCATTGTTAAATACTACTCGGCAACTCTAATGAGTCATTCCGCGTCCCCCGCTTCTGCATACGACAATGGGCGCGGTAGGCCAAGTAACTCGTTTCAGTTGTCGCGTTATGGATTAAGTAAGTTGTTAATGTTATATTTTTACTAAAACACCTTTGTGTCTGATAATACATTCAGTCCTTACTGAGTACTCTGTTTCCCGATAACTACAACTGGAGCCTTAAAATCAAGCGTAGTTTCGCATCATACATATTGCGCACGCGGTGTCAAGACACGCCGCGTGTTTCTAAAAATCCCCACGGGAATGAAATCCAGCTCAATTTCTGGGTTTTATATTAAGACAGGATGAGGGAAGAGAGACGAGTGATGACGATAATTAATTAAGTCTATCTATTAAATATCTATATTTAATTAGTAGTTAAACGTTTTCACTGTGTAATAAACCCATAAGGTTCATGTGATTGTTTAATTATTGTGTCTGCTTTGTGGGCAGTGAAAGAAAGTGATTCATTTCTTTTTTGTTGAATATTCCATAGTACAATTTACAAAAGTAACCCAGACCTTTATTATAGTGGAAACGCGTTAAATAGTGTTTCAATAGCGATCATCGCAATACACGCGTACCCACTACTTAACGCGTATCTATTCGATTGAATTATCATTTTTTTTTTCGTTTTAGTGATTTCAAACTGCCAATGAGAAAAAAATATGGCAGTAACAACCAACTTGAATCTATTTTATCAATGGAAATATCAAAATATCACGTATGATTGTATTTTCTTGGAAATATAGATCAACGCCTGACAAAAATATACTAGCAATACTTCAATATGTATCTTCGTTCGGTTAGGGTTTATGGACCTGTTTCTTTTTGCTATTGATTTCTCGTATTGTCCTTTATCATATAACCTAGGTTTCATTTCTGGCCAAAGAAAAAAAGTAAAACATGCCAATAGTTTGCATACCCCTTTGAAAGACCGAGTGCCAAAATTACAACAGTTTGTAATAGTACATTACTGCCGCGGCCTATAATGACTACTTTGCTGGTCGCGCTGATGATGGCCGACAGCGCAGCGTAGCGCAGCTCCAGGCCGACACAGCGCGGTCAGCGTGCAGCACTTGATGGACGAGCTGAGATAAAGGCCGAGGCCGTAGGTCGAGGCCTTTACAGCGAGGACAGCAAGGGCTGCAATGATGGCCAAGCTGGAAGGCCTAGAGCGTAGCTAGGCTAGCTCGAGGCAATCATAGCGTGACCAGCGAAGCAGTCATAGTGGGCCAAGGCTTGTATAGTGCTTTACTCACAAATGCAAGTACCTAATTTAAATAAAACCAGCTAGTAATTTAAATAAAATATATATTAATTAACTAGAAATTTAATTAAAATGACAATTATGAAAAGTACAGTTACTAAAATTCAACACCGACCTGCCGTTACCGAGTTTCGCGGTATTAAATTTTTAACCACTAATTTAGCTTCATCTCTAATGTCTGGCGGTGTTAAACACATTGAATCGGAAGAATTTTCGCTTTGAGAGCTCATTTTTAGCAAAAAGTCACTAAATAAAAATAAAATTTTCGGCGCTTTTGTTACTTCTTTGTTTTTTTTTAGCAATGGTAGTTGGAACTATACGTTGGCAAAACTTTGCCTCCGCTACTTGAAACAGAACGGCAAGGTCGACTTTGCTCAAACAAGGTTGTCAAAATAATGACCACATTACATGCATTTTTGAGTAAATTCAAATAACTATGTGGTTGCTACGAGCTTCGTAGCCCGTAGCCGACCACTCGGTCGTTCCACGTAGCCACTCACTACGAGCCTGCATACATTTTTTTTTCAAATAAACATTGAATTTGACTTGTAATTTTTTTAGCTATGTAAGAATTTATTAAATCATCAAAATTCTAAAACTAATTAGAAAAAAGGTCATTCTAAAGATCTAAAATAAGAATAAAAATATGTACAATTACGGGGCGTCAAAAAATATACCTAATAATATTTGTAATTAGGTGAAAGAGTCTAGTGCCGAGCGAATTAATACTAAGCGATACCTTAATGAACGTCTGAATTTTATTGCACTGTTGGAATTTCAATAGCTTTCAGTGGTAATCCGAGAGTTTAAAATCCAACGCTGCACTTTTCGCACACTTGAAGAAAAGTGTTTTTCTTTTCTCATATCACCACATTCAGTGGACTAGTTTTGGTTTGTTAGTTTCTGGCTAAAGTTTGGAACTTTCGACATAATGCTAAACTAGGGGCGCGATTTGTAAAGAGGGAATCCAAAATTGAAATAGATATGTTCATCTGAGGCAATTTTGAAAAAACGTCGCATTTTCTGTTAACGTTAAAAATAAACAGGTTTGTTTGAGCTCTTAAATGATACTGATTATGAATACATACCTCAATTATTTCACACTACACTCCCGATTTTTTTCCCACGGAGGTACGCAGAAACTCTAACGCTCCACCTGCTAAGATCTCTTTACTTCGTCAACCTTTATACATCTAAATTTGATCTATCATATCTTTAATATTTCATAACAACTGTTACACAATAGATAGTGCCAGTGAAAAGTAGTGCATATTTATTTCTTTATTGATCTATGTCATAATGTTAAAAGATCTTACAATGGCTTAATGGTGAATTGCTTAATTAATAATGGTTTGGTACAATTACGGACCCGGGCTCAGCAAAAAGTATAAAATAATGTTTAAAATGAAAATAAAATTAATAAAAGTTGTTTCAACAAAGATTTTCCTTTTCTCGTAATATTGACATATATTTCTCCTTGACATCAGGTACTATGGACGGTCCACGAAGACGATGAGGAGTGGAGCATGTGGCCTGGCATGCCATACATGTGGTTCGCCTGCCATTGGTTGGCCATGTCTCACTCCTGCTACAATCCCATGATCTACTGTTATATGAACGTGCGGTATCGACGGGGGTTTAAAGAGGTAAGATTTTTGGTACTTTCAATTTAATATTGATGTTCTACATGCACGCGGACGCTACCGTGCGGGAATTATTTATTTGTACATAGTGGTATTAATGTAGAAATTGTAGCGGGCAAAAGCTTTCATATATATTGTCCACCTTTATCGCGATTATAACCTGTCTCCGTGTCCCGTCAAGGAATGTTAAAATATGGCTCCTTCAAACTTTGAGTGAACTTATTAAGTGCTCCGAAGAATGCTTTGACAAGAACAGTATTCAAACAACCCGGAGCTCAGAAAGGCACCCGGAAATGTGTAGATAAAAGAGCTCCTTTGTCTACACATTTCCGGGAACCTTTCTAAATAAGTGTAGCGATTCTAAGCTGCCTTTAAAACGTGACTGAGAAAGATGTCATTCACATTTCTAGCATTTCTAGCAAGGCTACCCATGCCAATTAATCTGAATTTCAGATGTGTTTTGTGTCGTGCAATGGGACGCTATTTTTCTCCTATTAGGTACGTAATCGGTACAAGGTTGTGTTTCGATAGTCCACATCCTTCTGTCGCGAAAACACTAGCTCAACATATTTTGTACAAGAATTATTGGAAAAACAAGAAAACTACGCAGAAATGTTTACATTCATTGAAGGTCGACCTAATTGAGCGCTTCTTATAGTATTAAGGGCAAACCGTTGGAAAACAAGATATCATTATTTGTGTAGTAGTAACAATTTTTAGTAGTTTGCAGAAAGATAATAAAGAAACATTATTGTACATATATGATGAACAATATCGACAACTTGAATCAAAATTCAAGCTGTCGGTATTCGACTATGGTATGTATTCGTTTTCTGAAATTGTATTAAGTTTTACTTTTATTTCGATAGATACTCGGTGGACTGCTGTGTTTGAATAAGAACGACTCCAGCAGACTTTATCACCGCTCAAGTATTTGTGAAGGCATACCTTTATCTGGTAAGAAAATTTATAGTTTTATAGCGGTATTTGTTCTTTGATAAATAAAAAATAAACCTACAAGGCGTATTTCAGTGGAAACTTTCACTATCGTTCTAGCTTGAAGAACGTAAGCACATTGACCTTATTGGTGAAGGCCTTTTAAAAGGACAGGAGATTTGAAGGTGGAAGAAATTAAAAGGGCGTATAAAGAGTGCACAGTAAATAAAACTTTCTATAAATAACTAACGAGCCCACTATACAAACAAAAATACCTCAAAGTCAAATACCTAAATGCTTTACAATTAGCCGTTCCAGCTGGTTGGTGCACTGGTCAGATGAAACACATAGTCGGCTCATTGTATACTAGATACTTAGATAGTTTTATTTATCGATGTTTACACCTGCCTCAGTAATACCAGTGTCTTTATTTATTGCCGTATTGTCGGGTGTGTGGGGGACCACATGCAATGAAAATAAAAGGAATGCAAAAGCCCAAACAACTTTGTGATTTTGTCATAAGCAACCAGTCTTACCGAGTGGTATCGTTTTACTAAGCAGTAACTGGGTTGTGGAGGTCAGATAGTCAGTCGCTCCATGTAAAATACTGTTAGACTGTTAGCTGACCCCTTCATAGTTGGCGAGAGGGGGCTAGGCGGATGATGATGATTTTGTCATTAACATCAGCACGTAAGTTCAGTCAATTTTCTATCATAAGTTACTCTTAGTTTTTACGAAACCAGCTAAAAGAAAAACAACAGTTTTCTAAACGTCAACTAAAGTTTTATTCAATTATTGATCGGAGTGTTTTTTTAATTTTAATGACCACTTTAAAATAATTAAAAAAAAAACAACGTTGAATGTTACGTCTATGTTAAATAATATTGAGTTTTGTTGTTGCTGGTGGATCATTGTGAATCAGATACAATTTCAACCCCGCATTCATTTAAACAAACTGGATGTTTATACAGGCCGAACAAATATAAGTATTTAACTTTTGACCGAATGGCATTGGTTTGAATTGAAATCGAATTTTCAATTTACTGTATTGTAATGTTTTATTCCTTAATAAGTTTTTAAGGTACCTACGCTCTTTAACCTTTTTGTGAACGAACTGATTACCAAGCTCAGCAGTAGCAGTTACGACGACGTTAGGACGACATGGTGCTGCTGAACGCGTCAATCTGTGGCTTGAGAAAACTGGTTGCCCAGTGTGAGGCGTGTGCTAGGTTACATCGCCTGGCATATAATGTCAAGAAGTCAGAGATCATGGTCATTGTAGCTGTGGGTAAGAGCCCTAATAAAGTACCACCAGTTTTACTTTATGGCACGCCTTTAAAAAGGGTTCATAAGTTTAAATATCTAGGTCATATTAGTATTAACCCCAATCTCAAAGACGATGACGACATTGAGCGGGAGCGGAGAACGTAGTCGGTTAGAGCTTACATGTTGGCTCGCAGGTTTGCACGATGCTCACTTCCGGTTAAGATGACGCTCTTTCGAGCCTACTGTACGTCTTTTTACATGAGCAACCTGTGGGTTAGATATACGCAAAGATTGTACACGTTCAGTTTAATAACGCGTTTAGGATGCTGGTGGGGCTGCCCCGCTTCTGGAGGTCTACTCTCTAAGCACGAAACCCGTAGTTTCGGCCGAAGATACGGGCGTTTGCTACTCCGTATTACTTACGGACATACGATTAGTGAGAGACCCGAACTAAAAACGAATGACAACACGATCGGACAGTTGTCCCTACTCCCGATATATTTTTTAAACTCATGAATCCGAAAATAATAAGGGGTAGGGTTAATTTTGAAGTTTCGATATACTTTCGTACGGGCCCGGATCTTCGCTGACGGACTTAGAGAGTAGACCCCCTGTAGCGCGGCGCCGTCGGAGATGTTCGCGGTTGCGCATGTAGATTACTTCTACACAACCATGCGCTTCCATGGTGCGCAGGGGTGCAGCAGCTCCAACAACATCCTAAGCATGATTTCAAGTCGCCTAGACTGTGTTTTCGTGGGTCGCTGTTGTGTCATCTCACATGGGTTGCCACAGCGGTGATCCACTCCTCTTTGTTTGTTTTTGTAAAGTGTCAGTTCTTACTAATATAGTTGTAAGTCTTATTAATCATTTTTGAGTCATTATGATACTTGAAAAAAGAAAATTATATTCTATTCTATCCTAAAGTGATTGGTTTTTATTAAAACTGTAGACATAACTTTTCATTCATTTTTTTTTCACAAACTCGGGGAGTAAATGCAACGTAAATTCGAATGATTTTCAAAGTGAAAATACAGTTTCACACAACATATTTATTCTTACTTATATTTTTATTAGCTATAATCCTAGAAGTCACATTAATCCTTTCCAGTCACTTATTTTACGGAACTAATCGATCATCTTTGGTGTTACTCAAATTTTTATCTCGACAAGTTTCTCACAAATTACAATTAGGACGGATGTCTTTTTAGACCAGACAACTTTTACAACGAGTTTGGTGTGGGGAGGGGACCTCCTTATCTCAAACCTGTTGACTAATAGTTTCACAACATTGTGATAAAAGACGCAATTTCCGGCAAATTATCCGATACCGGATTCGTTCATCAAAGTTTTTATTTTACCCTTTTTAGTTATCATATCTGACACAAATCCTTGTCAAGTTTTAATTTCGCAATTTCTTTTACTTGGATGACATATTTTATCCAGCTATTTTGATTTAAAAACCAAACTTCGGAACCGATTTTGATGAAATTTCTATGGGACCAATCGGGAAGTATATCCTTTCAGATAAAAGAAGAAAATGTATTATTACTGGTTCGATGTTTGTTATTTTTTCACGTAAAAACTACTGAACGGAATTAGATGAAATTGGCACATAGATAACTAATAACCTGGATTAACACACAGGATAGGTACTTTTGTATCCTGGTAGTACAATCTCGTGGGATAATTACACACGCAGGCATAAGCTAGTTTTTATATAATTTCTAACCAGTCCACTGTGAAATTCGGATGTCAATAAAGCTGGCTTCTAATTACAAAACCACATGAACTACAATATGAACGGTCCTGCCCTAATATTACATTCAAATGGCCTGACATTATGTTTGCTTTCGGCCACTCTGGGGGATATTAAAGTTAAATTGCTTTCGAGAATAATATTAAAACTAATAAGAGTTTATAGCGGTTTAACAAGGGTCAATGACGTGTTTTTAGTTTGACTTTAGGTATAGAATAGCCCCCATTGTCACTTTGTAACTTTTGCTTTTATTCAAACAATGGTTTTGACCAAATAATTCGAGTGGATAGAGCAAAAAAAAGAATCGACTGTGGTGGAAAAAGAATAGTGTCAAAACACCGTGTGTGTTTAGTGTTTTCTGTAAAAGTATTGAAAATATTTAAAAATGTTATCGCTCGTTTCATGTTTTGCGATTCCTCTTGGCTATCCAGTTCCTTCGATGAATTTTAAAGCTTGAAAAGGCACACTAATAATACCAATGGCTTTTCAACTCAGAAAAGTGACACATTTACCTAGTTGCGGCTTCTAAATAAAGCCCATCGTTCTGGTATACAACTTATGAACTTACAATTGCATTACACGAATTGGTACCAGGCTATCTATTTACGCAGAAATGTGTACCTAGGAACCTAAGCTAACCACACACATAAACACACACAATACATAACGTCGCGTCGGAAAAAACACAACATTTTTCGCAAAAACACAAGCCAGTGGGCCAGTCGCAGTCGCTGACCTATTCCAGATACGACGGGACTTTTGCTCGGGAACATAAAATCGCACGAAAACAGTCCCCAAAGGAACTAAAGACGCGGCGCGGTGGTAGAAATAATTTAATATCAATTTTTTTATTCGAACAATGTACTTATTTATTGAATACTCATCATTCATGGCCACGGAGCTCTACGTAATTTCCACTGCGAGATTTTCCGTAATTAATCATTGTCAGTTTTAAATTCTTGGCTATTGTAATTTGCTAGCGATTGCGAAAAGGGAAAATGGAAAGATAACAAACTGTTGTTCCTCGTAATTTTTGCTAAATGGATGTTTATTTTGCAAATAAGTTTTTACAAATGCTTTAACACATAATTTTTTTAACTACACGGAGGAAATCAACCTTAATACTAATATTAACATGATTTAGGAAAAACGAAAATTTTATTAGCCTAGGGTAATTTAGGAACAGTCAGATGTTCTAGATGGTACCGGTGTTTAGTACTTGACTACTCTGAGAAGAAACAACCGAAACAAACTCAGAAGTCAGTCTCTTTTAAGGTCCAGACAACAGACAGATTTTGGCCAACTCACATGAGGTCGATGCCGATTAGTTGTCTGAGGTGGTCTTTTGAAGAGAGAACCACACAGATCTGAGTGGTAAAATTAATGTGTTTTCAAAATGATAAAACTCATCAACTCGTAAACGTCTATTGCTACATAAATGTTAAACAACAACTTCATGATGCCTTTGGTCTAGATGTCGGAAACGCTACAGTTAAGCGCGAGGTTTTGGGTTAGAAACCCTGGTTGGGCAAAGTGTTATACTCGTGCACTGCTGCCAAACCTTTCTGGAAATGCTGGAATGATTTGATGATGTTAACTTCATGATAATATTTGTTATTCTTAGAACTGGTGGGTGTGAACGGCACTGGGACAGCGCATCGCCGCGGTCTCTTCGTGTGCAGATGCCAGATGTCCAGAAAGGCTGGTGTCTTCAACGGCAGCAAGAGCACCACCTGCACACTATGCTCGTCGAAACAACCCGGTCGGTCTTCTGGAAACTCCTCGACTCCGCCCGTCAGAGCCGCCTCAGTGCGCTCACAATTCTTCTAAGAACGTGCCAGTTTTGAAACGTTAAAAATAGTGGATTAGTGGACTTATTTTCCAGTGGGTACTAATAGTTATGTGAATCAAATTCTACCGCGATTATTTATTGATGTGAGTTTTATGTCTAATACTTACGAAATGTCAACGATGAATAAAGTATTATATTAGTTGTTAAACATAAAAAATATCAGACTTTATTAGTGTACTCTACTGGCAATATTCCACTGTTTTCTTTTTACTGAATGGTTCCTTTGCTCAGATTTCTACAACCGTTGATGAATGTTATCTCCAAAAATACTAAATATGAACCTGATATAGTCATTATCTTGGAAACCAATATAAAAGTGAATCTCGGCTTTATGGTTTACATCCTACTTAATAGTTTGAATTGTTTTTTTTCCACTTTTAGGTTTAGGATATTCTTGAAAGTTTCAAGAACATTACTTTAAAAAAAAAACATACTGAATGCCGACATCATTTTGTTTATTCTCACATTCAACTTCCACATCAGCGCAGTCCATGAGAAAGGTACTTTCACATTATTTTTCAATGTTTTTTTTGTTTTACTAGAACACTGTTTCTTCTTTCATTTCAATCTTCTAAAGCGTCTCATTTCCGAATAGAAGCTATCAAAGTTGTGCTGATAGCGAAGAAGAAACTATAGAAAAAGCTCCTCGAACAACTCAGCTCACCAAAGTGGTGTGTGAGTATAAAAGTGAACGTGACCTCGGCTGTTGTTTGGTTTTAATTAATTTGCTTATTACCGCATCGTTTATTAATGAACTAATAGAGTATGATCAAAGAATCTTTTATAGTTGAATGAAAAAAAGATGATTTTTGCTAAAGTTATTGGTAAATCTGTAGTTGATTGCCAAACAGAATTACTGAATTCTGTCAAACCTTTGTGATTGCCACACAGTGATACCTCACTGAAGTAGTTCATATGAACTGCTTAAGTTATTTGCTCGCAAGACAAACTTTTAACAAAAGCCTTTGTACGATGGTAGTTTGTCGTACATTCGCGTTGAGGAGTTGAACTCCTGTTTAGTGCGCATACTCGTAATATACATAGTTCACAACAAACTTCTCGGTTTACACAGAAACATAGCATCCTACCTTTACTATAGTAAATGCGAAAGTTTGTAAGGTAGTGTGGATGAATGGATATTTGTTACTCTTTCACGCAAAAACTACTGAATGGATTTTGATGCAACTTTACACTAACATATGTAGATTATAGATCAGAATAACACATAAGCTATAAGTTACAACGATATTGTGTAAAAAAACATTACGCGGGCTAAGCCACGGGCGGAAGCTAGTATTTTAATAATTTATTTTTAGGACAGTTAAAATATGTATACAGACATTGATCAGAGTAACTGTTACTGTTGGAAATAGAATTAGTATAATGGATGTTATTAGGTAACGTTATTAAGTGCATAAATTTAATCTGACATTCAGATTTAAAAATATTTTTTTTGAAGGATTTTGAAAAGATTTTTGATGATAAAATTTTAACATAGCGCAGGCAGTCCTTTTTGTTTGACAACTTATTGATTATTCCTGAATGAAAGACAAATATCGTTACGGTAATAATAGGCGACTGATGTAACCAAGATAATTGCTTTTCACTAGCAATGATGAAGCTCATTATAAATTACCCTTTTACTAACGGGAAGAAAGAAAAAGTATTTTCAACAAAATATCCTGGAAAAGAGAAAATTTCAACAAGAAGTTAAAATCATTACGAAAGTTATTAGTTGATGATCTAAGTTGAAACTTACAATTACAGGCAAAGGTACGAATGAAAATACGAACTTTTGAATCGATGAACAGACTGAAATTTTATTAAATGAAATAAAAACATTCATACTTCTTTTAAAGTACTAAACATTGAACACAATTTAACCATCTATAGGTGAACAAGAATATGAGGTGATTCAGATTGGTCAACTACCTGGGAAAGAAAGCAGAAACGTCCGCCAAGATTTCGCAATATCCGGACTAAGTTTTCTAATAAAGTTCGTTTCATAAGGTAAGTTCCCGTATTCACTTTGTATTACAGTCGTAATTCCCGTGTTTGTTGAGAATAACGCAGTTAACTACATTCTTAGTATCCGCTAGAAAAACTGTTATTTACTTACCCAAATTTTTAACAAGGTTTTGGTAATGATTGTCGCACAAATGAGACTTATAAGGAAACCTCGTATGAATATGAAAGTTCTGCCAAACAAACCCTAAGTACTAGATTTGTACACCATGATAGCAATAGATATCTTACTTCAATACTTTACCGATTTTATGTCTACAATTGTAAATGGCCCAAATTACTTATGCAGTATGTCGTCCAAAACCACACACAGGCAGGTAAAAACTTTACTAACGTGCATTGGATTTATTAATGTATAACGATATTACGAGCCATCGTATATTTTATCAATGGAATTACGTTTTCATTACATTAATTAATTTCATGACCTGCTGAATTCACACTGTATTTGATAAATAAAGTAACTTTCTATTGAAACGATTATTCTCTCACAGTTAAACCTTTGAATATAATATTCTGTCACAATGTTGAAATGTCTTTAAAGTGATTATAGTTTTGAGCAATTAAATGTTAACCCGAGAATTATATTCTTGATAATTTAGATATTGTCTAAATATACTTAATACAAGTTCTATCGTGAAACTTCTCGAAATACGATAGCAATAACTTTTATTAACTTCTCTTAGACGTTATGCAAAAGTCATAGCCGTCCTTTTTGCTTCGCCGTAGTCGGGTGATAAAAAAAAACAACGTTTTTTTTTTAGTTTCGTGAATTACCACAGAATTTGTAAAATCCCAGCTCGAGGAAACTGCTTCCTGACTTTGCTTGATAAGTTTTTAGATAGCAGATTGGTCTGAATACAAATAGCGCTACGTTCGTCTCCTGTCACGTAGGATTTAACACCATCGTCTTCAAAATGTATACGGTGTGGAAAACAGGGTTATGTATATGCCACGAGGTATTTCAGGCGAGATAATATGTTGGGACTTGGGAAACAGTAAACCCCAAAGTATGCTCGAGCGTAAACAATGGTCAGTCATGAAAGTGTTCTCTGAAAATTAGGTGAAAAAAGGCAATCTTTCGTGTTACGTTAAAGAATCATTTACTTGCCACATAATGAATGATGATCATTGATAGTCCAATATCTAATGACTTTATCTATTTACCTGACGAAAATTTGAAAAATCGAGCCTCAAACTTATCTAGATGCAAATAATATTCTAGCTCAGAAGTATCATGGATTCAGGAATCTAGATCTAAAATAACTTATCAGTTTACTAAAAAAGTTTGAATTGTGTTAAATTTTTTACAGGACCGGCGAATGCCTTAAAATGTCCGTCATATATTTTATGGAAAAAAATACGCAAAATAACATAAAATATTCTAAGAAACGGTGAAAAAAATAAAGAAGCCCCAAAAATGGTCCGACCTACCGATATCATAGATGTGACACCTTATTTTTATTTCGTCTGTCGACAAAGGACACCGTATAATCTTATTTGAACGGAAGTACGAGAACTTATCCATTTGTATGAAGATACACCCATAAAAACTCGACATAAAAGCTCTTTTATGAACGGGCCAGGCCTTGACTTTCCTATCTCATGCGGCCGAGATACAATGGCATAAGACTGTTTATAAAACGGCTATATTATTCTAAAGGTTTTTGATGAATAGACTGCCTTGTTAGTGTAGTGGTTTCCCAGGTCCCGCAAAATGTTATTCGGTCTTCAATTATAAATGCCTGAGAATGTTGCTTCTATATGTATATTCTGTATGTGCGTCCGTTTAATAGCAATAGACTCGACCTCTTTCACGCAAAAACTACTGAATGGATTTTGATGCAACTTTACACTAACATATGTAGATTATAGATCAGAATAACACATAAGCTATAAGTTACAACGATATTGTGTAAAAAAACATTACGCGGGCTAAGCCACGGGCGGAAGCTAGTATTTTAATAATTTATTTTTAGGACAGTTAAAATATGTATACAGACATTGATCAGAGTAACTGTTACTGTTGGAAATAGAATTAGTATAATGGATGTTATTAGGTAACGTTATTAAGTGCATAAATTTAATCTGACATTCAGATTTAAAAATATTTTTTTTGAAGGATTTTGAAAAGATTTTTGATGATAAAATTTTAACATAGCGCAGGCAGTCCTTTTTGTTTGACAACTTATTGATTATTCCTGAATGAAAGACAAATATCGTTACGGTAATAATAGGCGACTGATGTAACCAAGATAATTGCTTTTCACTAGCAATGATGAAGCTCATTATAAATTACCCTTTTACTAACGGGAAGAAAGAAAAAGTATTTTCAACAAAATATCCTGGAAAAGAGAAAATTTCAACAAGAAGTTAAAATCATTACGAAAGTTATTAGTTGATGATCTAAGTTGAAACTTACAATTACAGGCAAAGGTACGAATGAAAATACGAACTTTTGAATCGATGAACAGACTGAAATTTTATTAAATGAAATAAAAACATTCATACTTCTTTTAAAGTACTAAACATTGAACACAATTTAACCATCTATAGGTGAACAAGAATATGAGGTGATTCAGATTGGTCAACTACCTGGGAAAGAAAGCAGAAACGTCCGCCAAGATTTCGCAATATCCGGACTAAGTTTTCTAATAAAGTTCGTTTCATAAGGTAAGTTCCCGTATTCACTTTGTATTACAGTCGTAATTCCCGTGTTTGTTGAGAATAACGCAGTTAACTACATTCTTAGTATCCGCTAGAAAAACTGTTATTTACTTACCCAAATTTTTAACAAGGTTTTGGTAATGATTGTCGCACAAATGAGACTTATAAGGAAACCTCGTATGAATATGAAAGTTCTGCCAAACAAACCCTAAGTACTAGATTTGTACACCATGATAGCAATAGATATCTTACTTCAATACTTTACCGATTTTATGTCTACAATTGTAAATGGCCCAAATTACTTATGCAGTATGTCGTCCAAAACCACACACAGGCAGGTAAAAACTTTACTAACGTGCATTGGATTTATTAATGTATAACGATATTACGAGCCATCGTATATTTTATCAATGGAATTACGTTTTCATTACATTAATTAATTTCATGACCTGCTGAATTCACACTGTATTTGATAAATAAAGTAACTTTCTATTGAAACGATTATTCTCTCACGGTTAAACCTTTGAATATAATATTCTGTCACAATGTTGAAATGTCTTTAAAGTGATTATAGTTTTGAGCAATTAAATGTTAACCCGAGAATTATATTCTTGATAATTTAGATATTGTCTAAATATACTTAATACAAGTTCTATCGTGAAACTTCTCGAAATACGATAGCAATAACTTTTATTAACTTCTCTTAGACGTTATGCAAAAGTCATAGCCGTCCTTTTTGCTTCGCCGTAGTCGGGTGATAAAAAAAAACAACGTTTTTTTTTTAGTTTCGTGAATTACCACAGAATTTGTAAAATCCCAGCTCGAGGAAACTGCTTCCTGACTTTGCTTGATAAGTTTTTAGATAGCAGATTGGTCTGAATACAAATAGCGCTACGTTCGTCTCCTGTCACGTAGGATTTAACACCATCGTCTTCAAAATGTATACGGTGTGGAAAACAGGGTTATGTATATGCCACGAGGTATTTCAGGCGAGATAATATGTTGGGACTTGGGAAACAGTAAACCCCAAAGTGTGCTCGAGCGTAAACAATGGTCAGTCATGAAAGTGTTCTCTGAAAATTAGGTGAAAAAAGGCAATCTTTCGTGTTACGTTAAAGAATCATTTACTTGCCACATAATGAATGATGATCATTGATAGTCCAATATCTAATGACTTTATCTATTTACCTGACGAAAATTTGAAAAATCGAGCCTCAAACTTATCTAGATGCAAATAATATTCTAGCTCAGAAGTATCATGGATTCAGGAATCTAGATCTAAAATAACTTATCAGTTTACTAAAAAAGTTTGAATTGTGTTAAATTTTTTACAGGACCGGCGAATGCCTTAAAATGTCCGTCATATATTTTATGGAAAAAAATACGCAAAATAACATAAAATATTCTAAGAAACGGTGAAAAAAATAAAGAAGCCCCAAAAATGGTCCGACCTACCGATATCATAGATGTGACACCTTATTTTTATTTCGTCTGTCGACAAAGGACACCGTATAATCTTATTTGAACGGAAGTACGAGAACTTATCCATTTGTATGAAGATACACCCATAAAAACTCGACATAAAAGCTCTTTTATGAACGGGCCAGGCCTTGACTTTCCTATCTCATGCGGCCGAGATACAATGGCATAAGACTGTTTATAAAACGGCTATATTATTCTAAAGGTTTTTGATGAATAGACTGCCTTGTTAGTGTAGTGGTTTCCCAGGTCCCGCAAAATGTTATTCGGTCTTCAATTATAAATGCCTGAGAATGTTGCTTCTATATGTATATTCTGTATGTGCGTCCGTTTAATAGCAATAGACTCGACCTCTTTTAGGGACATGGCTCAAACATAACTGGTGAAATAGGTGTATCTACCGGAAAAAGCCTCTGAAATGGCAGTGCAGTCTCAGTGGTCTCAAAATGGAATTAGTTTTTCATCAAGAAAGTCCCCAAAGAAACAATGGATGTACTGTGTGCAGGATAATATGACTAGAAGGGAGGTGACTGGAGAAGTATGGTAGAATAAGTCATGCTGCGCCAACCACAAATAAATTGGAATCAGGGCAGGATATTGATGATGAGAAAGGAAGTCTCCACTCTCCTCCTGCTGTGAAGAGTTTTGACTGATACTCTATGGCTGACCTCGAGAATCCCGAGAAACATCGATTAAGGGATCACGTCATTGGAACAGACAAATTAATTTTCCTGTGCAC
The DNA here is from genome assembly GCA_964057025.1 of Standfussiana lucernea. Classification (NCBI taxonomy): domain Eukaryota; kingdom Metazoa; phylum Arthropoda; class Insecta; order Lepidoptera; family Noctuidae; genus Standfussiana; species Standfussiana lucernea. The sequence goes on along the minus strand of OZ059793.1, from coordinate 10,209,336 downwards.
TTAATGACACCAAACTGAGTTCAGTAAATGACATGGCAAGAGTGATTTCTGTTACATTGCCTCCACTGCATGGATGTTTGAACTAGGTAAATTGTATGACATGAGATTAAGCTTAATAGAAATAATATATTACCTGTATAATATATAAGTTTATCTATACATAATAAATATCGGTATAAAATCGTAGACTTTCTGGGTCGTTTGACAACAGATTTTGGCAACAAAATGTGCTGGAAGGTGTAGAGTTTATTTCATCAAAATCGAGCAATACAACAGAATCAAAGAACCGCGAGATTGTAACTAGACGATAAAGTTTTTTTTTTAAATATATGGGGATTAAGTTGAATTTTGTTTCAGTTTAAATAAAGTTTCCTGATTGATTATTTGATAAACATTTAATTTCCTTTATTTATTCTTCTTATAAACATTATTGTTTTTGCATATTAGAGTATTGTATAGTACTTGAATTTTCATTACCGGCGAACGATCCCGAATCCATCACGGGATCTCGGGATTATCCGTAGGCAATCCCCATATCGCTGGGAATCGAAATCTCTAATTTCATGACATACACAGCTACAATTACCAATTGCGGTTCGCTTAGATGTAGGTAACCAATCTCCTTTGCCCAAACTAGAATTGTATCTCTGTTCGCTAAACACCAATCAACTATTGAACGTGTTCGTTCACTCGAGTTACAAACCTAGATGCCTTGCTGAGGAAATCAGGAATGCGTTCTAGAATAAAAAAATCGGACATAAATTAGGTCCACCCGCAATAAAAAAAAAGAATAGCCACTTTACAAAGGTATCAGCGACGCAGAACGCCTAATTATCACTAACTCTGAACTTATTTTTGTTTGTTAACAAACTGATGTTACAAGGTTACTAGTCATTTATGTGTTTTGTTGTATGTATGTCGGATTGTTAGTTCCGTTAAACTCGAGCATTATCCAGGGAGAAAGAGGGCTGCAGATGGGTTTTGTGCATAGAAATCACACTGTATGCGATACACTGCGATTATTAAACTAACCAATTACTTGAAATTACAACTTAACACAACAACAGTGTGCACAATTAATCGGGCACAGTTTCGAAACGTCTTGACTCCGCTGCGATCAGACACTATGCTTTCCTCGCTGCGAGCTCGAAACATCACGACTCTGTAGAAGCGCGCTTTAGGTGTGGGTAGACTTGCAAGTAGGTCGCGTGATACTACCATTTGGCGCGCCTGCGATTTATTCAGTGTACCTACTAATGACCGGATCCGACATCTATGTAATCTGATTACCTAAATTCGTTATTATTGTCTCAGAATTAACGAATTTTCCGCTATCTATTGATAACACATAACAAGTGAATAATACGTGTGAATGCGCCATCCATTATATGAAAGATAACAAACTGTTTTACTATCACAGTAGCCATGATCTAATAAAAATCCCCATAAAATCGCTCCACTGGCGTTGAACAGGGAGCAGTTTATTGGTATAAGAGGAACGTGTCAAACTTGGCCAATATGTTATTTTTTTTGGTTAAGGGCCTCACTGAGTCACTGGATCAAAGTTTTTCTATGATATTTCTTCTGGTAGTCGCTCTATAATATATTTTATAATATTTACTATTTTTTTTCCTTACCCTATATTGTCCCACTGCTGGGCAAAGGCCTCCCCCATAGCCTTCCACTCTTCTCTCCGTTTGGTTTTCTCCGGCCAATCTCTCGCAAACGCCAGCAAGTCGTCACGCCAGCGTTTTCTAGGCCTCCCTCGGCGACGACGCCCGTATTCTGGCACCCACTGCGTGATGACTTTCGCCCATCGGTCCTGATGCATTCTACAGACATGGCCCGCCCAACCCCACTTCAACCTAGCACATCCACCACACCAGCGATTCCAGTTTTTGAGCGTATTGTGGTATTGCGTATTCTGTCGCTGAGTTTAATACCCAATACGCTACGCTCCAACACCCTTTGGCAAACCTTGAGTTTGGACTTTTGCGACTCAGTCACTGACAACACACTGACTACAAACACATTTTACCTCATATTAGTATACCTACTAATATGAGTTAAAATGTGTTTGGAAGTCTATATGTAGGTACATCTTCAGAGCTATCATCGGATTCCCAAATCCTTCTACTAACGGTAACCTACATTATCCCTGATTGTCATAGGCTACATTTTCCGTACAAAACGGAAGCAAAGCTGCCTGCAAAAGCCAGTATATAATTTCTTAAACCTCTTTGATTGTCTTCAATGCTCATTATAAAACGTGCAGTCACGAACACTAATACATATGTATACACGTAGCAACTACTAGTGACTGAACGCAGACCTTTAAATGTGATTTCACTCTTAGGACTTTTCTTATAAATTTAATATTCTGAAAAGTCCAAAAAGTGAATTTGAATCAAAAGTTCTAATTTATTTTGGTGTAAATTGTTGCCATGAGAGCTTTAAATCGGAATAAATAAATTAAACATGAAGATTTTTTATTGTATAATTGATATGAACAGGAAGGTAAAGCGGTTTTCCTGTACCTTTTTTAATATGGTATATTTTTCGTCTACTTACCTACATATTTAGTTGTAAATGACGAAGATCAAAGTCTTTACATCTGTTAGGTATCTATTTTTATATTCTTCCAGGAAAATGTAAGAAAACATCACACATATTTGTATTTTTTTTTGGTAGGTAAGCTTCCTCAAGTAATATGTTGGTACTTTTAAGGAACAAAGTAGCTCATGATAAGCATACTAATTTTGTGCTGTACCTTTCTACGTGTTTAATCCATATAGGAGCAGAGAGACTTGAAGCCAATCACTTAGTAGTAAGATATTACTTTAACAATTAAGTAAGTAAGTAAAAAAGGTGAGAACGTCGATATCTTGAATATATTTTTCATGACTGGATGCTTGTTAAACTTACTGTTACTGCTAGCCTACATCATCCAACTGTTGAGCAAAGACCGCTCCCCTATGTATTCCAGGTCTTTCAAACCAGGACATATGTGGACCAGAGGTTTGGGCCAGTTCGTTCAGTCTTCTTCCCATATTATAATCCTTATTTATTACCATCTCAACATGAATGATGTAACCAAGGTTTTTGTAACAATATTATAATTTACAAGAGTGTCCATAGAGTTTCTTGACAGTTTTTCTCCGAGTGGGTAACTACAGTCCTTTCACAGTTATTATGTCTTGTGAATGGGACTAGACAACTTGCTGTCTTTGTTTCGACGATTCATTATGACGGATCGTCAATGACGGAAGCCGTGTGAATGAGCTATAACAGGCACTTTTTAACCGACTTCAAAAAAAGGAGGAGGTTCTCAATTCGGTTGTATGTTTTTTTTTTGTGTTTGTTATCTCATATCTCCGTCATTTCTGAACCGATTTGAAAAATTCTTCTTTTATCTGAATGGATCTACTTCTCGATTGGTCCCATAGAAATTTCATCAAAATCGGTTCGGCAGTTTGGTTTTGAAATCAAAATAACCGGAAAAAATGTCATCCAAGTAAAAGAAATTGCGAAATTGATACTTGACAAGGATTTGTGTGTGATACGATAACTAAAAAGGGTAAAATAAAAACTTTTTTGCAAAAAAAAACCGACTTCCAAAAAAAACACTAAAAAAGTGGAAAATAACTTTACTTTCGGAAGTCGGTGGCAAAAAAGTCAATGAAACAAACAATAGTCACTATGGTACGGTGACTATTGTTTGTATCACACACAAATCCTTGTCAAGTATCAATTTCGCAATTTCTTTTACTTGGATGACATTTTTTCCAGTTATTTTGATTTCAAAACCAAACTGCCGAACCGATTTTGATGGAATTTCTATGGGACCAATCGAGAAGTAGATCCATTCAGATAAAAGAAGAATTTTTCAAATCAGTTCAGAAATGACGGAGATATGAGGTAACAAACACAAAAAAAAAAAACATACAACCGAATTGAGAACCTCCTCCTTTTTTTGAAGTCGGTTAAAAAGTGCCTGTTATAGCTCATTCACACGGCTTCCGTCATTGACGATCCGTCATAAAACACGATACGTCATGACGGATGGACGTTCACATTGCATTCGGAATCGTGTTTTATCACGATCTGGCAAAAAAAAACCGAATTGGTGTTCACATTATTTCCGTGATTTTTCGGGAGCGAGCGCATCAGCGAATCCGTCTCAAAAATTCCCGATTCGTGTTTTTTAGCGTACCTGATTTTTAAAAGACGATACGTGATTTAAGACGTCTCCTTCATTTTTCACGATTCGTGATGCGCATGAACACGCTTAAAAAAGCATTGCCGTCGTCAAACAAATGACGGATCGTGAAAAAAGACGATCCGTGGTCGTGTGAACGGGCTGTTGTAACTGGCCTACTTGAAATAAATGATTTTGATTTGATTTGTTTTTCGTTTACAATATAATTTAGGTGTCATATTATATAGTAGATACTAAGCATATTTAAGACGAGAAACCAGTTTTATAGTGATCGTAGAATCTCATGGAACGCTCGCAAAAAGGTGGTGTCTCAAAAATGTATGTGAACTGAGTATAAGATATTATCGCCCCTTTTAAAAACGGCTATTTTATTAGACTGTAAGGATTTATGAGCAAATCACATTTGGGTTTATCACTCCGTCATAAATGTGATAGGATAGGGCACACCTTGGTTGCTTTGAAGGGCACAAAACAGCTGTAAGTGAAAGCTGATTTTACGAACATTATTTACACTTCCCACATATTTTCAAGGTGGATTGATAACGTTTTTAGCTCAGTTAGTTTGTTTATAAAGTAAACATACTAAACTTAATTTCCTTACGTACGTAGTCCACGTACAGCATCAATATTGAGCTTGGTTGGTCAGTTTTTTGTGGGCACAATTGGATTGACCGGGTTTCCGATAGGCATGCACTACGTTCGTCGGCGTGCTTTGTAGAGGTGATGCAAATACCGTAGCGACACAGATATTGTTTTTTCTTTGTTATTGGAAAAAGTGCGTTTTACTACCTATCTAGTAGTTGAAATTTATTACGTATAAATCCTTAGTTACTTACTTATAATCGCTGCTTAACGTTAAGTTAGGATTACTAAGCCAAATTGTATTTGCTGCGGCCTACTTGGGTACGCAATCTACACCAAGAAGAAATTAACATATAATCAGCACTGGCTGGAAAGCTGTAAAGCGTTAAAACACTGAGATTTCCTACGCCCCGGTTCTAAAAGTAGGTAGCCATACTTTGTGACCCTTATCTATATTACGACCCGGGTCGCGCGGGAATGACTGGCTTTACTGCCCTGCCTTGATTTATCTTCAGATTTCCGGATTCGTTGGTGCCTAAATACTTGTAGATTGGATGGACCTTTTGGAAAGCTAAAACAACTTACTTGACTTCCTTGTGAAGACTTCAACTGTTTTAGCGCAGTGAGGGTTCAATAATCTACATCTAAATTGGGATCGAGGGGGTCTTAGATCTTACAACTTCTTCTTATTATAGCGTGTCGATGGCAATCTAAATTGTGTCGGCCCAGAATTGAGCCACTAGTTCGCTTTCAGTAGCATCCTACAGTTCCTGTAATAAACAAACAATAGGACTTGCAGGACACGATATCAAGTGCCCCATCGTTTGTGGAACAGCACCACATTTACACTCCAGGGCAGAGTCATTAATGAATCTTCACCTGAGCAGGTTTTCCAACTGGTTATCTTAGAACTGACGCCACATCATTAGAGCAGGTTTCTTAAACATAATATGCTAATAACGTTTCTACTGCTGGGAGGCACAAGGCTCTTCTGTGAGAGAAAGTTTCCTTATAAATAGTAATAAAAGAAAAAGAAAAATCTCTGCGTTTACTTTTCATTAGAATCTACTTCCTAGAGCGAAGCTTACGTACCAACAACCGCTCGATTTTTTTTTAAACAAAGAACATCTCGTCTATTCAGCATTTTTCTGAGCGACACCCGGAGCTTCTGAAAGTAATACCTATAACCCAAGTAGGGTTATGAAAATAAATATTCTCGCATAAAAGCAAATCTTCGACATGTGATTAAATAGCATGACATAAAGATTTAACACAGATATCAATGAACGTTAACACGAGTCCTGATCGATGTCTCAAGTTTGTAACCCATCCAATGAAACGTAACTCTCCAATTCAGTAAATTGATGATTATATGACGAATTACAGTCTTCATATAGTTATTTTACTTTTGAAATAAACCTTATGTTGACGAAAATAAAGCTCCCTGTAGATACTGGAAAATCAGAGGCAAAATGAAAAGGTAAGGCCAGATATACGATTCATATATGACAGCGTGCAAGTCATCGATGCTCATTAAACCGTAAAGGTACTCGTAGTAATGAAATACCAGAAATTGATATTTATGTCTGGGTGCAGTATGGAGCATAATTGTATGAGCTATTAAATATAAAGTGTACTGGATGGCGAAAAGTGTTTGTCCTACATTTTCATCAAATTTAGGATACTAACTGCTATATCACGAAAGTGTGAGTCTAGTTTTGACGTAATGTAGTCAATAAATACCATTTAAATATAGATGTCGCAAAAGACAGCAAACGGTATAGATAAGTATAAAGCTGCGAGTACTAAGTACAAACCTGACCATTACAATTTCTCGGCACTGATCGTAAAATAATAGAATAGAATATACTTTATTGTACACCAAAATTGAAACACAACTGTTTTACAATGTTGCTAATTCTATGGTTCAATAAAAACGCTGTGTTTCCTTCCAACCTACTTCTCTAGCAGACAGCTCTTACCAAACAGTTCAAGGATTTTTTCGCCCCATTATGTTTCACAATAGAAAACCAATAGTTATATTATGTTCTTTATTAGTATATTCGAGAAAACGGCCATCCCATCCCGGATTTTCACAAGAATCTCTAAAGTATTGGTTCTTCTTCGTCGATGATTCCCTTAATAATTAAATTAAATTCATTTCTAATTTTCTCACCATGATGATTCCCCTCATGGTCCCTCCCAGGACCATCAACAAAGACATTCTTCAGTATTGGTATCATGAACTGATACATGAATGAACAGCAGTGGTTCGGTAGTAACAGCCTCAACTTACGTGTAGATCGCGGGTTGACTCCAAGCACTTTACTTTCTGCAGTTTATTTCATCACCAAAGCTCTCAAAACCATGAACGGAAACCGGCATGTCCTGGAACCAATAATTCGACGACATGTGACATCCACCAACCTGCCCTGTACTCGTGCAGTGGCCCGATCTCTCCTATGCCAATTTATTTGTTTTATATGCTTGGTTTCTTCTTTTGTTGGTGATACTTTAGTTGAAGAAAGTACTGCGCAATATCCTTAAAAATCGAAAAAAAAACTCAAGTACCTAATTCGGTTACCATAGAGTATAAGTACTCTACCTTACTATAAAAGCTATCCCCAAAAAGGTACATATTTTGATAATCTTCGTGTTCTAGCATTGACATCTAGTCTAAAATTTCAGTGATCACAGAGGTCAAATAATATTTGATTTATCCTAACTTCTAAAATATTCAGTCTATACTTTACCTATCTCTGTTCTATTTCTATATGTCTTTATAACTTTCGTACGGTCTCATATTCATCCCGAGAGAGCTTTAACTTTTACCGTTATCTTGATATACTGTTGATGTGTTTGAGCCTTGAATCTTGTTAAAACTTGATATATTTATTTACATACACATTGAATCCCAGACGAGAAATGTTGCGCTCTTTCATTTAGTTTTGACTTTCGTGCAAGTTATTGGACTCCGTTCCAAATTGCAGTTCAACACAAAGTTAAATTAATCTGCAGATCAGACATCCAGAATAGTTGTCTATTGTTTGCGAACATATCTACCGTCGAATACGAAAAGCCGAGCTCTCAAACTTATTACGAACATATCTATGGTCTGTTCCAGAAGTATCTGACGAATAGGTAAACACATCAGACAATCAGTGCTTTGATTTGATTATTTTAATCAATTATTTTAAAGAAGTTTGACAATATTGAGGTTAGTGTCAATGTCAACCTCAAGTTAATTTTTATCAAAGTTAAAAAAAATCGCTTCCTTTTAATATGTTTTTTGGAACAACTTGAATTTCGACAAATTATACTGTGGCGTAATACCTGTGTGTATTCATTAACCGCCAATTTGGTTTGTTTATTTGTTCATTGTGGTCAATGACATGCATATTTCAATCATTCGTATTTTCTTCAATTATTTCTAAATTACCGATCTTTAAGACTAGGATTTCTCTTTAAATTGGTAACTAATACTTTTTCATAGATTACTGGACTCATAAATGTTAGAACTTTATAGTTTAAGTTGCTAACTTTGTTATGTATTTCCTGTTAGTCATTGGTGTATGGTTATGATGACGGTCATTTTTGTAAGTTAATAAGACTGTCATCTAATACCACTAGATGGCGTTACTTTGGATATGTTTACAGTTTATCAATTTAGTCAAAAATAGAGTGTACATTAAAAATATGCTTTAATTAATTCCTGTATAATTATAATGATAAATCGAATATTTAAACTTAATGTAGAATTGTTTGCGATTGTATTATTGTATTATTTCAAACTAGAGTAATACTGTTTTACCGACCGAGTTGGCGCGCTACATCGATTCCCCACTTTTGTCGGTTGTCGGTGTGGCGCGTTAACTCTAAAATCGGCCTGTTGTTAACCGTGTGGCAAGAAAGTCAGTACAATAAAATTGTTGTGTGATTTAAAGTGAGTTTTATTGTAGCAGTCCTACATTTCAGAAGTGAGATATACTTAGTTGGTTATACTAGCCGATTATATCCAGGCCTACGTAAATAAGTTTGGTCGTTCTGAATTTAAAATAAAAACCGTTAAGATGAATCGATACGATGAACGCTGCTTGCGGACGCCGTCTACTGAACAAGAACGTAATTCTGAAGTGGTGGAAAGGCAAACACTGATCCACAAGACACGTCGGAATGATGAAGAAAACTGCAGCAGCGGGCCAGGATCTCCAGTGCTGCCAAGTGGGCTTCCCTGCCAAAGCGGGTGCAGTCGAGGGAGTCGCAATCGGCGCAGTCGCAGCCGACGTACTCGCAGACGCAGCCAGCGCACCAGTGGGCGTGCCAGCCTACGCGGGCACAATCGTAATCGCAGTCGCAGTCCCAGTCCCGAACGTAACCGGCGCACTAGTGGGCGTGCCAGCCAACGCGGATGGAGTCGCAGACGTACCAGTCGCGATCGCAGTTGCAGTCGCAATCGCACTCGCGATCGCAGTCACAGACGCAGCCGACGCAGTCGCAGCCGACGCAGTCGCAGCCGACGCAGTCGCAGCCAACGCAGGTGCAGCAGAAGCAGTCGAGGTCGCAGTCGCAGTCGCAGCTGCGGTCGGCGCAGTCGCCAATCGCTGAACTGGAAACCTGAGGAGCGCGGTGAGTCCAAACCAACTTATTTTGTCCCTGTTCCGAATGATGCGGTTTCAGTCTCACAGCTTGTCCAAGCCTTGCAGGCCATGAACAACAAAAATAACAGCTTGGACAAACTATCCAATCATAACACTATTCCTGAATTTAACCCGGAACGCAAACAACAGACGATTGATATATGGTTGCATAAAGTAAACGAATGTGCTTTAATATATAATTGGTCAGACCAACAAACTGCTCATTTTGCCCTCCAAAAGCTACAGGGGATTGCTCAAAAATGGTACGAGGGCTTGCCAACCGTTTTATTTAGTTGGAACGAATGGCAAGAGAAACTGAAGTTAGCGTTCCCTAGTAATGAAAATTATGGTAGCTTACTTCAAACGATGTTATCCAAGCGCGCTAAGTTTAACGATTCTCTAGAAGAATATTTTTATGAGAAAGTTGTGTTACTCAACCGATGTAGTATCGAAGGCAAACGCGCGGTGGATTGCATTGTTCACGGGATTGACGACCGTACTGTCAGACTAGGAGCTGAAGCGGCTCGTTTTGACACTCCGGATCACCTCTTACCGTTTTTAAAAGCTGTTAAAACTAACATTCATCAGAATGATAAAAAGAAGACAAGAGTTTTTAACAATAATACAGATAGTACAGAAAAAGGGGACAATAAAAACCGTATAATTAAATGTTATAATTGTTTACAAGAAGGACACTATAAGTCACAGTGCACTAAACCACAAGTAAAGTGCACACGTTGTCTTAAGTTTGGTCATACCGTAGAAGGATGCAGTCTATCCGTTACGTCCGCTTCAACCAATAGCAAACCAGTAAAGTCTGTAATGTGTGTAGTTAGTTCAGACAGTGACTCCAATAAGTATTACAAACAAGGTATCGTTAACAAGCATCCTGTTAATTGTTTTATCGATTTCGGTAGCTCTGCTACTATGATGAGTTTAGCTTGTGCCAAAAATATATCTGTTGATTGGGTTCCTAGTCAAAATTTGCCCGTGCTTAAAGGTTTTGGTGAGGCTACAGTTCGACCCTTAGGAAAATGTATCGCATCCATTGCCGTTGATGGGGTAGTCGCAGCCGTTGAAATTCTTATTGTTCCTAACGAAGTAATGCGCGTACCCCTCATTGTAGGACAGACGTATACAGAACAACCTCATATAATTGTAGAGAAAAATAGTGCCAATTTACGTTTTTCTAGTAACGCTAGTGAATCGGTGTTCAATAAGATCAAACTTTTCGGTACCGTAGATACTATGATAGATGGGTTGACTCCTGTATACTTTCACACTGACCCGGTTTATAATGGGGATGTGTATATTCCCGGAAATAATCGCTATCAATTAGGCCGCGAATGCTATCTGGTGCAAGGGCTATTCACTTGTGTAGATGGAAAAGGAGTTGTGTTAATTAAAGGCAAGTCCGGCCAACCATTTCTTTTAAGAAGGGATATCGTGATAGCTAGAGGATTAACGGCAGAAGAGGAAGGTTTAATAAGTAATATACCCGATATTTCTAATGTAGGGTTTAGTGAACCTTTACGGTCGATAAACGAAGAAGATATAATTAGCGATACGAACCTTGCCAAGGATAAACTTAAACAACTTGTAGAATTATTAAATAAATATAGAGAATGCTTCGCGTTTAGTTTAAAAGAGTTGGGAAAAACTGAACTTACAGAAATGTCCATAAATTTGAAAGACGACGAACCTGTAGTGTACAGACCCTATAGACTTCCGATAACTGAACGAACCAAAGTGCGGGAAATGATACAGGAGTTACTGGAGTGTGGTATTGTTCGCCCATCGACCTCCTGCTATGCGAGCCCTATAGTACTTGTTAAAAAGAAGTCCGGTGAAACTCGATTGTGCATCGACTTCAGAGCTTTGAACCGTAAGACCATAAAAGAAAATTACCCGCTGCCTAGAATAGACGATCAACTTGATGAACTTGCGGGATATAACTTTTATACCACTCTGGACCTCGCGTCCGGATATTATCAAATTTCAATTTCTGAAACTGATCGTCATAAAACTTCATTTGTAACGCCCGAAGGGCAATATGAATTTAATAGAATGCCCTTTGGGCTGGCTAATGCACCATCAACTTTTATGCGTACAATGCACTTGGTTCTAAATAATAACCGAGGCTTCCCATCGCAAGAAAAACAAAATGTCAATACTAAGAGAATCGCATCTGCTTATATGGACGATATAATTGTGCCTTCAGTAACTCTTGACGAGGGTTTTGAACGTTTAGAAAGAGTATTGGGTTTGATTAAACAAGCTAACTTAACCCTTAAACTATCGAAGTGTTGTTTCTTCAAGACGACGGTAAATTATTTAGGGTTTGAATTAAATGCAGAGGGTATTAGACCGGGAACGCGAAAAATTGAATCGCTTAGAGATTTTCCCCAACCTGTTAACCAGCACACGGTAAGGCAATTCATAGGATTATGTAGCTTCTTCCGTCGGTTTGTCAAAAATTTCGCCATTATAGCTAAACCGCTTACCAGTCTTTTGAAGAAAACTGCCGTGTGGGTTTGGGGCCAAGAACAAAGTAAAGCTTTTCATGAACTAAAATCCGAATTAATGAAAAAACCCATTTTAGCGTTATATGACCCGAATGCGTCAACTGAACTGCATACAGATGCGTGTAAAATAGGTATAGCCGGAATTCTCATGCAGCGTGATGACAAAAACTTATTGAAACCAGTAGCATACTTCAGCCGCCAAACGACGTCCGAGGAACAGCATATGACGGCATATGAACTCGAAACTCTCGCTGTCGTTGCATCGCTTCAACGGTTTCGCGTATATCTCATTGGCGTAGAGTTTAAAGTAATAACTGACTGCAATTCGCTAAGAGCAACCTTCCTCAAGCGCGATTTAATACCGCGTGTCGCTAGGTGGTGGATTGCTATGCAAGAGTTTAATTTTACCGTCGATTATAAGCCAGGGGCCTCAATGGCCCACGTAGACGCGTTGAGTCGGAATCCACCACCTACCAACATTCAAGCTGATAGTGACGGTGCCGACTGTTTTGTGATGTCAGTCGGTGAATCAGATTGGTTGGGTACCGTTCAATTGGCAGATTCAGAGATCCAAAGAAAAATTTCGGTTCTAAATGACCCCCAAGCAGATGATGTAATTGAGATTAAAAATAATTATATTGTACGCAATAGTAAATTATATAGGAAAACTTCTGACGGTGATCGATGGGTAGTGCCTAAGGGTGTACGCTGGCAAATACTCAAACAGTGCCATGATGATTTGGGCCACTTTGGATTTGACAAGACTTTGAGTAAAGTTAAAGAAACTTATTGGTTCGCTAAAATGAGGCGTTTTGTAAAAAAATATGTAGAATCATGCCTTGAATGTTCTTACTCAAAGTCTTCATCAAAGAAAAGGCCACCATTACATCCTATACCAAAAGGTGAAAAACCATTTGTTACGGTTCACATTGACCATGTTGGCCCTTTTGTCAAAAGTTCAAAGGGGAACACACACTTGCTAGTCATTATAGATGCGTACACAAAGTTTATCGTCCTAAAACCGGTTCGCAGTACTAAGTCTTCAATAGTTGTCGAAAAAATGCAAGATTATTTTAGTATATTTGGGCTACCAAAAAGAATTATATCTGACCGTGGCTCTTGTTTCACAAGTAGTAAATTTACCGGTTTTCTGGAAAAGCTTGGCATCAAGCACATTTTAAACGCGGTAGCAACCCCACGCGCCAACGGTCAAGTCGAACGGTACAACCGTACCTTACTAGAAGCACTGACCGCTAAGTGTGTGGGTTTGGACGAAAGAAAATGGGATGTAAAGGTGCCCGAGATTCAGTTGGGCCTGAATAACACATTTAACAAAGGAATAGGTAAGACACCAGCCCAAGTTCTTTTTGGTACCAGCCTAACCGGAATGACGGAAGGTAAGGTTAAAGCTTCCATTGATAATAGTGAACCGTATTCAGAAGATAAAATTAAAGAAATACGAGAAAAAGCTAACGAATATATCACCGCTTATCAGGAGAAGCAAAAAACATATTATGACAGAAAGTCTACTAAACCCGTAGATTTTCACGTCGGTGACTTGGTCAGTGTTGAGCGTGAAATTGGTGCTACAGGGCAGAGTAAAAAGCTAATTCCTAAATATCGGGGTCCATACAAAGTAGTTGAAGTTTTAGGTAATGACAGGTATCGCGTTGAGGACACTCCGATCACTCGAAGGGGCAATCGGAAATATTCCGCGGTTATTACCGTAGACAAAATGAAAGCGTGGGCCCACTATAATCGAACTGATTCAAGCTCATCTTCGGCCAATGAAGAGGGTGATTAAATAAAATTATGTCATTTATAGGGTTGTGAGACTGAAACTAATATGGCGTTGGCGAATAAATCTGTCCTGGTGGTTTCAAGGTAGTAGCGACTTGTACCGCCCTAGTGGTTTCAAGGTAGTAGCGACTTGTACCACTAGTAAACCAACATTTTTTTTGGCGGTTTCAAGGTAGTAGCGACTTGTACCGGCCTAGTGGTTTCAAGGTAGTAGCGACTTGTACCACTAGTATATGTATGTTGTTTGATTACAGTTAAAATATTTATAGTTGATTTAGATATTAATGCTTCGGTAATTACAGTTGTAATTGCTATATGTAGTTGATTTTGATATTGAAAGTATACAACTCTAAAATAAAAATAAAAAGAACCATTATCATACGTGCGCGAGGACGCGTAAGTTACGTGGATAGCCGAATGCTAGAGTCGGTGCAAGGTTGTAGCGCCTTGTACCACTAGTAAGGAAATTATTTTGTATAATTGTAATAGTCAGTATTAATTAAATATCCACTGAGGTGTTGCTGTTATAATTGATTTAGACACGTAATTGTGATTGTTGTAAATAACGCTATTTGTATACATACGCGAGGACGTGTAAGTTATGCGGATGGCCGAATGTTAGAACTTTATAGTTTAAGTTGCTAACTTTGTTATGTATTTCCTGTTAGTCATTGGTGTATGGTTATGATGACGGTCATTTTTGTAAGTTAATAAGACTGTCATCTAATACCACTAGATGGCGTTACTTTGGATATGTTTACAGTTTATCAATTTAGTCAAAAATAGAGTGTACATTAAAAATATGCTTTAATTAATTCCTGTATAATTATAATGATAAATCGAATATTTAAACTTAATGTAGAATTGTTTGCGATTGTATTATTGTATTATTTCAAACTAGAGTAATACTGTTTTACCGACCGAGTTGGCGCGCTACATCGATTCCCCACTTTTGTCGGTTGTCGGTGTGGCGCGTTAACTCTAAAATCGGCCTGTTGTTAACCGTGTGGCAAGAAAGTCAGTACAATAAAATTGTTGTGTGATTTAAAGTGAGTTTTATTGTAGCAGTCCTACATAAATGTGATTTTTTTGAACATTTTTATGCACAGTTGTTATATATTTGAGATACATTTGATTATAATTAAATTATTAGATTATTTTGTACATAGATATGAAATTATTTTATTGGATAAAAGTATATAACATAAAGGAATTAAAGCTACTTATAGAATAATTAAAAGTAAATATTAACAAAAAAGGACTATTTTACTTATATAAAATAAACTAACGAATGAAATATAAACTAACTAAGTACACAACAGGACTCCTCCACATTGCTGTTATCAGGAAACGTGCCCAGAAGACAGGAAGCATTAATTAGTCTTCAGTAGTACTTCAGTCTACGTACATCTCTATAAGAGAGGTCAAGAGTTCAAACCCCACGAGTTAACAAGAATACGCGTAAACAATGTCCCACCCACGTTGCCAGTAACAGTTTATTCCACTACTGTTTCATTCATCTCCTTCAATCACCAATTTAAATCAGCATCGCCCAAAATACTACATCGGTGTTTATTTCTAAATCCTACCTATAGCACGTAAACAATATCTGTGATAGACATGGTTTACCGTCGGTTCCGTGTCTGTCAGTTCGCTTCTTTTAAGGTTTCAGAAATAAATGACGAGCGATTTGAACAATCTATTCATATAAAATTCAAAGTCCTGACTGATATACATATATATATCAACGCACAGCCCAAACCGCTGGTCCTAGAGACATGAAATTTGGAGGGTGTATTTTTAGGGTTCCGTACCTCAAAAGGAAAAAACGGAACCCTTATAAGATCACTTTGTTGTCCGTCCGTCCGTCCGTCTGTCAAGACCGTTTTTCTCAGGAACGCGTGGAGGTATGAAACTGAAATTTCTATATGATACTTAGTTCTACTGTCCCTGGAAGCTGTAGAAAAATCAACCTTCTAAGTCAACGCAATCAAAAGATACAGCCACTTAGGCAGCAAATTTCCGCAAATTTTCGAAACTCGCACGGGAATCAAAACCTACAGGGTACTTCCCGTGAACTTAGAATCTTGAAATTTTGTACGAAGTCACGTCTTATAGTACAGATATAGGAAAAATTACGAAAACCGTAAATTTTTAGTTTCGTCATATAAAAAAAAGTTATATACCCACAGGTTTGTACGGAACCCTCGGTGCGCGAGTCCAACTCGCACTTGACCGGTTTTTTTTTTTTTTAAAGTAGGTTATCAGTAAGAAAGGGTTTTTCGAAATTCCACCCATAAAGGGTGATATGGGGGGTTGCATTTTTTGTGAAACTTTTTACTCTCTGGGTCGATTGACTTGAAAATTTGTGTACATACTCTTCAGGTAAAATTATGAGAAACGTGGATCACAGTTTTTCCAAATTATCCCCCAACAGAGTCAAATATGGCTTCGAAAATAATGTAGGCGGGCGCACAGCGCGCTGTGTGGCGCAGGGCGTGCGTAACGTGATACACAACATTGATATTAAATATTAAGTAATATAGCATCTGGGCAGCCCCCCCCTTCCCCTAGAGGCTCAGGATTTTTCAAAGTGACAACTTTGTCTGCCTGATGCCACAGAAAAGAACGTAATATATTGTAGCGTACAGTAGAAACACACTCGTGTGAGTGTGTGTAATCTTAGTACCTCTACAAACTTACACATTGTCTTTGAAATAACCCGCGTGGTCCGTACTTTAGTCCGTTCTTCACTCCTGCGAAAAATCTTTTATCGCAGAGGCTTCTTTTCTCTGCCTCTGGATTGGTACTCCTGTTGGATTTTTGCATAATTTATTTAATAGGCAATTATTTCATACATTGGTTGCAAAAAATCGCTCGCTTCACTCGGTCTAGCAGGTTATGTTCTCTTGAATCTTATCTTGGTCTATAAGTCGCTCATGTACCTCCTGTATGAAGGGTCGAAAAAAATCTGATGATGTTTTTAAATTTTTGAGCCTGCTTCTCTAGCTCTTGCAGACTACGTTCTCTAAAATTTTGAATTTGTCTTCAAGTCATCCAAGTAATTCCTGTACAAAGGATCGAAACCATTCTAACGTGTCCAAGGCAGTGTGTAAAAAAATGTTCGAGCTTGCGACGCTCGCTCTTTCAGCCCTCTTCCTCTTGAATCTTGAGTTGGCCTATAAGTTGACCAAGTAACTCCTTTAAGAAGGACCGAAACAATTCAAACCGGTCCGAGGTAGTATGTAATTTTTTTTGTAGACCACTGTAGAAGAGCTCATGGTTAAAATCTACTCAGATATTAATAAAATCCACGATAAACCTGTAGAATGGTTGCGCGAGCGTGCCATCCTAACACCAATTAACCACGACCAAGCCACAATCATCAATGAAATTATTTTGAAATCGTTCGAAGCAGTTGAAAATCGTTATACACCAGTGGACTCAGTGATAAACAACGATGACGCCATACATTACCCGGTTGAATTTCTTAACACATTGAAGCCTCTCTCCATTGAGGTCTGCCAACTCACATATTAAAATTGAGTGTTGCGGCCCCAGTAATGTTGCTGCGTAATTTAAACCCACCACAAATATGCAATGGCACCAGTTTGCGACATTGCAACTAAATGTTACCGAGGAAACTACGCCGACCGGTTGTTCCCGAGGAGAGTCTGTGTTTACTCTGAGGATTCCTCTAACACCATCGAACTCCACTCTTTTGAACTCGAAGGGGTCTTCGAGTTCAAAAGAGTGGAGATTCCCCTCACAGTCTGCTTTGCCATGACCATAAGTAAATCTCAAGGCCAAACACTTAATTTAGCAGGGGTGGACTTAAGGGAGAACTGCTTTTCACACGGCCAGTTATATATATATATTATATCGTAGCCTGCTCTATAGTGAACCCCCGGAGCAGCCTGGTAATTTTAGCACCTGAAGAAAGAACAAAAACTATTGTTTACAAAGAAATACTGCGGTGGTTAAAGTGTTTCGTTGTAAACAATATTTAATTAGGTAATTATTTATCATTCACGTCTGGTTCTCTCCTAATTAGATCTTTTCACACACGCTTTGAGTTCTGTTAAAACCATACAGTTACTCTCATCCCAGAGATTAGTTTAGTTAGAGAACTTCGTTCTTATTGCTTTCTTTGGGATATTTTCAGTTCGTATGTTCAATGAGAGTATATAATACTTGATTTATTCGTAGATATTTCATCTTTACATTAACATAGTAAACTTAAGGTACCGACGCCACCACATTAAGCTACCCGAAACTGTCAAATTTCCCAATCAACCTTGAACCTAATTCTTTAACGATAAAGTTGAAAATCTATTTAAGAAAATTTCACAGATTGTTGTAGCTTGATGTGCTGGCGGCTGTACTTATAAAGGTAAGGTACTGTTTAAATCGAATTCGAAAGCCCAATTTCTTACAAATATTTTGTTTTCAGTTCTCGCAAAGTGACAGGCGCTGAATACTTTAAAAAAGAAGTAAAAAAATATTTAGAGTCGAATAAATATAGCTGTACAAAAGATCTTTTGGCTCGTTCCCGAAAACGGAAGTAAGTCCGCCATCTTTTCAACATAACTCATTTCACACACTAATAAACACAAATATTACATCCAAACAACAGTATATATGTTCTTGATATTATGTTCTGGTTATGGAACGAATTAATTATGTAGGTATAATGAAAAATTTATAAGGCTTATTAATTTCAAAAATTCATCAGAACGCAAGAGTTTATAAATTATGAAGTAACTAAAGTAGAAACAAGTGTTTTCCCATGATGTACTCTTATTAAAAGTCTACTTATTAATTACCACGATCAGTTTAATTGATAACAAATTGCGGTTTGGTGAGATAATTATCTTTACAAATTAACTTGGGTAATGAACGTTAACTGCTTCATGTATCTAAGCGAGTGAATCTTATGAGACTTGTGAGCGCTAAATTAACAATTTAAATACCTATTAAGTTCGTTAAAATTTACATTACATGTAGGGAACTGAACAAACTTTATTAGTATCTACATATTATCTTACGTACCTACTTTCCATCAATCTATACTAATGTTATATTATTTTATATTAATACTATAAATGAGAAAGTTTGGATGGATGGATGTTTGTTACTCAATCACGCCAGAACGGTTGAGCGGATCTGGATGAAATTTGGCACTGAGATAGATTATAGTTTGAAATAGCACATAGGCTACTTTTTATCCCAGTAGGACGATCCCGTGGGTCAATTATCGAATACAACTAGGCAACGTGAAGCCTCACGGTGCAAGTTATATTCAGAATACGCTTTATCCAGTAAAAGCAAGAGATTTTACAAGAACCTACATCTCTAGAATAGCGGTAAAACCTTCGCCATATGACTGACACCTTTGGTAAAAGCGTAGTGGCCAAAAATCCTGAATTACAGAAAGTCAGTACTTTCTGACATCCAGGATTTTTGGGTATGCCTGTTGCGTTCTTCTGAATTGATTGCAAATGCCAAATTAAATTAACAACAATGTCAAATTAAATTAACTAGAGACGTGATGTAACTTGTTAAGACTAAATCTTGGACTTAGATTTCTAAAATACGGTAAAACAAAAGAACATACTGGTCTGGTGTTGAATTTTTGGGTTATTCACCAATCCGACACGAGAGACTGGACACACGTGTGTCCAGTTGGTGAAACTCAAAATTAGTATGACTTATTATTTCGTCATCTGGACACGCCAAGATTTTTCCGCGTGTCCACATAGTGAAACTTAAAACTAAATGACTTTTATGCTTTCGCCAACTGGACGCACTCAGTATTTTTGCAAACAAGGGTACAGTCAGGTTAATATGGGCCTCGTTCATTAAATTAATGAACGAGGCGATTTAATAAACAAGCTGCCTCACTTTTTTGCCTGACAAACCTTATTAGCCTATTTTAAAAGAAGTCGGTTAAAAAAATGAAATAAAACAAATATATCGGTAACAATTAAATAATATCGAGGCATAAATGTTAGCGGCCAACATCTAACAAACCTCCGCTTTGTCGATTACATTGTGCTATTCTCCATATTGGTATCATTGACTAAAAAAAAACATCGAATCAGTATTGTTATGTAAGCTTTTATTACACTTGCCTTGTTAGTAAGCATGTATTGGTCAAATATACAGTTTCCCCGATAGTTTCCAACCGATTGAGCTGACTCAATTTTGCACACACCTTTGGTTCTGGTGACAATACATGTCATGAATTAATCCTGCAGCCAGGATCGCGTCCTCACGAAAGGACTTCTCAACGGTTAATAGCACGGACACGAAACTGTATGACGCGTTCAATGTTGATAGATAAACCTAATTTTATTCTTTTCACTTTAATAAAAGATTGTTTTTTTTTTACGTCTAATGTATTGTTACTAAGTGTGAGCTTAGAAAATACAGTAAGTATTTCCTATTTATTTTGTTGTGTTTAGATATTGATAACCATCACGTTTGGGAGTTCCACTAGATAATTTGATTAGACCCTGAATAGCTTCCAAATTTATTATTTTCCACCTACCACGCGGACGAAGTCGAAGGCTTCGCTTCGCCCTTCTTATTGCCTTAGTTTTTTAATATCAGACATGAGGTAATGTTTGTGCTTCCAAACTTTTGCTTCTCTGCCAATAAGTGCTTGACAAGTAAAATAAGGGTCACACATAAGGGTTATTACGTTACAGCGTTAGTACATACGCCATAGCGTTAAGGGAGAACAGCGTAGGCCCGACATCATATGCTACCATGCGCAGTATGAACTAAAGCCAAACTTCATTATCTTCAACTTAATCCTTAATTATAATATGCTTTTATAACTAAGGACACGTTTGATGTAGTTTTTAAACTTTCCATTAGCCAGTTTTGTAACAGAATTTGGCAACTTGTTATATATTAAAGGCTTGCTAGTTTTTGTTAATCTGTATTTGGGTATTAATAGTATATTATGGAAGTTGCTTCTAATTTTGGAAAGCCCTTGATGATTGCGGACATATAAAATACATTCTATGATATAAAGTGAAGGTAGAGTCAGTATATCGATCTCTTAAAATTTTTCTCTGAGGGACTCGCCAGGACGCATTTTAAAGAACGCGCGCATTGTCCTCTGTTGTAATAAGAAAATTGAATCAATTTCTGCTGCCGATACCCACAGCAGGATGCCAATGAATGCCATAATACTGTAAAAATAAGCATAGTATACTAACCTAGCTGTGGCTTGAACAGTTAACTGGCTCATTTTCCTAACTAAAAATGCAGCTGAGCTGAACCTACCCGAAGGAAAATAGGAAGGGCATCACGCACGCATAAGCTTACCTATGTATACATTTTGATCAATTACTTTTTTTTTCATGTGTGTATTTTGATAACATTATGGATACTTATAAGTGTTATTTGAATGTCATTTAAATCAATGAATCTCTTTAATAAAATTAATCATAAACAAAATCATTTCGTTACTTTAGGCTCTGCCTGACTACATTAAGTATGACTGTTATTTTATTAATAGTAATAAAATAACTGTCATACGCAAAAAATAGTTTATGCGTCACTACAAAATATGAAATGCAAGTAAAATGTTCTAGTCTATTCTTTAGATTAGTAATTATTACGTCTATAGTACCTACATACATAATTACAAAATGGTCTCAATCGGTTTGAACTAATTACGTACATGCAGGCTTCGGACATAGACACTGATATTTATGTTTTAGTAAGTATTTTAATAAACGTCCGCACTCCATTCCCTTTGTACCGGTTTGACCGATACTTAAGGCCCGGACTCCACCGAAGCGCAGACGAGACGAGAGGAGAGGACATGTGTTGTAAACGCCCAATAGAATTACGTTATTTCCACTTCTCGTCTATTAGCTTTGGTGGAAACAGTTGAGCAGAGAGTAAAGGAGATGTCTTGTTATTGTTTGGACCAGCTTTCGCACTCGGCGCACAGCGGAGTTGAGATGAGCCGTGAGCGGGCGTGCTGCGAGCGGCACCCTGTGCGCGGTGTGCTGTGAGCGGCGTGCGTTGAGCGGTGCGCATCTCCTCATTTCTCCACTTCGCACATCTCCCGCTCGTCTCCGTTTTAGAGATTAATAAAACAACCGGGCAGCTTTGGTGGAGTCGAGGTCTAAGCCATCTCAAAATAATCATCCATCATCATCATTCATCCATCTAAATGGTTTATCTTGTTTAGTTAAGTGTACTCTCGGAAGATTTAAATAGGCAACTTAGTTGAACGCCGGAAAGGCCTTAGAAATGGCAATGTTCATAAATGGCAATTTGTTTTGGTAGGATAGTAAGTAAGTATTTTAAATAAGCTTCGTTTCAAGTGACTTTGAGATGAGTGTTTTCGTAAAGTGGTGTAGAGAATTTGGTTCACTGCCACCCAATGGCCTGTTACGTTGAGTTTTTTTAAGACATAATAATCAAATAATTATGTTCCCGATGCCGTGTCACAAGTCCCCTCTCTGTGACACGGAGTGGGCAGTAATTCACAAATGCTGGCCCAAAAAGGAGCTGGTTGACATGTCTTAGAAATGTTAACAAGATTGTGCCATATTTCTAAGAAAATCCCTGTGGTTTTCCTATAGATTTTCATTGTAAAACATCACACACGAGTTAAATTATTCAAATCGACTCGACAGTGTCAACAAAAGTTGAATATTCATTACTTTATTACAACCACCTGTCTTAGTTGTGGCAACAACATAGCAGAATTTCATTCACATAATTAATGCTACCTTTAAAATTTATTGAATGTGAATTTACACAAATTACAAACTTCAAATAATAGTAAAAGTATGTACCTACATGTATAAAAGCAGAAAAAAAATCAATAAAATCAATCGAGAGTTCGTCCGCATTACTATCAACAGGAATAGTGCCCAGAAGGCGCTTTGACTAATGAACTATATACGTTGAATTGAGATCCTTGCGATCCTCCTCTTGTTTTTTACGTCGGTTAAAAATAGGAATGCCCTCTGATCACGGAAAGAGTCAACCAACCGCTTGGCGATGTCCCGAATGACTGACGGGCGCTCGGACCCCATGTCCCTAGTGTTTCAACGCCAAACGGCTCAAACACACAACTACCAGTGATTCTATCTTGAGGGATCTTTTCTGTGGCACAATTCACTTTTCAGAAATGGTTTTCAGGTGAAGCTTAATTTTGCACTCAGACTCTAATATCGTTTGATTCACGGAATAGATGAACGAGGTTGAAATTCTCTGAAGTTTTATATCACTTAACCCACAGAACAGATAATATTCTGTGACTTAACCACCCACGTTAGTTTGCTGCTCTGAATCGCAAATTAGTTCTCAGTTTTGATTGCAGTCGCTAATGCGGAAATGAGAGATCTTAATTTTATTGAGCTGCCTGCCGTATGTGTATACAACTTGCAGGAACTACATAAGCTGGATATTAAGTTCAGGAAAGCCTTTCTTTGCAACAGGCAAGTTTCTTTGAGAATCTTATGTTGTTGACGAAAGGCCTCCCTTCAGTTTTTTAACTCTGGCTATTGAGTTGGCAAACCTGAGGTTTATGTTTAAAAAATATAGGGGAATCATTTAAACTTAAACTTACTATTTACTTACTTGACTGCCTCGTTGGTCTTGCAGTCGCAAGCGCGACTGCTGAGCATGAAGTCCTGGGTGCAATTCCCAGGTCTGGCAAAGTGTTATTGGGTTTTTCCATTAGGAATTTCTCAGTAGCAACCACGGAGTCTGAATTTGTTCGCAGTTGATGGCAATAGACTCGCCCCCTATTACATGGGACTCAAACATAACTGGACAAATGTGGGTGTACTGTACGGTACACCTCTGCCTAACCCTTCCGGGATTGCAGGCGTGATGTTGTGTTCATTGAAACTTTAGGTAAGCCAGCTTAATAGGTAGCCGTAAACAAACGTAGAGGAACGTAACAGACCTGGCCCATTAACGACGATGACGGTTGTAGCGTAGTACACTCGGCGACACATCAAGCTATACATGTCCAGTATAACATCGCCTCGCTTTGTACAGATTTTCCGTACGATGAGAGATCCACATAAACTGGTTTTGTATACCCGAAGTAACTAGGTGCTCTTGCTACATAATCAGATTACAAATTTACTACTGCTAGGACACAGGCCTACTCTCTGTGAACTTGAAGTCTTGTTTAAGTTTTTTTTTTAAGTTTGAATTACCTTTATAAATGAGCGAAAGATGCGCTTGGTTTGTTGTCAAGAGAATCTTATTACATTGTAACTGCAGTGTAATTGTAGTGTAACGAATTGTGATTTCTAGGATCTGGAAAATGGAAAAGGCTGAGAAAATCAAGATTTTTTTGATCAGACAACCCCGAATGCAAGAATTATTTCTCCAGGTGATCGAAAGAAAACAGTCCTATTTCGTCAATGGTCACACAATGTTTGAGTTTACCTTGGTCTTGATAGGGGCCGAGCGATGTTTACTTAACATCCCTTGCAAACATTTCTGTGTCCAAACGAAACTGTTCTGTTTTTATTTTTAAATCTGTTTGTGTGTCACAGTTTTTATTTACGAAAGGTAAGTGATGTTACTATCATAAACTGCAGAAATTAAACTAAATAATATAATAACAATATTTTAAGCGCTCATTCATTCAATTCGCATTCAATAGCAAAACTAAATTTGTTTTTCGTAGTATCTTAATAATTAACTAAGTTACTGCTGCAGTTTCACGAAAAAGTCCCATATCTCAAAGCTAAATATTAAATCTTAATCAAACCAATTTTCGTTGAAATTTCTTTTTACATCCTACTCAATACAATGTGTAATGTGTATATATTTCAGAATTTTCCTCCCCTTACTTTAAAAATTTGAGGGGGGAAACTATTGTTACGTCGTACGTACGAGATCTTTCGAGAAAGGACGTGATTCAGTGTGTTTGCGCTAAAAACTTCGAGAAGCGTGCCATTATTATTAGTTCCAAGTTAAGTAGGTAACTACTTATAAAAAATATTAGGAATTGTCATTGTAATTTCGACCGTACGCCGAGGGCATAAAGTACCTACTTCCTTATTCGGTACAAGTAGGTTATTATTATTTTTTTGCCTACTACTTGGTAATGTTTTTTTGTTGATGTTTTTATCGAACCGTTCTACACATCACCGGAATGTTCGTGAATAATGGGGTAGTATAAAAAGCACAAGCGCCGACACACAGGGAGTATATAGTCCGGTTAAGCAGACGACAACCTCCTAGGTTGAACTGCGAGATGCCATTCACAAAAAAAAAACACAGGGAGTAGTCTGATTCAGGCGATACAACGGAGCGAATCGAAGTGAACTAGAAGTGCGATATCTAAGCGAATAGTGATCAGTAGTGTACTTGTGATTAAGATCTAAGTGTTTTGTGTTTAATAAAGTTATTAAATTGTCTGCTTGGTAGTAATTAATTTATCCCATACCCAGCTCGTAACAATTTGGTGTCAGAAGTGAGGGATAAATTATGCCAATTCTACCGAAGGACGACACGGACGGTATTCGTACCAGGAGTCAGCGACAGCAGGACATGGACCAAAGGCGGTTTGGAGATTCCCCAACACAGACACCGGGTGGTGTCCAGCCTACGTCAGTGCCAGTCGCTGGCCCATCCGCAGTTTCTACAGCATCAATGGCGCCAGACTTGTCAGCTTTAATGGCGCTGCTACAGGAGCAGGCTCGCCGGTTGGAAGAGCAGTTGCAGCGAGACAAAGAGGAGCAGGTCCGCCGCCAAGACGAGCAGATGCTCCTCATAAAGGATCTTCATGCAACTTTTGGCAAAGACCAAAGGTGATGAAGGATCAGGTACAGCAGCACGAGAATCGCCTCTCAGAAGCCGAAGTTCAGATCGCTGGGGTGAAGAAGGCTTTGGGGGAACTGAAGACTGGAGACTTGACTGTAGCTTCAGTAGTTGCTGCACCTTCAGCGCGGGGCTTTAAGGTGCCTCCATTCGATGGCACATCTTCGTGGCCGGCTTATAAAATTCAATTTGAGGCCGTTATGAAGGCGAATGGATGGACAAAACCGCAAGCCATGACCGCGCTCACCTTGGCCCTCCGAGACCAGGCCCTTAATATTCTTGAGGCGCTCGGCAAGAATGTAACCTACGAGCAGCTGCTGGAGGCGTTAGAGTCCAGATACGGTGACGCGCACCTGGAGCACGTATTTCGCGCTAAGTTGAAAGATCGTGTTCAACGTAGTGGCGAGAATCTACAGCAGTGGGCCCTCGAAGTTGAAAAGCTGGTTCGGAAAGCATACCAGTCTGCCCCTGCACTTATAGATGGGAATCTGGTACAAGCTTTCGTTGATGGAATACGCGACCTAGAAGTTAGAGCCGCTGTGAGACTTGGGCATCATGAGGCGCTGAAAGACGCCTTGGCCCATGCCTTAGAAGTAGAGGCAGTGAGGCAGGACCACCAAACGCACCGCGTCAGAGAGGTTGTAGCATCCCCTGTACGCGACCGGCCGCAAGGGTACAGTCTTAGGTGCTACACTTGCGGAGAAAGGGGTCATCTTCGGTCAAGCTGTCCTAAGCGCGGCACTCCGAGAGAAGATCAGCAGGGAAGGGTGGCTGAAGTGACTGCCCAGCCACAGCAGGGAAACGAGAAAGCCAGGACTGGAGGGCGAGTGCTGGCTGGTATTGAAAAGGCCCCGAGAATCTTGATCTCGCAAGCACATGATGGGAACAGCCTGACCATCAAAGGCGAAGTCAATGGAACACCATGCAAACTGACGTTGGATACTGGAGCTTCTCACACGGTCGTCAATTCTCACCTAGCAAGTCGGTCAGAATTCTGGACACAAAGATCGAAGTGTTCTGATAGAAAGGGTGAACAATGACTTCCCATGGAAGATGGCACGTACTCTGGTCAAGGCCACCAACGTCTCAGCAGTACGCATACTGAATCCAAGTTACAAGGAGCATGTGATCAAGAAGGGCACCTTGATCGGTACTTGCGAGGAAGTAGCTTGGATGCGTCAATTGCAGGATCCGCCTACCGGAAATAAAATTCGTAGTGCAAAATTTGACGTGTCAACGCTTTTGGAAAACTGCGATTTAACTAAAGGGGAAATGGACAAGGCTAAGAAGATGTTACTTCAGTACGCCGACACTTTCTCTTCAAACGATGCTGACATAGGGAGAACTGGACTTGTTCAGCATAAGATTAATACAGGCCACGAGCTACCAATCCGTCAGCGACCAAGAAGACTGCCAGTTGCACGAGAAAAAGAGGTGGAAACCATGATTGAGGGAATGGTGAAGGACGGTGTTATAGAGCCTTCATCGAGTCCATGGTGTTCTCCTGTGGTCCTGGTAAAGAAAAAGGACGGCAGTATGCGCTTCTGTGTGGATTATCGACGACTGAACGACGTCACGAAGAAGGAGAGCTACCCGCTGCCTAGGATCGATGACACACTGGATACGCTGACTGGTATGAAGTGGTTTACCACACTTGACCTGAAAAGTGGCTACTGGCAAGTAGAAATAGACCCCAAGGATAAGGAGAAAACTGCATTTTCAACAGGAAAAGGGTTGTGGCAGTTTAAAGTTATGCCATTCGGTTTGTGCAATGCTCCTGCGACGTTTGAAAGGTTGATGGAGCAAGTACTCGCCGGATTGATTGGAGACGCATGTCTTGTATATCTAGACGACATTATCATCGTGGGCCGTACATTTGAAGATCACCTTAAAAACCTCGAGCGAGTGCTGTCGAAAATCCAAACAGCAAATCTCAAGTTAAGTCCGAAAAAGTGCTCGTTTTTCAGACAACAAGTAAACTTTTTAGGACACATAGTTTCGGGGGAAGGTGTTCAAACAGACCCGGAAAAAGTAATCGCCGTCAAGGATTGGCCAGTTCCGAAAGACAAGACACAGGTCAGAGCCTTTCTGGGTTTGTGCTCCTACTATCGAAGGTTTGTCAAGAATTTTGCCGACATTGCGAAACCTCTGCACAAACTCACTGAGGAAAAGCGGCAATTCTGTTGGGACGAGAACTGCGACGTCGCATTTCAGGAATTAAAGAAACGTCTGTGCAATACACCTATTTTGGGATATCCTGACACTGAAAATGACTTCATAGTTGACACAGATGCAAGTAATACTGGAATTGGGGGCGTGCTGTCTCAACGGAAAGGAGACCAAGAGGTTGTGATAGCTTACTTCAGCAAGTCTTTATCCAAACCAGAAAGAAATTACTGCGTTACAAGACGGGAGCTACTCGCCGTAGTAAAGACATTGCAGCACTTCAGTAAATATTTGCTGGGACGTAAATTCCAATTACGAACTGACCATGCTGCACTGAAGTGGCTATTACAGTTTAAGAATCCAGAGGGGCAAGTGGCGAGATGGATTGAACTACTACAAGAGTTTGACTTCATAACTGAACATCGCAGTGGGAGAACTCACGGTAACGCAGACGCCTTGTCAAGAAGACCTTGTCCTGAAGACTGTAAGCACTGTGCCAGGCAAGAGACTAAGGAAGTAGTGTCCGTGAGGATGCTTAGAACAGATCTCAGCGATGAATGGAAGGAAACCCTACAGCAGGCTCAGCAAAATGACTCGGACATCAAACCGATCTTCGAGTGGATCAAAGCTGGTGCTCCTAAACCTAAGTGGAGTGATGTGGCTGCGATGAGTTCCATCACGAAGAGTTATTGGGCGCAATGGAACAGCTTGGTGATCCAGGATGGAGTCTTGTGCCGTAAATGGGAAAACGCTCGAGGGGACAGCTGTCATCTACAAATGGTTGTCCCTAAAGCTAAGGTACCAGATGTTCTACGGCTCTACCATGATGGATGTTCAGGAGGACATATGGGGGTAAAAAGGACTCTACTAAAAATTCGAGAACGCTTTTACTGGATCCACTGTCGAGATGATGTGGAGGACTGGTGTCGCAAATGTACTAGTTGTGCGGCCGTGAAAGGACCCCACACACGCAGCCGAGGTGCATTAAAAGTGTACAACGTTGGAGCCCCTTGGGAACGGATAGCACTAGACGTTGCGGGACCATTTCCAGAAAGTGAGAGCGGAAACAAGTACTTCCTGGTGGTCATGGATTACTTCACAAAGTGGCCAGAAGTCTTCGCCATTCCTAATCAAGAGGCTACAACTGTCGCAGATAAATTAGTTCAGGAAGTTTTCTGTCGTTTTGGAGTACCCTTAGAAATACACAGCGATCAAGGAAGGAATTTTGAATCGCAAGTATTTCAGGAAACTTGTCGATTGATGGGTACCTACAAAACCAGAACCACCTCTTACCACCCACAATCTGATGGAATGGTGGAACGATTCAACCAAACGTTGGAAAGATATCTGGCAAAAGTCGTGGAAAGCAGGCAAAGGGATTGGGACAAGCACATACAGCCGTTTCTACTGTCCTTCCGCAGCGCAGTCCACGAAAGTACGACTGTGACGCCAGCATTCGCGAACTTTGGAAGGGAATTACGGTTGCCTGCAGATTTAATCACTGGAACTCCCCCTGATGCTCCACGTAGTATAACAGATTACGCACATGATTTGCGTAACAAGTTGAATGATGTTTATGAGCATATCCGACAATCCGGCCAACAGATGTCTGAGAAGATGAAGACCCGTTATGACCGCAAGGCAAACAGTAGGGCTTTCGACGAGGGTTCACTGGTGTGGTTACATAACCCAGTGCGGAGCAAGGGGAGGTCTCCGAAATTGCAAGCAAAATGGGATGGACCATACCGAGTCGTGACTAGGATCAACGATGTCACCTACCGAATACAGAAGGGTCTACGAGGTGCGCCTAAGATTGTTCATGTAGACCGATTGGCCCGATACTACGGGGCTAATGATGCTCGGGACGAGCATGTCTAAGGAGGGGGCAGTGTTACGTCGTACGTACGAGATCTTTCGAGAAAGGACGTGATTCAGTGTGTTTGCGCTAAAAACTTCGAGAAGCGTGCCATTATTATTAGTTCCAAGTTAAGTAGGTAACTACTTATAAAAAATATTAGGAATTGTCATTGTAATTTCGACCGTACGCCGAGGGCATAAAGTACCTACTTCTTTATTCGGTACAAGTAGGTTATTATTATTTTTTTGCCTACTACTTGGTAATGTTTTTTTGTTGATGTTTTTATCGAACCGTTCTACACATCACCGGAATGTTCGTGAATAATGGGGTAGTATAAAAAGCACAAGCGCCGACACACAGGGAGTAGTCTGATTCAGGCGATACAACGGAGCGAATCGAAGTGAACTAGAAGTGCGATATCTAAGCGAATAGTGATCAGTAGTGTACTTGTGATTAAGATCTAAGTGTTTTGTGTTTAATAAAGTTATTAAATTGTCTGCTTGGTAGTAATTAATTTATCCCATACCCAGCTCGTAACACTATTTTTACTTAATTTAACTAACTGGAAACAAATAATTCTCATCAACCATTGACTTAAGAAAAAAGTATTTTTGGAACATCGATATATTTTTTTAGGAGCTGTCCATAGACAAAGAGAATGTTATCGATGCCAAAATTATAGTTGTCTGCGACTCAGATTACGCCACAGATGTAAAAACTACATACTCAAGCCATGCCCAAGGCATTAAGTCCGCCTTTGTACAGAGTTTTTTTATACTTGTGCATAAAGTTTTAATAAATAAATAATACTCGTATGTACACTGGGTACATCATAATATTGAGTGGATTAGCAGTTTCGTGGTGCTCACGAAGGCAACCTAACATCGCTTCTTTACAACATTCTGCCGCTGAAATTAATTCCGCTTCTGTACCTAGAGGACAAATATTTTCTAAAAATAAAACAAATAATAAATCTCTATAACAAAGTAATACTTTTAAAAAGCAATACTTTTATGTATATAAAACCACACTTAGGTATAAACGTATTTTTCTTTCAATCTTCAATTACATGTTTTTGTTTTTTTTTTAACGTTGCCCCACAAATTACGTAAACTGCAGACGGTGGATCGAAAAAAAAACCAAAGTGATTTTAAAACTAATTTAATTAAAAGATATTATTACAATTAATTTTGTGAAACCCATTCGATGTTAGAATATGGAATGACAGAAAAATACTTTAAATTGACTAATTGCAACTGTTGAATTATTGCTGTGTCGGCGACCCGTGGCTGGACGGATGTCATCGCTTCAGTTTCTATGCGGTTGGCGTAAACATGTAGGAATGTGCGAGGTCGGCGATATCCATTAGGGATCCGTATTTAACACACTCTAGGAATTTTCCCTGTGTCGTGGGTGCGTTTACAAACATTTAAACTCACATACACAAACAGCCAGCTATCTGTAGGGCATGATTTTGTTAAAGAACAATACGTGGTCTGGTTTGCAAGAGAAACTAAAATAAGTGAATATACATGTTTCAACGTGTCGGCTAACTTTAACGCTAGCGTGGAAATTGTAATGTAGCATCATTTGTCCATACAGTTACGGTCTAAAAGTTAGTTGATGAAACATTGAGATGTAGATTTACTTAAATAAAATCAGCCTAGTTGCAGAACAAACAAATAAATCTTGTACAGATATAAATTAGGCTAAAATCCATTTAAGAAAAAATAAAGCTAGTCAAGTTCATAAAGAGGTTCCGTTTGAATGATAACCGATTGTTGGGCTTTTTCCTATTAAAAGCAGTATCGAATTACTTGAGACGTTTTTCGGGAATATAAATCAAGGAGAGCATCGTCGTGTACGCTTGTTAGGTAGAATTAACGATTGATGTCAGGGTCGGTTATTCCGCTATGATGACTTCGTTAAATGTAGGATTAGTCCGGAAAATGTTGTCAACTTAGAGTGACCATAGAACAAACAAATATTTTCCTTCTAAAAGGTACGTCCGGGTCGTCGCAAAATTTACTTCTAAGCGTGTGGACTTTAGTTTGGTTTTTTTTACACCTCTGCCTAACACTTAGGCTGAGGCTACAGTAGGCAGCGATTTGCGATGCGACTGAAAGAGCGAAACGAGATAAACATGGTGTGGCTACATTATAAGCGAAAATCCGGCGTATATTAGGCGATGACGTGGCTACAGTTCACATGCTACACAACGAATTAGCAAGAGCGATTCATTGGCTTCAATTTCGCTGATACGTTGATGTAGCCGATGCCATGATTACAGTAATGTTGATCCTATCGCATAAATAAATCAAAGATCGCTAGTAATATTTGATGCACGGTGTAGCCATATACGTATGCATTCATTTATTTGTTTTAATCGCTCATGTGTCGCAGGTCGCGTCGCGGCCTAATGTAGCCTCAGCCTTAACGGGGCACCATAACCAGTGAAATTAGGCTTAATTTTACTACTACTATTATAAATGCAAAAGTTAGTGAGGATGGATGGATGGATGTTTGTTACTTTTTGACTAGTGAAGGGATTTGGATGAAATTTGACACACAGATAGTTTATTACCTGGATTAACACTAGGATTTATTCATTAGACTTTTTATCTCGGTAGTACGATCTCGTGGGACAGTTACCGAACTCCACTCTGAGGGCTAGGCTAGTACTGCGTATTATCAGAAACACTTATCGCCAATCGGAGCGAAATAGGTTTGTTAATCCAATACAAGATTGGATCTCCTTAAATACAAGACGCTGCACGCTGTGTTCACAGTCTATTCGGAATCCGAACGATGTTAGTTCTACACCCTCTACGGCCCCACATGTACGACTTGCCTTAGTTACTATTGGGTTGTAGACCACAGCGGTAAATTAGGTACACACCTAGTTGTAGCTTTACTTAACCTATAAATTTGCGAATAAGTAGCAGCGCACAGGCATAACAAACTACAAAAAAGCAATTATACAAAAAAGTCAGCAGTAATGTAATTTACTGCAGGCTTTGTTTGAATTTGTGGTATTATCAGCAATGATTTGGGCTCATGCTATATTCATTTAATTTGATACCTAGTCTGTTTATTCAGTTATCTACAACGTGGGAGGATTTCATCCCAGACCGTTTTGTTTAATTTTCTACCAGCCTGTACTAATCTCATATTCCGGAATGTAGGTACCTACGCTAGTTAAAAAAAAAAACAATTCGCATGCAATGAAAATTTGTCTTTCTTTGCCTCTTTGACAGTTTTCGCAGCATGCCCCAGTTAGCGAGGATTTCACATCATAAACTGGGAAAACTGGACTTGGACAGACACAATTTTGTGTGGTTCCTACGTTGTAACAAAGATTTTTTTCACAAATCACAGACCGACCCAGTTTTTTATCCACCGAACGTGTAACTTACTCGTTACTCATGCATGAGTTAAGAGTGTTATGACTTAACTTACTGCGGTAGGGATTGATTCGCCTTATTGTTAAATCTACCGAATATTGTTTTTTTACTGAACAAACATCGTAGCAAAATGATAAGCTAAGAAAAGAAAACAATAAAAGTGTTGTCAATAGGTTCTGTTTACTTTCGCTCAACGGTTTGTTATGTGGTTTTATTTACCCCTGGTTAGAAAGCGTGTTACATATAAACTCATGACATTTAGAGTGCTTAGGCGGCTCAATTTTCTCATTTAAATGAGGGCTGGGTGTAGTAAAGTACCTGTTGTAGTGGTACTATATGCTAAGTGCCATGCAAAGTGGTACTAAACAGATGCCTACTTCTACATAATTATTATAAAGCGGTAAATAAATTTCGTTAGTTCGGATGTAGGATTTAATAATCGAAACTACTGATCCGATTCCGAAAATTCATTCAGAAATGGAAGCTACGCTATCTAAGTGTCTTATAAAAACATCACCTACTTATATGTAAAAATTGGACGTTCAAAAGTGGGCAAAAGCTAGAATTCAATAAAGGTTTCACGTTTTCATCTTCACTGGTTTCACGGCGTCAATATACATAGTGGTTTATTTGACATAAATACGCATGGCCCGCGGTTAGAAAGCTAATGTCACGAAATTCTGTAGTGTAAATTATTGTTTGGCTGCCGCTGCGGCTGCGGTGAGCCTGTGCCCAGTGTTCATATACTACATAACACATTATATAACATCACGCCCGTCATCCCCCCCTAAGGGTTAGGCAGAGGTGTACCTAATAGTACACTCACATTTCGCCAGTTTTGTTTAAGTCCCATGTAAGGGCGAGCCTATGGCCATCAACCGGGCACAAATCCAGACTGTGGATGATGGCTGGTGCCCGACCCGGGAATCGAACCCAGGACTTCAGGCTCAGCAGCCGCAGTTGTGACCACTAGACCAGCGAGACAGTACACTGCTTTTATACTTAGGTACTGCTTAAATAAATCTCAAAATGGTTTGACGGCTCGTAGCCAGACAATGCAATGCCGTACAACGTGACACCAACCGTTCCGCCACCCTTTGGGCCACATTATAAGAATGGTGGGTGTTACCATTTGTTAAAATTGATGGTTTACGCACAAACCATATTATGTCTTTTTAAGGTATGCAAATATAATTTTACATTATTATATAATTGCTAGATCTTCATCATTTTCCTGCCCTTATCCCAATTTATTTGGAGTCAGCGCAGCACATTACTAGGTATTCGGAAGAAATGCGAAGGAAGTTTTCGACGCAAAAAAAGTGTTCTATTTTATTTTATGTGTGTAAATAGATTACATAGTTAATAATAATCAATTATTTAATAGTTTAAACAATGTATGTTTATTTTAGAATCGAAAATAATATCGCTTTTATTCACCATAATCAATGTTAGACTTGAGTTGGCTGCTGTAGATCCCATTCGGCTAGATGGGGTATAATCGACCCATCTGGGACACAAAGTGAGTGTAGAGCCGCAACACAGGATATTATGCAATTAGTTCATTACACCCCCCAGGATTTAATTGAGGCAAACGACAGAGCTGTCCAGGTCACTGCGCATGTACAGGTCGAGAGCTATCCGCTTGATGCAATCACGTCACGACGTGCAAGCTGTCACCTTTTTTAACCGACTTCAAAAAAAGGAGGAGGTTCTCAATTCGGTTGTATGTTTTTTTTTGTGTTTGTTACCTCATATCTCCGTCATTTATGAACCGATTTGAAAAATTCTTCTTTTATCTGAATGGATCTACTTCCCGATTGGTCCCATAGAAATTTCATCAAAATCGGTTCAGCAGTTTGGTTTTGAATAGAATTTGGTTTGGAAAAAATGTCATCCAAGTAAACGAAATTGCGAAATTGATACTTGACAAGGATTTGTGTGTGATACGATAACTAAAAAGGGTAAAATAAAAACTTTCGGAAGTCGGTGGCAAAAAAGTCAATGAAACAAACAATAGTCACCGACTTCCGAAAGTAAAGTTATTTTCCACTTTTTTTTGTGTTTTTTTTGGAAGTCGGTTTTTTTTTGCAAAAAAGTTTTTTGTTTCTTCCTTTTGTATTTATAAATATTTGTACGTAATTCTTTGTATGTTTATTGTTTATATTGTCCCTGCGACAAATTAATATTTTTTCGTTCTTACTTCATGTTCACGAGAACATTTAAAGTCACCATTTCAAAGGAATCTAAATAATAAAACACTAAATAGTGAGTTACGGAACTCACGGAAATAGTTACTGAAGAATTACCTGTTTCAAATCATCCGTCACTCTATAAGAATTTAAATCAAACCTATGTCTGATTCTGACCAGAATCATGTTTATTTTCTCACGTGTTCAGTGGAATCTTGTTTATTTTCTGTGTTGTTTCATGTTTGTGATAGTTCCACTATTTTTAGTAAAAGGTTGTATCGAAAAATGATAGTGGCTGCCGACACTTCATCAACAAATTGGGGCCACGGGTTGATTCCGCGAAATTTGGTGAAAACCAACCATGCATTTTTTGTAGGTTTTTTTCGGATTTCGTGTTTTTGTAGAGAACAGATTGAGTTTTTATTACTTACCTTAAAAATTTTTACCTGACTCAAGAACGTGTTCGAAAATCCGTCTGGTATTACTCATACTTAATTTTCCAAATTGGCATCCATGATTCTCACACTATTATTTACATCAACAATGTGTTTGGGTAATGGTTTTATATACTCATATCCCAACACCTGCGAATAGCAGCCATCTTATTTTTTTAATCGGCTGATCTAGAGTGTGTTCAATGAAATGCAAATCATTGAATCTAAGAGACCTAGAGAGCGAAGCGTGCAAATGACCTTATTGCAAGGGTAAATGCCTAGGCTATCGAATATCTAAATAATTTTTCCTGGAAAATAAGCAAAAAGTGCCTAAAAAGCAAAAAATTCGAAATTTTCAACAATGTCTGTTCGTCTGTTCGTACCACGTCTCTATAGACCAATCCTAAACTACTGAATCGATTTTGTCGAAATATTGCACAGTTGCTATGCATACGCCAGGAGAAGATTCTGAAAAAATAAATCTGAAAAAAAAAACGCACAACTAGCTTTATAATTATAATCGCATTATAATTATAAAGCGCATTATAATTCTGAATCGTTCCCAGTTTTTTCTTAAATTTTTTCGTTCTATTCTAAACTAGGTCTAAAATGACTGCTGCATCAGATAGCTATGGATAAGTCCAGAAGTTTTAATCTTCAGAGTCCAGACTAACGAGTCTTGGTTTGCGCCTTACAATCAAAAACCGCATCCAAACTTGTCACTGGTATTAAATGAATTGTCTTTTTTCGGGTTTTTATACATTTTTTCTAGTTGGTTACTATGCGGCTTTCAGTTGTTATACAAAACTACTCGTTTACCTTAAGATTCAGTCTGGATTCAAAAACATTTTGGTAATTCAAACGACGACAAAGAATCTGACTTCGAACCAAAGTAAACTGTGATTACCTACTGAACAAATAGCTGGTTATAGCGTGTATTCCGCTTTCCGCTGTTTATTATTTTTCTTTACATTGCCCTATATCAGTACCTTCCTTATGGGCGCAATAGTTCCTAGCTAACGGACTAGATGGCGACAGTAGTCGTGCCTGTTTGTCTATTGTTCAGTGCCCGTTTTCGCTGACAATAACACCCGTATCTATAAACAAATCAAAGTGTTTGCTTGAGTAAATGTCATTTTTAATATGTGATTTTTATTACGTAGTTTAGTAATTGCTTGAAGTTAGAATTCGTTTAAATTCTTGTCTATTGTATAAAAATAATTTGAAATTTGCCATCTATAGTCATATAATTATAATTATCTATAGTCAAAATAATTACTTACTTACTTATTTTAATTACTTACTTTTTTACTTACTTTACTTTCACTTGACTATACATAGATACGGGTGTAAGATTAATGTGTAAATGTTACCGCCCTGATGGAATTTTAGTGTTGAGCAGTGCACTTTTATTTAGGCATGCATTTAGGTGTCGTGAAAACGGGCACAGGATTCGTCTTATCAGTCAGCCTATCCCCCTGGTGTCTAACGTTATCATAGTAAATTATTATACAGCAGGTCCTGGGTTCGATTCCTGGGTCAGGCAAAGTGTTATTAGGTTTTTCCATCTGGAATTTCTCAGTAGTAGCCACGGATTTGTGCCCAGTAGATGGCAAATAGGGCCACCCATCTATTACATGGCACTTAAACATAACCGGCAAATGTGGACGTACTATTAGGTACACTTCTGCCGGATCAGGCAGATCTGGGCTCACAGGCGTGATGTTTTGTTGTTATTATTATACAGTGGTTCTTCACCGACGCCATTCTAACTAGCAGTGCCAACATTATTAATTACGCTTAGTTTTTTGTTAGATTACTGGAATTTATATTGTGATCAATTATATACATATTAGATCAAGTAACTTCAAAAGATAAAGGCGGTCAAGGACTTATAACTTGGAACGCAAACTTAGGTAAGTATAACTTGAACTTTGGAATGAATCAACGTTGATATACGCGACCTAATATTTTATGTTTTTTGGAGTTGTTGTTATATCACAACTGTGTTGTTAATGTTGATTTGTTGTAGGTACTTGATTCACTCGGTATTGCTGGGATAAGGTTTGTACCTACTTGTTTATAATATGATATTCTCATTATATCGTGATGGACCAGTAATTAAGCCTCTCATGCACGAAGGTTCAAATACCGACAAATACCAATGTTGAATTTTTAATTCGTTTGTACCTAAAGTCTCTATTTTCGACACCGCTAACATCGGTGAAGTAAAACTTCACAAGGAAACCTAGCCTTATCGCTATACGCCAATCCACCTTGAACATGCGTCATGATTGCAGGATGCCTTGGTTCTGCAGTCTGACAGTAGCTGTAATTTTTTTGATTCACAATTACCTAAACACCTAATTATAATTAATTACCGTGTAATTATAAAGTATCGTAATCTTCCCTGAGAGTAATGAAGACTGGTTTAAACGGTAAATCCATTTACGAGAGCGCAGATTTGTAAACGGTAAGCTGGGGTAGGTATCTGCCTATTTGGGGGCGGGGTATTTTCCTTGACAATGGTGGGAAAACAACAGCTGATGCATTTAAGGGATGTTTCTTTTGTATCCAAAAAGATAGGTAGACTGCATTAGGATTATTAACTAGACACATCATCGCAGATTGGTTTCAGACGTTCAGAGATATTCAACTTATATGAGAAAACGAATTGGTAAGGAGCTCAGTGGATTACCTACGAACTTGTATTTCTTATGTTGCTTTAATTCATTGCTTATTAGCAGTGATCGGAATAGGTAGAACTAATGTACCTAAAGTTCAAGGAACAGAAACGAAAAGTGGGGACTTAGCCTTCATTCGATTCAGAAGAAGTGAAGTTTTACAAACGGGCTTCTATCAAGAAACATGATACAAAGAACGCTAGCTTTAATAATTGAAGCACTTTAAGCTTTAGAATAATTTCGGGTTTGTAGAGCGTTGTCTTTGACATTCATGACATTATCTTTTGAAAAACTCGATGTACCTGTGTTTATTAATGCCCAGGTACTGGCCCCACTTTCATTGTGCTGTGTTATGTTTTTTTTTAAATGTTTATGAACCATTAGGGAAAGCAAAAATCACCAAAACCTTCCATAATGGTAAACAAGATTAACGAGCACAACAGAAGAGCAATTAAAAAATGTATGTTCCACAGTCCTCTTTAAAAGGCGATGGATGACCTTTCAGTTTGTGGAAATAAACAGCACATTAACAGCAAAGTGCACTGATTTATGATAATTACATCGACCACATTGATTAAAATTAAAACTGACGAAGCAATAAATGCGATCGATCATTAACACGCTCGCTGTCCGCGAAGCAGACACAATAGTTTAAATAATCGCAGGGAATCATTGGCCAGAGAGAGGGTTAAGTTCAACAATCTTCTACTTCTTTCAATGTCGATGGTACGAACTGTGACGTCTTTTAGGTCCTCTAAAATGCAGGTGTTGGGACACTTAGGACACTCCAGCAAGTGCGACATCGACTGGTCGGGAGCACCACATTCAAATTCAACATATTATTATACGACCAGTTAAAGTGGGCTACGGTCAGGAGAATGTTGGAGATAAACGACCAGTTTACTAGTCCTACATACCTACTACAATTAGGGTCAATTAATAGAAGGTAACCATTAAATATACAATTTATTCATTGTGTCCACAAAGTTTTGAGATGTCAAGTCTCTGTTGTCCATTAGTTAAGGTGGGTTCGCACTGACAGGGCGCGGACGGGCGCGGCGGAGGCACACGACCGGGGCGCTGAGGTCAGTCCACGTCTTACTGATGTACACGACGAACACGTGGGTGCTCTGTGGAGACGACTGAGGCAGCTACTTGTCGTTCCTCGACGCGTCATCCCGTTCACGCCGACGATCTCTGTGATAGAACAAAAAGCGTTTATTTTAATCCATATCTATTAAAACTTTTATACAAATATTATAAAGAGGTTAATTTTGTTAGTTGGGTTGTAGGGTGTATCTTCGGAACTACTGATCCGATTCCAAAACTTATGTCACTAATGGGAAGTTATAATAGACCCGAATTTAAAAAAAAAGACAGGTAATACTTAAAAAAAAAACAGAACGTTCCCGTGGAATAATTTCATAAAGCGAGCGAAGCCGCGGTCAAAAGCTTGTTCGAGATCTAGTATCGCACTGATTGTGCTTTTTGTAAGATATTATTAGGTACCCTAAAAATCGTTCTAGCATGAGCTCACAGATTGAATCACTTTTTGTGACACTAGTTCATTCAGTACACGCATCCAAGAACTTAGGATGTTTACAGAACGCGTTCTGCATAAACCAGTTCTCATATCGATATTAATCTCCATTTACTACCAACTGACTTCAAAAACTACACGTCGATCGCGTTCTCGTTTTTTGCATGGCATAGAACGTAATGTTGTCACAAAAACGCGAAATAATGAAAACAAACAAACAAGACTGATTAATGAACTAACAAACATCGTCTGTCTAAGTGCCTTGAAGCGCACTGGAGTCCGATTTAAGGTGAAATAAACTAAATTGATATCATTTTTACGAAGCTAATAATTAAGGTGACATTACGTATAGGTACAAAAAAAAAATCAAAATAAATAGCAAAAACAAAAACAACATTAATATACATTTCAAATAAACTAATTTTAGCCCATAATCCATTACAAAAGTATGAGAATGTCAAACAAAAATCATATTTACAAAGAACCGTAAAGTTTTTCCGAAAGGGTTTCATTTCCGTAACCTTTAGATACATTCAATTTGAAAATTTGATTGACTGCCTTTGTTATGTTACTTCCCTGACTACGTTTCCGTTTAGAATGACAGGGTCGGGACGTGACACACGTGAGGCAACACATTTTGAGTAACATATGTTCATACAACCTTTTCGTAATGAAAAACTTTTACATTCGGACCAAACCTGAAATCACAAAGCTTATTACAGGAAAAAATTGTTTTTATTTTTTTCATGATTTCAGGGTTTTCTCCTTAAGAGACATTCAGTTATTTCAATGAAATCTGGCGTGGGAAAAGTGGACCGATGACCTTAGAGCAGCGTAGGATCGCATCCCGCGTGGAAAATTACGTCATAATAACGAGACGTGTTTTGTTAAGATAAAGGCATTGTCTACTCTGCCTGGTGACTCACATCATAATTACGTATATTATGTATAACAAAGCATAAATGTATCTATTCCGAAATAATATTGATATGAATATTGTTAGCTAGCTAGTGGAAGGTGGCTGTTCAGTCAGAGACTAATGTAAAAATCTGTGTGGGATTTAGGTGTCTTATAGACCCCCTTCTTCTTAGTGTGTCGATGACCATCTGAATTGAGCGGGCCCTGAACTTGGCTACGAGTTTGGCGCCTTCACTGGCGATATAGACCCTACCCACTGACAACTCGCTTTCGAAATCTTAAGAAATGACGATGGCAAATGATGCACCCTTTATCTTTAATCAGACTAACATCAGCACCAAAAGCCTATTTCAATTAAGGAAGCAATTCTTCCCAAAATCATTAATACATATAAGCCACCATCAAGGGAAAACAATAAATCATTTTCTACGAGTATACACAGCTTAGCAAGGCGTATAATAGAAATAGATTATTTCCGTAAGCTTGTAGTTAGTTTTGATTTTTGTGATGATATTATTTTAGGTCTATATTGTTATTGTTGCATTTACTCAATCTAAAAATTAAAAAGAAATATGGATCTGGAGGTGTTTGGGTATACATGGTTAAATTTAAGTCTTTTTAATCCTCTTAAGGGGTCATTGTACTCATTATAACGAACAACTTTAACTATGGGACCACCCTGAAATCGCGTAAAAAAAATCAGCTGTTTAGTACATTTAAATCGCCGAACTCGTCAAAATGTACTAAAGAGCTGTTTTTTTTTTCTCGATTTCAGGGTTGGTCCCATAGTTAAAGTTGTTCGTTATAATGAGTACAATGACCCCTTAAGAGGATTAAAACGACTTAACTTTAACCATGTATTTATCACCTTTTTTTTAAATGGGCTTATTAAAACCTAAGTTCAGTCTCAACAAAAATAAAATAACAAACTTTATCATCCAAAAAAATATGTTTTAGTGCTATAATTTATTTGACAAATGAGCTCCACTCGCTCCTAGGTCGTGACAAAAAGAGGGTAGGAACGAATTTAATAAAAGCTAGCTAGTCTGTAACAAAATCGTTTGCAACATGTTTTACGGAATTCTCAAATCGTTAATAGGGGAATGAGGGGGGAAACCGGACAGGGGGTGAAACCAGATAGTTGCTATTTCATTACTCCGCGTACAGCTGCCTCGCTCTAGCTAGCGTTGAAATACGCGCGAACGCTTACTGAGTGCAGTTGCAAATGGCGGCGGCGGTAACATCTCAGCGTGTGCGTCTATAAACGAAAGTTGTAAACAAAGGTAAGTTATCTAATATTTTGACTTTTTTAAAGTTTTATCATTCAGTTTAGTTATGTGCTATCATATACAGTTGTATTTTTTATGAAGTAATACATATTTAACCATTTAAAACGGTATTTGTTGTCGCTATGAGTGTAAACATAATCTCTGTTAGTATTACAATTTCAAACATGGCACCTGTGGGGTACAAGCGGACGGGGTGATTTCGACTATCCGGTTTCACCCCGATTGATTTTGTATGTAGGTATTGCTTTATTCCTCTGTTTACTTACTTACTATTTTTTTTACTTTTTACATAGTGCAAGCGTCAACATGCCACGAACATATATGAGAAAGTCAAACAGGCTGCAGTGGTCGGAGTCAGACATGCTTTTAGCCATAAATTCAGTGCTGGGAGGCAGAATGGGATATTGTTTAGCGTCACACACATATAGTGTACCCAAAAGTTCCTTAGAAGATCGTGTAAAGAAGATCAAAGCTGGAAGATCGAAAGACAAAGCGTTTCGAAAGTGCCCTGCTACTGCAAAATGCGTCTTCACTGATGAGCTGGAAGGTATGCTAGTTGAACATTTCAAAACTATGGAATCTCGACTATTTGGATTGACTAAAACAGATCTGCGACTTTTGGCATTCCAATTGGCTGAAAGAAATAATCTGAACCATCCTTTCAATAAGGAAACTGGACTCGCTGGCTTGCAAATAATTTGATTATTTAGTTTTATTTTTAGTGTCTGTATTCACCCCTTGAATACAAAATGCCTATCCGGTTTGACCCATAGGTATGGGGTGAATTCGGATTTATAATTTTTATTTAAAAAATATATATTTTATAGTTATTAAGATTGATCTCAAATATTTTTATGCCAAAGTTATGCCTAAGGTATACTTAAACATTTATGACATTGAGTACCTCAATAAATAACATAGTGATTTATTTATTGTGTCTTTTTCTTAACTATCCGGTGTCCCCCCACCTTCCCCTAGTTACTAACCATTTTTAACATTTTTCCAATATTGAAATAAGAAGTGCATAGGCTATATTCTGAGATATACATTATGACGTTTTCTATAAGCGCGCGGTTTGAGTGATCACACTTTACTGACCATATAATTCTTATCTCAGGTTTAACAAATTTTTAACTTCGCCATA
Source organism: Standfussiana lucernea (assembly GCA_964057025.1). NCBI lineage: Eukaryota > Metazoa > Arthropoda > Insecta > Lepidoptera > Noctuidae > Standfussiana > Standfussiana lucernea. Next base: position 10,166,115 of record OZ059793.1, on the reverse strand, counting down.
ATCTTTTAACTATTTTTACCAAATCTTTCTCGTTAAGATTGAAGAGATCACTCAATCCACATGCACATTTACATCTTACAACCTCAGCAAACCAACTGTTCTTGGCCAAACAACTTTGTGGTGTACACGCGGTTGATGATATTACTTACAACACCAAACAAAGTTGTAGGTATCGTAAGGTGAATTGGTGACTTTGTGTACACACATTACATTTTCACTTTCTTTTAACTCAATACCTTAAATCCAGTGCTATGTTTCTGTTAATTTCGTCTTATATTTATTAGTTTTTTATTATATAATATTTTCAAATACATCTTTATCCAAGGTTTGTATGTTTACATGTTCTTTTTTAAATCATACGAACGGATATTTAGCACGAATATACTACGAACATCCTGCTAAATATTTTTATAATTCTGAATGTTCTGAAGCGGTTTTTATACAGCTGCATAGTATAAATAATCTACAAATGGCAAAGAAATTATATTAATTTTTAAGTACTCACTCCTCTGGAAGAAACACTTAAATAGCTGCTCGTACATTAAGTTAATTATAGCTTGGCAGACATGAAATTATAAAATATCAAAGGAAAATGTATTCTTAGCGACATTTTAGCAAGTAAACAAAATACAACAACACACTAAAATCGATTTTCTAAAGTAAGTAAACACATTAAAGTGGTTAAAATTGGACTTTGTTAACTCGGCTATATTTTTGAAGGAACCACTTTGAAAAAGTTTGACAGTTAAAAGTATTTTGGTTAAACCTTTTCATAACCCTTGCCGTTTTAATTGGTACTTACAAATATAACGTTAAATTGGCCTCGCACTTTGAAAACAATATTTTTAATTCAAAAAGGAAATGTGTTTTATTACAATATCAGTTGACTATTTCATACTTAGGGCAGACCTAGTACTGAAGTGTGGAACTTCTTATCAAAATGAACAGTAACCAAACAGAAATTCTAGCCATACCATGCAGTTTAGTGTGGTACGTACCTACAGGTTCATCATCCCCACTTATTTCCTAACAATATACATTACGCCTATCTCATGGTAGAATGACGTCGACAAAACATGATACGCACTCGTCGCATCCATTAATAATAATAATTATTAACATGGCCTCCGTCGCGACGAGCGTCATAATAATTTGACGTTCGATGTGTGGATTCGTTGAGAGCCCATCAATTGATCAGCTGATCATCAATTGTACGTACTTGAATTAGAATTTGTACAGTGTAGGTACAGAAAATTATTATTGTGTACGGTGAATTTAGACAAGAACAGCGAACAGTGGTCCACATTGGCCCTGGATCGAAACACATTAAAGTCATGGGGCCTGAAAGTTATGGGGCATGGTTGCTGGCCTTTGCCCAGCAGTGGGATGTCGCAGGCTAACTGTACCAGTACGGTGAATTTGTTTTAAGCCTACAAAAAGAGTTGAAATATAATTAGGTAAAATATTCAATTAAAATATTGGTAATACTTTAATTGGATATTTACCAATTTAGACAACTCAAATGCTAAAATGCTTCGCCATGTGGCATTAAGTCCATTTATGTATCAGTACTGTACATGAAATCTTATATGCATGTTTATCCAAATTATATGCAGACGACTCGCACTAAAGTCAAGTTTTATTTCAGAGGCATCGGTGTAAACGTGCCATAGATATGAATAAATTCATAAAATCTAGGTAAATGTTATCAAGTGTAATAAGTACTTTTGTAAGACTCGTAAAAACAACATTTATTTTAAATAAAGAAACACAGGCACCTACTAAGAAGCGTCTCATTTAAATATTTACTTTGGATACGCTGTATTTTTAGCAAAATGTCGCCCAAGAAACCGTGCTGACTGCTTTACTTTAAACTCTTAAATATTAAACAAAGAAAGCAGTTTTAAAATGTACGAACGTTGAGCTAAGCAGTTTCTTGGTAGAGTAAACACATGACGCGCGTACGTAACGAGATTTGAACGCAACCTTGTAACCTAAGCACACGGGCGATCCTGAAACGCGCGTCTACTGCGCGTATACGCGCAGATACAGCGATACAGAAGCGCTGTCGTTGTCAAAATTTTCCATTTTAAACCAAAATACACGCGCAGCCCACAATAAAGTATTATATTAAGTATATATTACTATGGATTATTTAGTATTATATTAAGTATTATTGCAATTGCGGCACGGGCGGTGCGGTGGCGTCAGCGCGCGCCCCTCCTCTACCCCTCATAGACCCTTTGCACGCGCTTCAAACGAGTTTCGAACGCACTTCACACGCGCGTTTGCATCGCGTTTTACGCGCGTTTGAATCTATAAAAACGCAAAAACCGGTATCTACGGCGCAGAAAACGCGCGTTCCCGTCGTCTGGGCGTTTACAATACTCCGTGTGCAACGGGCCTAAATCACTACAATTCATCGCTTCATAAATCCTGTAAGCTCTAAATGTGTCTTATTAACCAAAAGGATAAGCCGGATACTCAGCCAAAATGAACTCGGTCAAATGTTAAGGAATACTTCATGTTATTGATGTGATTCTATTTCCATAAAACAGTGATTAAAATCGTCTTCAGTTCTTTAATAAGATTCGTCCCTTTACTAAGCCTACTTTGTACTTGACAGCTTGACAACATTATTCGTCAGTGGTTACATTTCGACCTTGAGCTGCCCTAGTTCGGAGTTTCCAAATAATTATAGACCAGATTATGCTGGTTTGGTTATCACTGACGTACGGACTACTTATACTAGCTACTTTATTATTATAAAAGCTTTATCAGTAGGTCAGATTGATAATAAATATGTCAGAAAGATGAATCGTAGACCGAGACGACAAATAGAAAGCTTTTTCTGAAATCAATTTCAGTTGAGGAGGAAACTTGAAAAGTCCCATTCATCTTCGTGAAGTTTATTTTTTTCCGATGGGAATTCTTTTCTTCATTTGAATAACAAGTCGTTCTCGTTTCAGCTAAACTTAACCCTAACCTAAATAATTATACGGTGTGGTTTTAAGTGAAGCATAACGTCGAAAGCACGAGGTCGATAATGAGTTGATTCGATGGTCTATGTAGTATCCAATTCTCAATATTAACTGCGTCCGTGACCATTTTAACGTGATTCATATTATTTTACTATTAAGATTCTGTTAAACCAGCCACTTTAGGCCTCCTGATCTACAAAGAATATACTGCAATCAATCATCTTTTCCCCGTTCCTTCATAATTCCACCGTAAATGAGCCACTAAATATGAGCCTGAAAATGAATGAGAAGTTCAAAATGGCTACTTACCCGACATTTGTACTCCTTCGCACATGCTAGTTCGATGTCGCGACGACGTGTCCAGGCGTATTCGAAATACACATCCAAAGGCCTAAAAGGAGACATGAACAATTAAAAAACTGAAACAGCTGAACTGACAGTAACGTCGTAGTATTATATTATCTGTGGTAACGTTATAGACCACAGAATAAATAAAGACCAAGTATCTTGAGTTCATGACGTAGCAACATTAAGGTTTATATTTTTGGTTATTGTACTAATCCTCATATACAAGGTGTAGTTTTGTATCCTCGTCAAATTCAAGGAGGTACCTATGCTAATGATTATCGACCCTAATCAATAGTAAAATGGGTTGGGATTTTTTTCTTAATATCGGAAATCGGTAACTGTACACCACCCGTATTTAAACACGGCCCGTCTAATATTAAATACCAGCTCTATAACCGCGCTAACAAACAAACGCAGACGTTTATTCGATAAACGGGTGATTCTCCTCTTATGAGACGGGCTTCATTCTGAAATAGTGTCAAATTAAAACAATAAAAAAGCAACGTTTATTATTATTGACCAGGTACCGTAATTTATGTTGATTATTTACGTCTTCTATGACAACCTCCTGAATTTTAACGAGGATGCAAAACTACACCTTGTTTTTTATTTTCAATGAACCTTATAGAAACATAAAACATACTTTGCATATCACATAACAGGCATGGGAAAAGTATCGATACCAGTACAAAGACGTTACCATCCCTTTCCTAATTGGGTACTTGACACCATTAACTACTTATTCAAAGACACAATTTCAGACACAGGTTACTATTGCCATACAGATTCGATGGGAGAATCGGGTTTTAACAGTTCATAAAAGTATATCAATTGATTGGTAGTGTATGCTACCCAATCAGAATTGTCAGACTACCTGCGTAATATCGGGGTTTTATACGTAATGGTATCACATTAAAGCCAGTGCCTACAAAATCTCGGAGCGATTCTAATATCCCATAGATTACCGAAACAAATATAAACTATAGCACATACTATCAGTTAGTACGATCAGTTCAGCTAAAGCTATTCTAAACCGGCTGTCTGCGTTAGTTGATCCCATTCCAACAGAGCTAAGCGAAACAAAGCTATGACAAACAAACTATCTTATCGATTCTACATGCATCTCTACGTAGATTGATAAACCTCTGGTAGAAAGGTATACTGCCCGGCTACCCCAAATACGTGGTTTCACGAATTCCTCAACACACACTCATTTTACCACACACAGGCGAATTCTCGGCGAACGAATTGCTAACATTGAAAGGTTAGTAATAGATAAACGAAGGTCTCTAAACCGCAGACGTCCAGGGACCTTCGATTTTCACTTAATGAAATGTATGTAGGCCTGGACTACCCAAAATCAAGCACCTTTACGAACAAACGTAATATTCGTAAAAGCTTTGATCGCCACTCACATAAAATGTACAAAGCAAGGATAGGATATAAGAATAAACATCTTTGCCCGAGGCAAGCACAGCGCGAGCACGAGGCGAGCTTGCAGCTCGATTGTCCGGTATCAAACTGTAAGCTCCTACCCGAATAGCCCCGGGCAATGCGTTTCCTTTACCCCACTATATTAAACCGACGACACAATTTAACATTCCCAAGAGACTACCAAGGAATTCATTAAGACCTTTAGGATTCAGTAACCTCTTTATCTTGGAGCCATTTTTATATTACGAAACAATTAGGTAAATGAATGATAGACAAATACAGTTGTCTTTATAAAGTACATATTTCAAAATATCAAACATTTTGGAAAATAAAGTTTGTGTTACGAAAGCCTGCTAAGATTTTATTTTCATCGCAAAATATTTTTATTATACTTTCGTAAATAGTCTTTTTTTCTAAAAACTTATTTTATGATAGCTTAATTTGAAATGAAAGAAAGTAATATTTCACAAGAGCAATATTAGTCAATCTAGTAAAAAATTAGGAGCGTCTATATCATGACAGAAAAATTAATTGAATTGAAATTAATTGCCTTATTACACAAATTACTTGTTGGCAATAGTGAGATAGAGAAGCCTATAATCTTAAATGACCTAGTAACTATAAATTGGTAAGAATTTGTTCCTAAAGATATTACCGTTCAACATTCTGAGAATCGTAATAGGTCCATTACTTCTACAAGGACATCTTCAAGAAAATTCATGGAATTACGGATCCGGATTCTTAAGTACTTTGTCGATGACATTATTTACTGTAGTGGCTTGGAGATTTACTTTCGATGACACGAAGGCGAGTTCTTCACTTGAAAAACAGAACCGACAATTGTATAGCCATATTTCCGACAGTTGGATCAGATATTAGACTTAATTCGAAACTCAATTATTTGAATACGACTTAAAATAAAGAGAAAAGTTCAAATGAAAAGATAAAATTCCGATTAATTAACTTCACCCCAAATTTTGTGTTGAAGTTAATAATAGGTATAATTGTACGATATTGTAGATAAATAGTGCTATTCAAAGAAAGTCAATTCACCAAGTCTTAGATATTACCTGTTTAAATCCTCTCCTGTAACGATTGTTCATGTAGCAGTATATGATGGGATTGTAGCAGGAGTGTGACATCGCCAGCCAATGGCAAGCGAACCACACGTACGGCATACCAGGCCAAGTGGCCCATCTTTCGTCCTCTTCATGTATCGTCCATAAAACCTGTGTACAAATAATATTGTTAACTTCGTAGCACGAAACTCTTTACGCTACGAAAGTGCTACGGTGTAGAGGGCAAAGAACGTGCCTTCACACATGGAGGCAAACTATGTAATTCTGGGTAATTTCATAAAATTAAACAACTGAAGTTCCGATTAAAATCAGTGTCTGCTCCCAATGAGGATGAAAGTCAAAGATGAATATTATTAAACTAACATTGCACTAACTAACTAAGCGCATTATTCAATCAAATTGAAGTGAATAATGCTCTTGGTTTTTTTTCTTTCGCGGAGTAATTAGAATTGACAAACTTAAAAATAAATCATTTTTGTGTGACATATTTGCAAATTAGGTTTAGCTTGTTTTTCTAGGATTTTTTTGAAGGCTTGTAATTTAGATTCTAACCGAGGATAATTCGAGGTACTCATTTGCTCACGAATAAACAATAAGAATATTTTCTTTTTCCTTAACTATGAAGACTAGAAAGAAAGATAGTCTTTTCCCGCCAATTTATAGGTACTTCAGTGAGCTTTTATGATTTAAAAAATAAAACAGAGACAAAGCCGTTCATATTTCCTTTGAGTATTTTCTTGCATAACTCTCAGTAATTTTACTTAGAATTTCTCTAAAGTATTTTACTAACAAGTATCTCTTCTTGTAACATGACTAATTTGATTACGTCTGATGCGGTGTGATTCGCTAGTCTTTGGACATTTTAATTAACTTCAAAGAATTGAAATTATTGTTTTCAAAATCATATGATAATGAAACACAAGTTAGTTACCTACTCATTATTTAATTCTTCTTGTTTTATTGACTGGCTCGTTGGTTGCCGTCGCAAGCGCAACTGCTTAGCACGATGTCCTGGGTTCGATTCCCAGGTCGGGCAAAGTGTTATTGGGTTTTTTCACCAGGAATTGCCAAAGAATCTGGATTCGTGCCCGGTTGATAGCAATAGGCTCGCCACCTATTACATCGGACTTAAACATAACTGGCGAATAGTGAGTAACTAAGTACACCTCTGCCTAACCTTTCGGGGATAACAGGCGTGATGTTATGTTATTGAATTCTTCCATAGGTATTCTTAAATATTTTGTGACAAGAACTTTGCGTAAACCAACTTTTATAATTGACCCTTTCAATAGTTTATGTGTGTGTGTGTGTGTGTATCTGAGTATCAATAGAAAACCGAGACAATATGTCTGATCAATTTTCAGAGCCATTTCGATCTAACGGTCTTAGAAGTTTTCCGATAAGGAATCTCATTGACACCGTTAATTAGAAAATTATCAATCCCAGGCAGCCGAGGAAAGATTAAGAACGTCAGATTAAATCTGATGTTCTTAATGTTTCCTGATTCGGACTCTTGTCCACACCGTTTATCGGAATTTTGATAACGAATCTATGAATAAATTGTGTATACAAAGCGTATTCTGAATTACTGAAATTAAAATTCATCGAGATTTAGCTGGTAACTTGTACGGACACCCATTACTATTGACTGACACTTTTACTAAAGATTATTATGAATGCATGATGGTAACCCAGGCAATAATAATAATTGACGATATCATCAATGCTTAAAATAATAATTTATCGTATTATAAACACAAGAAACTTATTTTTTCAGGATACAATCACGCATGTATGTATGTAAACTATTATAATTCTATAGAAAATGGCTTTACAGAAAAGATCAGATTGTAGATTGGGACATGCAGCTATGGATGTAGATGGCGGCGAATACCCGTAAAGGGAGACTTCTAAACCTGTCAAATACAGAGCCAACAGTCAATGCATTGGAACTTGAATGTGGGCTCTCTATTTGGTTTATTTAGATACATTTCGCATTCTAACAGTATGTCGCCGCGTCCCTACCAAAGAGGTCGTGCAAATATGTGATCGTAATGTTCATAATGCGCCATGGGTTCTACGAATGGCACTGTCAGAGGCTGCTGCTTCCCACTTTTTTTAGATTTGTGGTATGGTCTATTGAAATTCTTTTGAATTTGACGGCGATGTTAGTTTCGACTATGGCCACTCGCGAAAAGGAACAAGACGCACTCCATTTTATATCATTCATTCTTTTGGAAAACGACAATGCGGTTCGGACCCTCTGCCGATGCGATCACGCGTTCGGGTTCGCCAAACAAAATGAACGCGACGATCATGTATTCGCGCGACCTTTCTTCGGTTAGGACGCGGCCTAATATGAGAGTAAATAAGAGCGACTACTTGCAATAAACATGTTGAGGGGCAGCCAGCACATCGTGAACACTGTCACAACGATCACCATCATCTTGATCATCTGAAATTATAACATACACTTAGAATTGAGAATTACAGCGCATCTGTTACAGACGCGTGAAGTTTCATAGAGAGTCGGTTTCTCTGTTCACCAGAAGCCGACTGTCTCTGACCATCATTATATATATAGATCTCTTCCAGGTTCGAGTGAATTGGTTTATTCAAGCATGCTCCATCCTAGGCCGCAAGATCAATCCAAATCAGGCGAGTTGGGGCCAAATGAAAGACTATTTCGTTTAAAAAAAAATTGTCACTCTGAGTCAATTTTCCTTGTTGTAGCTAACTAGTATAGAAGAATGACAGTTGTGATTTGAATATACGGGTGATAATTTAAGTAGATAGTCAACTTGCTAAACAATTTCCGTGACTTTGCCAGGTACACTAAGAACTAACACTACATAAGAGCGTCTTTGTATATTTATGTCCATCGTAGATTTTGACACCGTGAAATTATAACGCGTTTACGTTCGACCAACGCCTACACATAATGTGAAGACACCTTAATTGTATCACTGAATCAGACAACAGGTTCAAGTTCAATATAAGGATACCTATATAAGTAGTATACTGCGGAGGTGACTGCTGAGATGACGAGTAACAGAGAAGTATGGGTGAAGAAGCTGGCCGACCCCAAATAAATTGGAATAAGGGCAGGGGAATGATGATGATATAATTATGAGACTACCGGAGCCTGATCTCCACACAACGTTAATATTCGCATTATGATGTTGTATTTAACATAGTTATTGTATATTTAGAATAATTGGTAGGTAAACTTAAGGAAGTTTCGCCGCAAGCTCAAGTATACATTATTAACGTTTTTTTATATTTTAAGGTACTATAAATATTTACCTAATAAAGTTATAAACCTAAAAGCTTTTCCCTAAAACTGGATTCTTACCTAATATTTAAGTAAACATTACGAAACAGAAAACAGTATGATTTTTATTATTATTCGTGAAAATTAACTACGCGCCGGCCCACCTTCAGTCCTTAGTTAAATTTTATACACACAAACCGAGAGACTGCCGAGGCAACAACGTATATTTAAAGCAATAAACTTTAATTTACAGCTAGCGTACGTTAGGGTAAAAATTCTATACGGAACTGTTGGAGGTTTATTTTGCAAATTAGGTATAGTTTTCCCAGAAAAAATATGCGTTTCGGTCTTCATCGTACCTTTTCAGGAAATACGAACCCGTGGTGATGTTATTTAACAGGATTTTTAGATGCCATTTTGTCAACAAAGACTTAAAACTACCCACACACATTTTTATGTAGACTGTCCAACAGCTACTACACTAACATGATATTCCAGTCATATTCCGATGCTCATAACCTCGATTCTGTAATACTGACACATATTCAACATTGTGTCACTAAAACTGTAAAATAAACGGTTCTCCTCGTGTTTCACAAATATTTTTGACAACATACATTTATCGTATAAAACTTTAGGGATATTTTGATGTCGATGTTCCGTTTATCTCCACATTTTGAAAAGATATTACGTGACAACGAATTTTGTTAGGATTGTCTCGAACTGTTCAGGATTGCGTTGGAACGTCTATAGGAAGTATTCTGATAATATTCTACATACGTATTTACTTTAACACCTGTACATACACATTGATAAGTCATATAATATTAAAATACAGTACCTAACATCACGCATGTAATTCCGAAGGGTAATGCGGAGGTGGGACTATTATTACATGGGACTTAAAAACATAACTGGCGAACTGTGGATGTACCTACTATCAGGTACACCTTTGCGTAACCTTTTGGGTATTACAGGCGTGATATTATGTTATGTAGTGATAATACTGTACGGGCTGTCTCATTGATCTAGTTACCATTCGCTAGTTTAATTACCGAATGTAACGTAAGCCTACACACGTGACAATCGCTTTTTACTCGTTTCGAAATTCTATGACTATTTCCAACAGGATTCATTTAAGCTTTTTGGCAGCTTTATGTTAATCTGATTCGTTTTTTAACTTTTTTGTCATCGTTATCGCAGCTAGTATGTCAATTTGCCTGCGCTCTCTGCTTTCCTCAGAGCCGGGAAGAGTTGATAGGTATTTTCATTAGAAATTTCGCAGTTGGCCGTCTGGAGTCCAAACTTTATGTCGATTATGACGTACATACAATAACACACGAGATGTTTTGTTACGATAGTGATACTAACCTTACGTTTAGAATGTTGGAGTCTTGAGTCCCTCGCGTCCTGCGCCTCGCCTGGGGGTCGGCCTCCCCACACGGCGTGCGCAATGCGTGCATACGTGCACACGAGCGCACCCAGAGGCAGCGCGAACTGCAGGATCAGTAGCGCGCATGTGTACTGACCACTTTGACCAACGTGCTCCCACTCCTCTAGACAAATGTCTCTGTAAACAGGCCGTAAGGAGGAAGAATAATACCCAAGCCAGACGATTCATTGCTTCAAATTAAATCTAGTGTCAGTCTCATCAATTGCCTTGTTTTTAAACGGTTTTATTTGGCTAGTATCCCAAGTATGTTGGTCATTTTCCAGTCTAATCGCATGGAACTGAATACCTATATTTTTCTAGATTGCCTATCTGTTCTTCTGTCGTGTGTATCCGACCCCTGTTACAGTCTGTGTTATATATTACCGCGCGATATCGCCGCACACCGGGTAGCATGTAATTTGATTTATATGTAGAATAACAGGGCTTCACCGCTCGGGAACCACACCGTATCGTGTAGCTCCTCTCACAGTCTTCACTGCTCTAAGATGTTTATACTACCCCGTTCATTACAATTTAATTATTCGTTCTAATTATTACGGCTTGTTTTTTCTCATCTTAATGACTGTTATGAAGGATAATTACTTCATCGTGACAGGAAGATTGTGAAGAAGATCTTGCGATTTTAGGAGTATCTAACGAAAGTTAAAAGACAGCTTTATTTAGAGATTAGCTAGATAGAATATACTTTACAGTACACCAAAGTTATTACACTGCTCTTTTACAATATTGCTTTTACTTACGCTTTACACAACTCATGCCACGGAGTCGGCCTCTGCAGTTTTGAAACAACTACGATGGGAGCCGCCGTTGTGAACGCGCCCAGCCACACTGCAGCAACTACCATCTTGGCCGCTGCCTTGCCCAGCCTGGGCCTCAATGGCCGCATGATGGCCATATACCTATCAATGGATATAGCTAACAACGTGTACGCACTTACGAGTACCGACACAGCTTGCGTATAGTTCACTATTTTGCACATCACAAACCCGAAAGGCCAATACCGGAGTATCAACATAGGCACAAATGAAAACGGCACACAGAACAGTGTCATCAGAATGTCTCCCACTGCTAAATTCACTATAAAATAGTTCGTCACTGTCTTCATTCGTGGGGAAGTTTGTACCACGAAACACACTAATCCATTTCCGACAAGAGCCACTAGAAAAACTATTGAATACATCAGGTAGATACAGCTATGAAACAGCGAAGATGTGAGGAAGTCTTCTGGATAAGACGAGGGATCGCAGACGTCGTATCCTGGCCATGTTGTGTTTGTGGAGTTCGTTACATTATCATTTTGTTTCTCAGTTCTGCTGGTGAACGCTTCGAGGGCGTCGTATAAAGTAGTCGTTTCATAGTCGAAGCTATTGGACTCTAACATAATGCGCCAGCTTCGTATTTTATCTCCACATTGTTTGTGCCCTTAACTTCGCTGATGCATACCTGAAAAAGAAATAAAATAAATAAATAAATAAATAAATATCGCTAGACATTACACACAGCGCCATCTAGTGCCACACTAAGCAACGAGGCTTGTGTCGTGGACACTAGATAGTTGATATACTACATAGATACTTTTTGTTTGTAAATACATACTTATTATACATATAAACATCCATGACTCGGTAACAAATGTCCATGCTTAATCACACAAACACTTGCTCCTACCGGGATTCGAACCCGGAACCCTATGAACGTAAGGCAGCCTCACTACCGCTGCGCCATTCGGGTCGTCGAAAAAGAAAGACACAATGTATTTTCTTTTATTTTCCACACATATGTATACAGGTGGCTGCGTCGATGATCTAGCGGTCACAAGCGCGCCTGCTGATCATGGAGTCCTAGATTCGATTCCCAGGTCGAGCATAGCGTTTTTTGGTTTTTCCATTAGGAATTTCTCAGTAGCAGCCACGGAGTACGGATATTACCCCGATTGATGGCAATAGGCTCGCCCCTTATTACATGGGACTTAAACATAACTGGTTACGAACATCTCTGCCTAAACCTTCGAGGGTTCAGGCGTTACGTTATGTTATGTTATTTATATATTATATAATAGCTGTACTAAACGATATAACATAAGTTAAAAATGTCCTAAGAAGTCCTAGAATTTCCATGCAGGAAAATTTTCAATCCATTAAATTACAACATACGTAGATATGGGCCTTTGTGTAGGCAAAAAAAAAACAAAACATATCCAAACAAATTGTTATGAACGCAAAAATCATAAAACGTTTTTTGCGGCGAAAATTTTGCCTTGCACGTAAAATACCCGAGGCAAAGCAGTCGTAACTCGGTGATTTTTTACGATCACACAACAGTACCGACGCATCGAGTATGATCTCGCGCCTTATATTACATTCTCACCACGAATATCAAGGAAAATATGAACATGTCCCATTGCTATACAAGATGGATTTTTGAGACAGAAGTATAAAGGCAATTGCCCATTTTCTTGCTGACTGTACACTTTTTCCAAAACCTGTTAATGCCCCATCTTAAAAATTCACCCTGCATGTGAATATTGAAAACCTGAGCATAAAAAGTATTATATTATAAATTAAATTAGATTTTAGTGTATTTCTGCTTTATTTTTATAATTTTGTGGATCATTCATTTATTAGTTCTACATAAAATATACGAATCTAGAATTAGAAGGTAAAAACGAATGAAACTTAATAACCACTACGAATAGCGGGTTGCAATAGTGTAGTACTATTGCCCCACTTTAACATCCTCAACCGCGATTATAGGTACAATTGTACAGCATCTAACCATTAACGGCTTAACACAACCCTAGTGGGATTGTGCTAAGCCAGTAATGGTCATGGACTGGCCATGCTCAGTTTTATGGGCTAAGCCACACTCTTAAATATGAAAGGGTCTTTAATATGATGAGGGTGAAAGGAACTTCGACACACAAACGAATACCACTTATTCAGTTCATCATTTCGAATCCTCCCACATAGATTTTTTGGAGTTTACTCCTTAATAAACGTTTCATATATGTATATAGCGCACGGTATGAAAAATAGATGGGTAGTAAAATCAAGTGTTAACAAAAAGTGAAGCTGTTATATTCCTCTGCGCAACATTCTAGCGCATCTCAGCGCTCTCGGCTCGACTACTCTCATCTTGAAAATATGGTCTAATCGCAAATTATTTTCGATATTACGTTTGTATGGACAATTCATCATCCGCTGGTCTCTCAAGTCCACGTAATAACAGTGAAAAAGACGTCATTCGCCTCATTTTGGTTCGGATGTCACGACTCGAAACCATGTTGGACTATTCGATTTTACTTCATGGGCATAAACCTTTTCTGACAGGATCAAACCGATTTCACTCCGGGTAATGCGGGCACTCCCTTAGGCCAACAACGATGCCTTGGAATGAGTAGGTATTGAATGCAAATTCTTTCACCAGCAAACCGGGTGCCGTTAAACCTTTTTGGAGTGGAATTTCCAATTTAATGTAACGAAGGACAACATTGGGACGTCTTTAAGCCAATGATCTACATATGAGAGTCGAAACAGTGCTATTGTGTTTGCTGTTTTATATCTACATTGGCCAAAATATTTACAAAATAATATCGTTCTTGGAATTTATAAAAAATTGTTTGTTTTCATTCGTTTTGGCAGCATACCTCCTTTAACCTTGTTCGAGTATTAAATGTGCAATTTGACTAGCACTTGTCGTATAAGAAGTGTTTTTATCGTTTGCTAATGTTATCTTTATGTTTTTTGAATGTGATATGTAATGTATGAATGTTTTACGAAATCATCAATATATCATCACGCTTGTAATCCCCGAAAGGTTAGGCAGAGGTGTATCTAAAAGTGCACCCACATTTCGCCAGTGATGTGTTATGTTTTACGAAAGTTTCACAAAATAATGCTTTGTGCTACTCTTGGAGAATTTTTTGGATCTTGTGACTTTCACAATTAAAATTATTGTCAGTTAGTGACGTTTGACAGAACGGTTTTGTAACGTTGCTGATTTGATGATGAAGGAGGATGCTGGATGGATGGACATCATCCCATTCAAGACATTTAAAACCGCTTAATTTTATTTAATTTATTTAACTCAGACCATCTTCTATAAAGTGCTAGTGTTAACAGTTCTTAACCTGGGCTAGGACAAAATTTGTCCCTGTGATTTATACCCATGGGATAACATTTGACATCTACGCGAACGAAACCTTGTAAGAAATAATTAATTTACTACACGTGGAGGATAAATAGCGATTTCAATCATATAAGATGCTTTTACCTCGTTTATAAAAATCACATTGATAATAACATATACCTATTTCCCAAGCTATGTAATTAATAAAGCATTAACGTTTACCTATGTATTGAAGACTCAATTAGTGAGAACAAAAAATTATGCATATACCTATTACAACACCTGAGACAGTATCGGTATCCATTAAGTCATTAGGTAATGTAATTAGTTAGTTAGGTATTCGATCCCTAACGAGGCTATTAATTTAAAGGCAAGCTTATTAGAATTAATTACAATGTCAGCTGTGATTAGCCTCTCAAAGGTGGTGGGTTAACCAGCCGAGGTAATAGACCGAACATGGTCGGGGGACCGTGACTACGCCAGCCAAAGGTCGTTGAAGAACATAGTTCCGTAAGAGTCTGACAGACGATTTCGCCTACCCTAGAACATGCATATTTCTATACGGAAAAGAAACTGCACAACTTACTTCTGTAGCGGCCATAGTACAAAAAGTACTACAGCGCCATCTGTTACGCAAAATAAGGAACTAAAATTAGGTTCCTGCATGGCGCAGTCATGATTACCCGCGAGTTCGTTGCCCGGTTCTAGCATAAACGCGTAAATAAAGCTTTTCGGGTACTGTCGGGCATAGCCCACCAGACATAACACCCTGTTCGCACCCTGGTGAGGGGATATCCTCCCTTTTCAATGGAGTATTGAGGCCTCATACCTCCTAACTTCTGTGCCTATCTAATCATATTTTTTTCAAATCCATAAACACATAATGTGTAGACGCCTGGGTAAGGCGATTTCAATCTAATGACAGGTGCAGCCGATCCAGGTGACGTGTATCATTTGTGAGTGCACTTTCGCTCATTGTATGCAGCCGACCCTCTGTATAATGTATGTGCCTATTTATTTAATCAGCGATCACCCGTGATTCGACCAGGCCGTTAAAAGGACCGTAAGAATCCGCGATCTCACTGCAAGTAACCGCTCTTGACATCAGAACATCCGTTTGAACAACCTTTGGTGATTGCGGCTAAAACAAACCATGTGAGAAAATAGTGGGTATATCATAGATCATAGGTGCACTTTCTACAACAAAATCGATGTAACGAAATTATGTGCGCCTCGATTTGACAGAAGATATCGTCCGCCTTTCAATGGATTTTCCATTATATTATAATTATTACATTTTATAAACACTTGGTAAACTATCAAATGGCTCCACATAAAGGGTTTTAAATAAAGTAACCAGTTCTTAGCTAATGTACTTCCGTTTACAAAGCCGCGAGTTGAATGGCAAAATGCCAGGAACCACTCTGCAATCCATCAAGCCGTGACTCCTAGGTCTTAAGAGAAATCAATCTCTGAACTTTAGAGCACGTTGAAGACACTTTAATACTTTATTCCTACTCTAAAGATAGACATTAACAAATTCCTAGTTTAAAGTTTTAAATCTTAACGAGGGAGATTTGCGTGAGTTTTTAAATTTAAATTGCAAAGTCTGTATATATAATATAATTTTATTTGACAAATATGGGTAATACACAGTAGTTGTTAAAAAATAACAAAGATCAGCAGTATTTTACTATTCGGCATGCAACATTTACATTATTTATGAAACATGAATTTAAATTTTAAAGACCAAATCAATTAATACAGTATCATTATCATTAAAATTATCATTCATTAGATCAATTAATAAATAATCATTGTCATTAAATACATCAATTAATAAATTAATTACAATTATCGTTCAAGAATTAACAACTACAACTGCTATGAGTTGAAGTAGTATAATATTGTTTCAAAACTGGATGAATGGCCAAGTAGGCGTGGAGGGCCAAAACCAAACTATGAGAAATAGCACAAAAATACTCAAATACAAGCCAGATTTTGATGAAAACTAAAACTGCATAATTCGTTTTTTTTTAATCAATACTCCTAGCCAGAAATAAAAAAAATACGCTGTATTATTACAATAGTCGATAGCTTCGCTAATAAGGATCAAATTCTAGCAATTAATGACATACGTCAAACTAAAGAATGATCAATCCGATCTCTCCCGGCTCAACTGGAACGAAATAAAAAAGATAAGATCAGCGATAACAGACACGAATATGTTGCTTGGCAAGACGATACGATATGGAAACAGTGGAGACATGACGGTTGAGATCGTCTAAGACAACGTTACTTAGTTTCGAGCAACTTCTCCATTATTCCAAAATATTACTTTCCTCGTTCTCATACATTATATTTATAATACGATACGGCACTCACGATAATAAGAAACACATAAATTATAGACGTTTGTTATTCTATGTTTCATTTGATCTTCATGATTGTTAGCATCCACACTTTTTATAAGAGCTAAGAGCTTCAACATACCTATTAAATAAGTGGAAATAGACTTTCATCTTTCATCTCAAAAGTTGTGTGTATCTAATATTTTGTTCAAACGATTATGGTTCTTTCATGTCATTGAAAAACTTATTCTATTAGATCTTGAAATCCTTTGAAACTTTACTAATTTTATAAAGCAAGAGCTGTGGTCGAACAGGCTTCGAAGCAGATGGGACTGTTCTACAAGTTTCATCAAACCCTTCGCATAGGTACCTACCCACATTGTATCAATCCGGAAGCGTGCTTGCTTTTATTATCTCGTTTAATTTGTTTGAAAAAATAAAAATAACCACACCTAAACTACTCTTACCTTTTAGAAAATGCCTCCTCCAAACGGTAAAATTTAAATGAGGTTATTTTTCAATTAAATTCTCTATTCTCTGAAATTTCCTTCTTTCAAGACTATTTATTATATATTTATTATTATTGGTCGAATTGAAATTAATAAGTTTGACTAAAATGTTAATCTTCACTAAAAATTAATAAAGTACCAGCAGCAAAAGAAAAGGGGTCTGACAACTTGTAGGGCTCTTCCGCCATCTGTCAATCTGAATTCATTCAGAGTAACGAAATAATGAGAAAGGAAAAAGATACCAAGTTAACACGAGCGGAAAAAAATTACATTGCTGACTGGGTCAGGGGATTTCAATCTAAGTAGTACGACCAGATGTCGCCATCTGGTCTAGTCTAGTTTTCACATTGTAATTAAACTAAATAACTATTTGTGGCGAGATAAAATTTGATTTCGGATAAACTATTTCTGTGGCCCTAACATGACGTCTTTATGCAGGAATGTTTGAGTTCTATTCCAGTGTGGGATAGAGGGGGAGCTAGACATCCTGTATAGCTCTGTCACAGTTCAGGGTATACAGGGTGTAGACGTCAATATAACAATAAATTAAATCTGCATAAAATAAATCTGATTACTAAAATTCAATTGAATACAATATCCAGTAGTTTAGTCACAGGATTAATAGGCTCGCACCGACAGGTTAACGACCGCCGGGGTCGTTCGGTATAAACAGTCAACGCATGTTGCCAACTCGCTACTTCAAAAACTTTTGCCAAATTCGTTCCTTAAATTTTATTTTCAGACTCGAATTTGTGATATTATACGTAAGGTTAGTGAATAATTTATAAATGGTGTTTTATTTCCTTAACAGTTTTATGCTATTTAGTTCGTTTGAAAAAAACTTTTTATTTCATTTGGAAGTTAGGAGTTTTTTGATTGTTTAAATATATTCCTATAAACTAGAACCACCACCTTGTATAGGAAAAAGGTCACTCACTTATTTTTTCATTAGTCGACTAGACTACAGACAGTATTTTGTTTGCAATGGAAACGACATTTTACTTTATACATATATGTCGAAAATAAAACAAAGTCAGAACTTTTATACTTGGTTCAAGTGTAGTTAACTTGCGAAATCTACAGAAATGTGGAACTCGACAAAATTCAGCTGCTTAAGATGATTTTAATTCGTTGGTAAATTAATTCAGTTAATTAGTTTACTCATTAGCCAGCACCCCTGTATTGGATACCTATAATAAGTAGCTCTTAAAATCAAAACAAAGTCGAAGAACATGTATAAGCTAAGCAAACATAAAAACAGCGGCCGCCGGCCGGTCGCAGCGCACCACTTTGCAAAATTGCGTTAAAACAAATTAGTAGTCGCGTCGAACCGTCGAAACGTAGTTTTTCAATGCAATTAATTGCGTTGTGGGCGTTGTGGCGCGTCTCGTCCTTTTCTGTGCTAGCCTTAACAAAACACTTTGATAGATTTTAATTATGGTTTCATATGTACTGGTATGGAAAATTTTATAAAAAAAAAACCTAAAAGTGTAATTTATGAAATTGATACTTAATAAAAAAATACGAGAGGTATTATATTCACAGACAGCTTTCTGTTGGTTGTTCTGTTATAATATAAAAGATAACAATTTTTTCAGCATATCTGCTAGAGAGAGTTTTAGTAACATCTATTATTAGTACTAATAGATGTTTCTTAAACTCTCAAAGAATTTCAATGAATGCTAGTTAGATAACCACGTTGGCAGTATCATCATTCATCATTTTATGAGAAAATAAATGGAAATATTGAAGAATTTTTTAGTTTTCTTTAATAAGTATGTATGCCATCTTGGTATTTCTATTTCCATTGTATGAGATCAGTATTACTAATCTTCTTGAATACCATCCCAAATTATCAGAAATCATACACAAAGTTGCTCTCTCATAAGAAAATAATGATTCTACTTTGTATAATGTTGAAAAAAATATATAAAGTATCGTTTCCCGATACGTCATAATATTATTTATTTGAAACAAATAAACATCGCTTCATCTTAAAACATTTTCAACTGATGCACTAGAAGAAGTAAATAAAATGTTTAGAGTGAATCTATAATAGACAAATTGGCTAACAGATAAATATTATTGGTCTACAAATGAGATTTAGCCGAAAATATCAAAGTGATTACCGGACATGTCTGTCTAAAAGCTGTTGAAGAATATTTGCAAAAAAATCTTGGAATTTACTTTTGAACATTGGTGTGATTACAAATAGAAGTGTTTACGGTCAAAATGATCTTCGTTTAATGTATGCGGATGTCTTGTTTACGAATCACGTGAATCGCGCTGATCTCAAGAACGGCTAGGCGTATTTTGATGTAGTCTATTTTTCTTGCTTCCTAATGAAGATTTACATTCGGAAATAAACCCGAGCGTTAAAACAGCCGACCCTCAGCTATAAACTCACAGTTGGAACACATGAGTATTTACTACCGATAATGTTGTTTCTACTGGGATTTCGGAATCACAGAAAAAAAGGAATAGTTACATTAGACGTTTATTGCTTTGCGTTAGAGAGTGGAGCGTTTTTGGAAAGTTCCCGTCGTATTAATAGTCAATTAGTACGAGTAGTAACAATTTCACTTACACTATCTGTAAGTAACTCAAACATATAAGTATGACACGATTTTTAAGCTTTTGAAACATAGCCATGTTTCACACTCAGTAGTAATGAAAAGTTCACTTAAAAGAAGTCGGTTAAAAAGGGCTGTGTACGAAATAACCAAGCTAGACATATTTTTTATTACCAACACAAACATTCACAAATGTCAGATAGTTACGTCGAATTCAGTCAATAATATCTGTACACCCTGTGTATTTTCTTCGTTGTTCAAGTGTATACTTGAACAACGAAGAAAATAAATACACTATCACTTACGGGATATTATTCCGCGATTATTGTTTATATTGAGCTCCCGATATTTCGACGCTGTTGCAGGCGCCATGATCACGAGATGACCGACGACGATGATGACGAGATGATATGATGATGATGATATGATGATGATGATATCATGATGATGAAATAATGATGATGATGATGATGATAAATCCCGTAAGTGATAGTGTAAGTTCAGTTATAAACCGTGAAAGCTTAAAACAGTGAACGAAGAAAATATTTCAAAAGTTTAATAATTTGTTTATTTATTCTGATAACCGTTGTAAGTTCATTTCAAAGTTGCTCAAGATTAGCAGTTTATTTTTAGATTTGTCTACCTATAGGTACTTTGTCGTTTACTTTTACTGTGTAGACGTAATCGTGTCTACCGTCAATTATTTTTATCTCGAAAGTTATCAAAGAGTTGTCGACGAGGTTGTTTATTGAAGCCAAGCAATTAAGAGACTTTGGTTTGTTTATTTACCTGTAAAACCTTAAAATGAGAAAAATAATTATAGTGAGCCTGATTAGGGCCCTGACCCACTTGAATTATTTCTGGTCTACAATGCAAGGGATCATAATAAATAAAATAACGATAACCAGACGCCATATTGTGAAAAATAAAAAATAAATGAAGTCGACGAACTATGTGAGTTATCTCTGTCGATTTTTTTTATTAAAAACCAGATTAACATATTTTTTCTCAATTTTAAGAATTTATTTATATCTATAGATGATGCTGATTGTGCTTGTTGCAAACAATTTAACTAAAACGCTACAGGTAAATTGTATTATCGATACAAAAATCGACGTATTTAACGTGCGCTCGTGATAGGTTCTCAGATACCGGGCAACCTGAACGAGTATAAAGGGGCTTCCAAGGTGATCTACCCGCATCTACAGTAGGAGTTAGTAACTTATTTATCTTTTTATTACTATTGTACTTTGCCTCCCTGTTTACCCATGAACGCAGACGTTAAACGTGCCTTATCTTACCTCCATCCACTCCACTTTCATAGCTATTACGGCTATTAAGACTTAAGTAAAAGAAAGGTTGTAGATAATGTTTACTCTTCACTCAAAGGTTTAGGACACACCCCGTATGTTTAGGGTACTTTTCTATATGTTTGCTTTTTAATTAAGCACAGAGTTTATTAATTATACTTTTTGCAAGACATTGAAAGACAGCGATAAAACCTACTTTTGACTGTTTGAGTTTATTTTTGTAATCTCATTAAATTCTGTCTTTTGACGTTGTTTTTTTTTCGGGATAATCCTTCAACCGCCTTTTCGCCAGAGATATAAAGTTATTTATGTTTTATCAAAAGATTTATATAATCATTATCCCTGTCAAGGCCCTCGTTTGTCCTTTTAACCGACTTCAAAAATAGGAGGAGGTTCTGAATTCGGTTGTATTTTTTTGTGCTTGTTACCTCATATGTTCGTCATTTATGAACCGATTTGAAAAAATCTTCTTCCCGAATGGTCCCATAGAAATTTTATCAAAATCCGTTCAGTAGTTTAGTTTTTAAATCAAACTATGTATGTGGGGGTTCAGAATGATGTACTGAGAATATGGTTTCCGTTTTCTGCATTGCATTGGTGTTTCTTCCACCCCGTATATCGCAATTCGGGTTAGGTTAGGAATGATGTTTCGGGTCAGGTTAGGAAAAGGGTTAGGTTAGGAATATTTTTTTTTTTCAAATTCCTAACCTAACCCGCTACCGGGTTAGGTTTTCGGGTCAGGTTAGGAATAATCCAAAATATCTGGTAAAAATATGTTATCCAAGTAAAAGAAATTGCGAAATCGATACTTGACAAGGCTTTGTGTGTGATACGATAACTACGGTGGCAAAAAAGTCAATGAAACAAACAATAGTCACCGACTGCCGAAAGTAAAAAAGTAAAGTTATTTTCCACTTTTTTTGTGTTTTATTTTGGGTGTCCGTTTTTTTTTGCGAAATAGTTTTTTAATGAGATTTATCTGTATGATATTACACTGAAGCATAATATAGACTTTATAACCCGGACTTAGTTATTTGGGTTACAGAGCTGGCACATATGTTTTTATACTTTTACCAAATTCGACCGCTGTGTGTTGACGAGCTGCTCTATGTAATTATAACTCCAGCAGACACCAAATACTTTTTCTTCTATTATATTCAAATGCGTAGGATGGCTGAAGCGGTCGCTGAAAACATACTACACTGTGATTTTTATTTGAAACAAAAGAGTCCGATAAAAACAGTGACAGTATTGCAAATCCCGTCACGTTTTTGACAATTCAGGTGGCAGTGCTCAAAAAATCACTTTGTGGAGTTTATGAAATTCAAACCCTCCCGAAACCGGGTTGAGTAAACATCAGACATCATTGACATTTCATTCAAAGCAAATATAAAAGCCGCATTCATACGGGACTGAGCAAATAAAAGTTTATACTTTGGAGTGAATAGTTGCAGTGGGGACCTGCAGAACTAATATTTCATATTGCGTTCTTACGGATTCGCTTTCGATTTATTTGTCATAGAGAATACGCATACCGTCTAGCACACGAATTTAGTTAATAGAAGCTAAACAGCTAAACAACGGTAGTTAATTTCAACAATTGCGGGTCCCATCCAGTAAATAGAAGTTTAATTTTACCGATAACTGGCCCGAGGCGTGAACATGGAAATGAAAATCAACGTTGACCCCCAAATGATATAGGTTACCTATATTAATTCATAATGTTATATACAGTACCTGTACCTATATGTTTAATAAAACGGTAAAGGTAGGAGTCAATAGGTTGGTCCGTGGATGGGTGAATACCCATTACATACCGAGTTTCCTCCGTGCCTCGGAAAGCACGTTAAGCCGTTGGTCCCAGCGGTCAATTGTACATCGTTGAACGTCGTTATAGGTAGTAAGTGGCCCAAAAGTCTGACAACCAGTATTACCAAGGGGTTTCGTATTACCCAGTACTAACTGGGTTGTGGAGTTCAGATAGGCAGTCGTTCCATGTAAAATACTGGTATTCTGGAAATCATTTCTGGCATCCGGTTAGACTGGAAGTCGATCCCAGCATAGTTGGGAAAAGGCGAGACAGATGATGATGAGGTACCTAGTAACAGAAAACATAGAGAAAACGTGTAAAGTTCCGCACGTGTACCTACTACTAACAAACCTTTTACAACTAATAGTAACCACACTTTGTAAACGGTCTATTTTCCTTATACTTTTAATCTTGCCTTAGGGAAAATTGTACAAAAAATAACTCCAAGTAAAGGAGATAAATATTCGTTAACTGTTGCCTAGCTTAAATAACTGACTGAAAACAAGAAGCTTTCAGATATTTTACTTAACTCGCTCGCAGATTGTAGACGAGTAAATACTACTCGTAATAGGTAGGTAAGTATCGTTAAACGAAGCATGGAATTAATTTCTGAATATAAAACGCGCATTCATAGGCAGAGCGAGATAAAATTAATGACGAGCGAATACGTATATTAAGTATACAGTAATGTCTGAACCTGAATTTGACATGTTTTCAAAGCTAAAATAAACTTAATATCTATTAATTATTTGGTTGTTTTTAATTCAACAAAAGCAACAGTGACATCACATACAAAAACCATCCATTGTATATACCCATAGAATGAGTCCATTTTGGTGGGTTTACATGTTTGAGTTATAACCACAGCTTGCTCAATTTTTTTTTTAAAAGTGTCACAGAATTACTTGTAAATAAAATTGCTTATTTATTCAAATAATACACACAGACACAGTTAAAAACAAAGTGGCTGAGATACAATAACAATATAAACTTTTTGTGCACAGAAGATTTAGGTCTACAATGAAAAGAAGTGTATGCATACAAAAAATAATGAACCCTGTCTCTTAAACTAGGAGACCTATCTTAAGAGACAGTGATCGGCCAAAATTGGAATTTAATAAACTGAAGTTTAGAGTGAAAGTGTGTCGATAAACCAATTAAAATGCATATTAATATTAGTATTAATCAGTAACATGCGTGAGTGTTGAGGTATGAGTTTGTGTGTGAGAAGGGAGAGGGAGTGTGGGTGTAGCGATGTGTGTATGTGTGCGTGTATGAGTGTTTGTGGTGTTTGTGGTTTTTAGAAGTGGTTTGTTATTAAGTCAAGCGATGTATGATAGAAATGAAAATGAAATTAAAATATGATGATTTATGATGAAATGTTATTATTCTGTGCAGGAATTTTTAAATGATTTTTTTTTTGTATATTTTACCTCTACTATGTAAATCATTTGCATGCTATATTAAGGCAGAATGTACATGGATTCTATGATATAATTAATAAAAATAAGTTGTTAAACTTATTTTTATGTGCCTACATTCTAATCAAATAAAGATCTATTCTATTCTATCGGGTTTTAAATCACGTAATTCACAAACTATTTAAGTACCATCTGATTAGAACATGAAATTTTCATTGAAATTATAGAAATGATAAACTAGAAAATCTCATTTCACTCGCCGGTGACTTTTTCTTCAGCTCAGCATTTATTAATATTAAGTAAACTTATTTATACAGTAACACCCTGAGTTTATTTAAATAATCGAGGTGGCGCAGGGTAGGTAAGTGTACCTGGAAGGATATGGGGGAAGCCTTTGCCCAGCAGTGGGACATACAAAACTACTAGAAAAAAATCAAGGCTATTCACAAGTCTGTTCTGGTTAAGGCGGCCTTAGTATCCCGGAAAATACTCTTAGCTTTACAATTAACCCAAAGTTTGTCTTTGTGCTCGTCATTACGTTTTTGGGTTACTGAAACGGTAACACAAAATTTTGATGTAAAACAGACTTAAACAATAACGCGTTGTTGAATTTAACAGGTAAACTGCATGAAACATTTGGTGTTGTAAGACCGTAAAAAATGTTATTACAAACAAAAGTAGCATTAATCTGGTTCACTGGTGAAAATCAAACATCTAGATTTTTACAAACCATTTATAATAAATTTTGAGGGTTAACAGTTAAAACTCCCATACACAAAATAAAATAAAATATTTTTAAAATACGAAGATTTAAAGATAATCCGCCCGGCATCATTCAATACCAAATAGGACAGGTTTTTTTTTTGTTTCGATTTTATTTTTTTTGATTATTTATTTTAATTTGAATTGATTGTGTTTGTATATATTTAGATTTCATTTAATTTCGTTTTGTTTACATTTTAATTTAATTGGTATTTATTTAATTTTATTCTAAATTACTTGATTTGATTTGCTCCTATTGGGCTTTTATGTAATTTTATTTGATTAATTATTATGTTTTATATTAATTTGTATGTGGCAATGGGTGTTATTTACCTGAGAATAAATGAATTATTATTATTATTAAATCCTTGTTTATTTTTATTTGTATATATGTACATAAACCCCGTTCGTTGCAGTGATGCTCAACGAACGGGTTATTCTCTTCACATTAAAATAGTTCGCCGAACCGATTCCAAATATAAACCTTTTATCGGTTTTTTACAACAGTATTTTTTATCACAAGTTACTGCAATAAAATATTCAGTACTTACTACTATTACCTGAGTTACATTACTTACTTTACCAACTTACTAATGTACGTTCTGTACACACCCTTATACCCCCACAATAAAATTATAAGTAAACAGACTTGAATTTAGCTGACAAGTAATTTGAATTACATTAGGTATTTAACTCCGAGCCGCACAGTGGATCCATATTGAAAATTAGTGGACATGGGCAACAAAGTTCCAATATCGATTCGATATTTTTTTATGTGATTCTTCATGATATTCCAGACAACTTTTACTCTTGTGAAATTTCTTCTAAAGTTGATCGTTTGTCTGAAAAAAAATAAATTAGATTTTTTTGTATGGAGCGAATCACGTTTATTTTTTTTTCTTCAATTGTACGAATATGTTAGGTGTATGGCGTGAGTATATGATAGCTAGGGTCATTCTCTATCCACGAAAAAATATATCAGCGCCGGCCATCCGCGGCCGCGCGAGTAATCATTCGGTAAAAAAATAATATTTTCTATGAAATTTTTTGCCTTTTAAAATCAATTCAAAGTCATATTTTCTGTCTCACTTGGCTGTTTTCACCTTTTTAGTTAAATATATAGTTTTAATAGCACATAGGTACTCACAACTAGTAATTCTGGAAGAGGTTAAGTTATTATTGCATGTTATCGGTGGCACCTGCATTGTGATTGATATTTGTTTGTGCGCTCGGTTAAGTGCATAACAAACGAGTCACCGAAAAATAATTGTCTCTGATTGGCTGTTATTTTTTTAACTACCTGCACATTATCTATTGTTATCGGTGGCACCTGCATTGTGATTGATGACTCATTTGTTTGTGCGCTCGTCTAAGCGCATAACTAATGAGTCATCGAAAAATGCTCGTCTCTGATTGGCTGAATAATTTTCAGTCATGCTAATATGTTCACTACTTGAGTAATTAACACTGACTATAAATACAAAGACATTCACTAAGTCCCTCTAGTTTCGCTCTTGTCGCTTATTTGTGAACACAGTGAAATACTTTTATTTTTATATTTACTTTAGAACTATGGCTGGATTTTGTACCAACCTAGATCTTTTTGTGAAATTAAGAAGTGGTGGTGATCTGAAAAATTATATGTTTCTATATGAAAGTATAATTTCTGTTTTGAATACCACAGTTTCTGAAGAAGACAAAAACCTAATCAAGGAGTTCTGTCGGCTTTTTTGTGTAAGCCTAAATAAAAAGTGGATAGAGTCAAGTAGAAATCAAAAAACTTTTATGAACCGTGTAAATAATCGCAAGTGGTTGGAAAAAAACATCAACTGGCCTGTTTGTGACAGTGTTGACCTGAGAAGTGAGTTGGGCTTTTCGGACACAGCCTTATCTGAGCCAGTGGATATGAATTCCCATGTTCCTAATCTTGCAGTATGTACTACGGAAGCGGGAACATCTACAGAAAAGGAGCACAGAAAACCGTTCGAAGACTTAAGTAATAAGCAAAAAAAAAGACGTTCTACTTCCATAGTAGAAGAAAATTCCGAGGAAGAGTTGCAGCACTGGTACTTAACAAAATTGAAAGACAACGGCAAAACGAATCTGGCAAAAGTGGTCGAATACCTTTCCAGTAATCCAGAAACGCTATCCGAAGTACACGAGCGACTATTCAAAAAGCAGAGCCTAAGTACTGTCTCTGAAGATAAGTGTTTAGCTCTTTACACATCACTTGCGCTCTCGAGATGGAAGTACTTAGCTCTTCGACAATTTCTGAAAGAAGAAAACTGTGCTGCCTTTCCATCTTATCCAAAGCTCGTTAATGCCAAGAAAAGATGTTATCCACCACAAGAGAGTATGGAGATTACCGAAAAAGGAGCTCAAATTAAATTGCAAGCGCTATTGGACCACACTGTGGAGAGGATTTTACTAGATGTGAATTCTGTTGATAGGTCTCAAAATGAAGAACTCAAGTTGACCTGGAAATGGGGGCTTGATGGTTCTTCGTCGCAGAGTAACTATAAACAGAAAACGTCAAACACAGCTACAGAGTTCGGTGATTCATCAGTAGTCATGATAAGCATCGTCCCTCTTCGGCTAGTGTCTGGCTCATTATCTGGGAATGAAAATATAGTTTGGGAGAACCCCACACCTTGCTCAACTCTGTACTGTCGACCAGTGAAGTTCACATTCACTTCGGAGACAGCTGATTTTATAAAGTCTGAAGAGTCGGAGATGAAAAAACAAATTGATGAACGAATATCTACTCAGTGTGGAAATATTATTGTATCACATGAATTGCATATGACCATGATTGATGGAAAAGTGGCCAATATTATTGCTGAAGTACCATCATTTCCAACGTGCCCCATTTGCTTGGCAAAACCAAGTGCGATGAATAATTTAGACTCTTTGACTTCCAGACCACTTCGTGAAGATATTTACAAACAAGGAATTTCTTCACTGCATATGAAGATTCGGTGTATGGAATGTCTTCTCCATATATCTTATAATCTGGATTTTCAACGATGGACAGCTCGAGGCGAACATAAGGCTTTGAAACAAGCTAAAAAAAATACCACGCAACAAGAGTTTCGTGAGCAAACTGGAATGCTGATTGATATAGTCAAACAGGTATGTATTTAGTTCGTTTTATGTTTTTTGTGTATTATATCTCTATGTGTCGTATATTACAGTCTTTTTCCCCATTTCAGGGTTTTGGAACTACAAATGACGGGAATACTGCGAGGCGCTTTTTCCAAGATTACAAAACATCATCCAGAATAACAGGAATTGACGAAAATCTAATTTTCAGATTTTCCGTTATTCTACAAGCCATATCATCAGGCAAAAACATTGACTGTGAAAAATTTAGACGATACTGTAGAGAAACAGCTGATGTATACGTGCAACACTATTCGTGGTACTACATGCCAGTTAGTGTACATAAACTTCTAATGCACGGTGCAGACATCTGTAACCACTTTGGTGTTTTGCCAATCGGTAAGTAAAAAATAAATAGAGTTTGATGTATAATTTGACTCGATTGCTTTTTGAAATTAAAATGCATGTACTTATTTCTTTTAGGTACCTTATCAGAAGAAGCTTCGGAAGCCCGTAATAAGGACTTCAGAAACGTCAGAGAGAGACACACTCGGAAAACGGACAGAATAGCAACAAACGAAGACATCCTCCATGGACTTCTAATAAGCTCTGATCCTCACATATCCTACATAAGGCCTAAAATAACGAAACAGGTTCATAGTGAGTTGTTGCCTGAAGAAATTCAGTTGTTACAGACTACCGAGCCTCCCTGTGACAGTGAGATTATGGAGGAAGAAGAATGCCTCATAGCAGAGTCCGAAAATTTGCCGGACCCACTTCTGGAATAAGAAATAAAGTGATCCGGCTATGGACTATTCCCACAAAAGCCCATCAGGGCTGGGAATATGACAAACAGCCCTTTTCAGGGCTACAATTATTTCACAATTTCCTTTCGATCATACGTACGATAACTTATACTATACTTTACATACGCTTGATTATGTAGATAATGATTATCAACGTCTTGCCCGTAAAAATTCAAACTATTTCACGTATATTTGATAAAATTAGTATACCCAGAAACTTATTACATGTTTATTTTACAATAGATAACGTGCAGGTAGTAAAAAAAATAACAGCCAATCAGAGACGACCATTTTTCGATGACTCATTAGTTATGCGCTTCTAGCCGAGCGCACAAACAAATGAGTCATCAATCACAATGCAGGTGCTACCGATAACAGTAGATAATGTGCAGGTAGTTAAAAAAATAACAACCAATCAGAGACAATTATTTTTCGGTGACTCGTTTGTTATGCACTTAACCGAGCGCACAAACAAATATCAATCACAATGCAGGTGCCACCGATAACATGCAATAATAACTTAACCTCTTCCAGAATTACTAGTTGTGAGTACCTATGTGCTATTAAAACTATATATTTAACTAAAAAGGTGAAAACAGCCAAGTGAGACAGAAAATATACTTTGAATTGATTTTAAAAGGCAAAAAAAATCATAGAAAATATTATTTTTTTACCGAATGATTACTCGCGCGGCCGCGGATGGCCGGCGCTGATATATTTTTTCCTGGATAGAGAATGACCCTAGCTATCATATACTCACGCCATACACCTAACATATTCGTACAATTGAAGAAAAAAAAATAAACGTGATTCGCTCCATACAACAAAATCTAATTTATTTTTTTTCAGACAAACGATCAACTTTAGAAGAAATTTCACAAGAGTAAAAGTTGTCTGGAATATCATGAAGAATCACATAAAAAAATATCGAATCGATATTGGAACTTTGTTGCCCATGTCCACTAATTTTCAATATGGATCCACTGTGAGCCGTCTTTCACAAACTAAAAACTTTGTAAAAGACGGCTCGACGTCAGGAAATAAGACAAGAATAAAAGAAAATAAGACTTAACAACTTCTGTATCGAGCATTTCGCTAAACATGTTAGTGAGTAAACACATACATACATTAAAATTCAGGAAAACAAAATCGTTTAACGAATTGACTAGTAACTTAAATTGGCCGTACATTATAAGCTTTATATTTTATAGTTTTTAATTATCTGTTTATTAAAATAAACATTAAATCCTCAATTGCACCTACCACTGTTTGTCTCTGCGTCACCCGGAGGTTGACTGGACGAGAATGTCTTCGGCATTAAGTCCGCCTCTGTACATTTGTGTACTTGAAGTTTTCAATAAATAAATTCAAATAACAATAGACACTCTGGCTATTGACATGACATTCATATGCTGCGCCGACCCCAAATGAATTGGGATAAGGGCAGGAGATGATGATGATGAACATGTGACAGTTCTATGAAACTATAACACGGCAAAATCGAAGTTGTGTGTCAATTTGATAAACAATTAATTTCCCTAACTGACAAAAAGCCATGAGAAACTTGATAATTATTATCAAGTTTGTCATGTTTCTCATTATCATACCTACAATAATGGCCGTCCGGATACTTCATAGGTACTAAGCGCATTCGTTACGCTCCACAAAACAAAGAGTACATAAAAGCTGAGTATCTTGTTCCAAATTAATTACTGGTAGTTAGCTAGTTCCTAAAAGTATAGTGTGTAAACTTATAAGGGAATATTCACTTCGTTCGTTTTTTTTCATTACATTTCTTAAGGCTCAATTTATATTGCCACGCTGTGGGTTGGAAGCTTTTCGTAATGAAATCCAAACATAATGAACTTTATGGAAATTGTGTAACATACAGACTAGATACGATCCAAAAAACAAGTCTTCCGGAGAATTTGCGCATTCTCAGTTATCGCTTTCGTTTAATTTCGCAGCAATGTAAATTCAACCTTAGGACGCGGTCGCGAACAATTTAATTTCTGAAATGAGACGCTTGAAGTCAGTCAAAGCTATAATTTTATTAAGACGAGCTTGATTTCTTTTTTATTTCGTAGACTGAGATTGTCAAATGATTGTTATCGAGTCGAGTCGAGGTCTACCGACGAGGTAACCTCATTAATTTTGATTGAAGATGTTACATTCTTTAGTATCACGCTTTTTTATGGGAACCAAGTACTTAATATTTATCAAAGAGGAAAACGTTCACCTTCCCGTTTACACATTATATTATCGCTGTGCTGTGTGTGCACGTATCAGTATAATATATATAATAACATATAAGTATTGTAAACACTTAAGGTAAGTACTTCTGAACTTAATGGAACTTTAACAGGGTTTTTTGGGGTACACTAAGGATACTATCCTAAGTTTTCGACCTCGAGGACCCTGTGCTAACTTGGGGGGGAGGGGGGGTTAATCCTCAATTTTTTCCGCCTTTTTCAGTTTTTGCTTATATCTCTTAAACTAAGCACATTTTGAGACCACATCAGAGAACAATGTTGAAGAGTGTTAAATTTCCTGGAAGTTTTTTGGTGAACCAGATTTTCAAGCCCAATATTAACGGAGTTATAGCGGATCAAAGTTAGTCAAAGTTTCTTAAAAATTGAGGTTTTTGTCAAGTTAGCACAAGATCCTCGAGGTCGAAAACTTAGGGTAGTAGGTATTCTTAGTGTACCCCCAAACAACCTGTTAAAGTTCCATTAAGTTCGGAATACTTTCCAGGTACCTCAACTTTTTCCGACATGTCGACTGGATTATATTGATAAGATCAGATTTTGGAGATCGAAAACCCAAAATTTTAGACTTCTCCTTTATTTTCACCATGATACCTTGATTTTTTTTTCGTTTCTCGTTGCCCTGTCATTGTGCTTTTTATTTGGGACAGTGATATACGTTGACATGGCGCACGCCTAGCCTTGATAGATGAGGACAGACGAAATGTTGAGATAGGAATCGATCGGAAACTGTTGCAGGGAAAGCTTCATATAGGTACCGTTATACCGTAAGTTATTCATGTAGGAAATAATTTAAAAAATATTGAAGTTTAAAAAGTAAACTTGTTTTTATCATCACAGGCGTTTACTAAGAAAATAGTCAATCACCTCTCACATCATTCTTTGCCACAAAACTTATATTTATGTTCGTAGTATTCTTTTTACCATATTGACACAATTCTAGTAGTATTGGAATGCTCGCACAATAAAAAAATATATGCTTTATTTACATCTTTTCTATTTCGATCGTCCTGTGGCCCTACCATGGCGCCTTAATGCAGGAACGTTTTAGATGAGAGAGAACAATACGTTTAGACGTTTTAGATGAGTGAAGTAGAACTAAAACATTCCTGCACTATGGCGTCGTCATGTTAGAGCCACTGATCATCTAAATAAACAAAAACGCACCAAAAAATCTCATTGGTCAAATAAATTACTATTGACCTTTGGAGAGTCGGCAATACAACGGATATTTTATGGACCACAGAATGAGAAGTCATTTTAGCAAATTTTCGTCTGACCAAACTTTCCTGCGTATAAAATGAAACAGTATTAAACTATAGTCACGCAAAGACGTTTTCAGCGCCTGAAAATGTATTTACTTACAGTTCATAAACGTTTAGAGGCATATAAACATATTTTAGAAGAAACATTTTCAGGGCTTTCACGTCTGATGCGTGGTCGATGTTCAGAAATGTGGCCATTACTACACTGATAAAGATTTATAACGTAATAAAAGTAGGGTATCTACATTAGCTAACCTAACAGAACATTTTCATTATAACAGACACGGATACCGGTACCTTGCGGACTCAAATCGAAATAATTTATCCGTGTCAGACTTTCTCGAGTCTTTTTGTTTTATGACCCTTACTTATATGAAGCAGCCGTTTGTGGTTGGGACACTTGGCAAAATTATGTTTTCGAATAATAAAAACCCAACGTTATCATGGCATTTGTTACAGTATATTATTTCAGAAATGTTATTTTACATTTTTAAAAACAAAACCAAATAAAAAACATTTAAAAATATTAAAAAACATAGTAGGCCCATCGACATCAGGAACAAGGTCCAGGCTGCCGGTGGTCAGGGATACACAGAGAGAACCTCCTCACTATGCGTGCCGTATCCAGGAGTACTGCGTTCTGAATCAAGCCCTTGACCCAGCGGCGCAATGAGACCCTTCTAAGATGTTGGTCGAGGCTCTTTGCTGTTAGTCCATTAACCGTAACGAGTATCGGTACAATGCTGTATAGTATAGTATTTGTTATAGTTATTGAAGAATCCTCGTGTTCACTTCACAGATTTTTCAGTCCACTCTTTCAAAGTCCCCTCAATAAAAGTCCTTCACTAAAAAGGGAGCCGAAATTACGCTTAACCCGATAAACTGCGAGGTTAATTCAATATAGAAATCGGCCGTACAGTCAACCCGCAGTCTAGTAGCTTTCGACATTAATTAATTCAATAAAATTCATTGATTTTATGAAGCGTTTGATCAGGAAAGGGTTGGATTTAGAATGTTTACTGAAAATATTGACCAATTTTTGGTTGTGAGAGAAGTGGATTGTTTTGGTTGTTGATCAGTTTAAAAAAGGAGGAACTGCCAAATAACTTTATATAACTAGGTACATCTCATTTCCAAAACGGCCAATCTTCACGTGCTCACTAAGCTTCAGGAATTAAAATTCCAGAAGTTAACAAAGAGTTATTAATTAAGCTATAAATTACGAAACGTGTCGGAGAAACTTGTATGCACATCGCGTGAAATTAGCTGCAATGTATCAACGTAGAAAACAGCTCGTGTTAATTGGAAAACTTACTGCCCCAACAGGACGAACAAGGAAGAAACAAGAACATTTTAAATGTTAAAGTTTGTATGTTTGTAACTCAATCGTCGTTCGTCGTTCGATCGTTTAACGGCTGTGTGGTTTTAGATTAAATGTGACATAAATGGTAAACTAGGACTAGTTTTAACATTATAGGACACTTTTTATCCAAGTACATGCAATAGTTTCAATTAGTTTCCACAAAATGCGAATGAAATTGCGGTAAACAGTTAGTATAAAATAATCCTAAGCTTACATATAGCGTAAGCTATCATATGACACGAAATACTTATACGAAGAAGACCCAATTGTGTATTTTGACAAACAAATACTAGAAGTTATTTGCTATTATCCCTTTGTACACACAAAGGGTTTGTGAAAGGGTTTGTTACATCTCTGGATCAAATGGAATAATTTTGTATTGTAGGAGATATAAGAACAAATAAATATTTACTAGGTTAGGTAAAAACCGTAAAGGCCTAAAGGGACAATGGCTTCAGAAGTTGCTTATTTCATTTCCACTGCCAACATTTTATCATTTTTTTATAATTAGCTTATTATTTTTATTTTATTGCCAAAAATTCCTTAATCTCCGCGGTGTCATGGTTTTCTGTATTTTATTAAGGTGAAACCGCCAGGGTAGGCCGTGAAACTCAAAATTTCTTACGTTTTTTGCAATTTTCAGGTGAGTGTCAGGTTTTATGTTGCTGAAAATATAATTTGCGAGCGTAAAAATATGGCTTGACAAAGTTACACTTACAATCATTAAAATCATCTTTACAACCCTCAAGTTCATTTAATCCCGTTGAATGATTTTACATGAAATAGTCATTGAATGGTATTAAATTAACTTATAGGGTTGTATTGATGATTTGAATAATTATTATTCTGTAACAACATACATACATGATACGTGTTACGGTCGCAAATCACATTTTGTTTAACATAAAGCCTGGCACTGTCCTGCAAATAGCAAAAAAACCAAAGAAAATTTGAATTTCGCGGGCTACTTTGGCACTTCCCACTTAACCAACAATAAAATTAGCTTGATTACATTAATAAACCACGACAACTTCATAATACAATTAAACTTGTACCAAAACTTCGATCTTGTTAGCTAAAAAGTTTTCTTTCATATTTAAATTGTTTTGTTTTCCTTTGTGCCCTACTAACTAATGTAAACAAAATAAATTAAATATCTGTGTAATCACAG
Organism: Standfussiana lucernea; assembly: GCA_964057025.1. Classification (NCBI taxonomy): domain Eukaryota; kingdom Metazoa; phylum Arthropoda; class Insecta; order Lepidoptera; family Noctuidae; genus Standfussiana; species Standfussiana lucernea. The sequence goes on along the minus strand of OZ059793.1, from coordinate 10,130,708 downwards.
GATAAACCTTCAATGAGATTACCACCCTTGTAGAAAGAATTACTAAAGGGTTATGATCTCTTTTCATACAGAAGCAATGAGATTTCAGTTCAACATTGGTTTTGTTTTGCTGCGGGCTGGTGGTTACAGATCACTACTAATTTTGCGGTGTAAATGTGTGGGTATAATAATATACAGACAAAGCCAATCCCATTCATTTAAACACTTCAATAGCTTTTTTTACACAAATATTTATTTATTCATTACGAAATGTGCGTTGCTAAGCAAACGAGTTTTACGAACATTATATGAAACAATGGATTGGTTGGGAGTTAGCAACACAGTGAGGATGCCAGTTTCTTGAAGATATTGTCGTTCACCGTCAGTCAGAGATAAACTTACTGAATAGATAGGCATTTAATTCACATGTAGTACGAGGTAAAGTGCAGGTAACGAAGCTATGTTTAGCTAACACATTTGACTGAAAGTAAACATACATAAAATCAGACTTACGATCCTTTACTACTCCTGAAAATACAGAAATGCCAGTTCCCACAGTCCAGTTTTACGATGTAGCTACGTGAGGTGTCTGTACGTTAATGGACAGTGCAGAAGGATATCAGACACCACTGACGTCGACAGCGTGTGCACCACATCCGACACATTCTCGACTGGCTACAAAAATAAAGCGTACTTGAAAAGGTCGAGGAAAATTTTAATTTAAGTTTGTAAAGGGAAAAATTGGCTGAATTCAAATTCAAATTCATTTATTTCAGGTCACTTAACCCATATTAGAAAGCATCTTAAATTATTCAATTATAAATACAAAAAAAAGAGAATTAAAGGCTAAGGACCGCATTTTTCACGTCGAATTCACAGCATGTCATCACTCGACTATCTCTGAACAGTTGAGTCTAAGAACTCTTTAGGGTTACATACCTCAAAAAGAGAAAAAACGGAACCCTTATAGGATCACTGTGTCGTCCGTCTGTCTGTCTGTCAAGACCCTTTGTCTCGGGAACGCGTCGAGGTATCGAGTTGAAATTAAAAAAAACATATTAGTACTCAGGTCTACAGTCCCTTGAAGCTGTAAAAAAATTAAACTTCTAAGTTAACGTAAAAAAGATACGGCCGTTTATGCCGCAAAAAACGTATACAAGGTGTAGTTTTGCAATCTCGTCAAAATTCAGGAGGTTGTCATAGAGGATGTAAATAATCAATACAAATTACGGTAGCAGGTCAATAATAATAAACGCACCTTTTTTAGTTGTTTTAATTTGACACTTTTTCAGAATGAAGCCCTTTTCAAAGGAGGAGAATCACCCGTTTATCGAATAAACGTCTGCGTTTGTTTGTGTGTGTGAAAGCGCGGTTATAGGGCTAGTATCGGCTTAGACGGGCCGAATTTTCATACGGGTGGTGTACACTTATCGATTTTCGATATTAAGAATAAAATATAATAAATTACCTACCCATTTTATTATTGATTCGGGTCGAGAATCATTAGCATAATTACTTCCTTGAATTTGACGAGGATGCAAAGCAACACCTTTTATTTCGACTCTCTCAAGGGAATTAAAATTTATAGGGTAGGTACTTCCCGTTGACCTAGAACCATAAAATTTGGCAAGAAGCAATGTATTACAGCACATGTATAGGAATAAATCTGTAAACCGTAAATATGTAGTTTAATAACAAAACAACTACAAGTTTGTACGGAACCCTCGGTGCGCGAGTCCAATTCGCACTTGGCCGGTTTTTAACAATGGCAAGTGAAATATAACATGTTGTATAAGCAGAAATTATCACTACGCACACATTTCATTGTAAAAAGTGATACATGTATGTCTTGAACCGCGATAAATTCTTAGAGGTGGATAAGCGCATAAATACAATGCGTGGCGTTAACAGAATAGGAAGCCAACAACGAAGATATATAGGGGCCAGCTGAACAAAGACGAGCAAACGTATTTGTCTGGGAGAAATCGTTGGCCACTAGACTGTAAGTAATTCAGGATATATAGCTATGATAGAGCGATTAATTCTGAAACCGCTAAATATTTATCACAAAAATAGCTTTCCAGAAGCTCCAACGTATTGTGGTAGTGTTTACCTTGACATTGTGAAATAGATCGAAATGAATATTGCTTTGGATTCGCTTGTGCTGCAATGTACTGCCCCACACTAGGAATTTCTCCTGTATCGTCGGTGGGTTTTCGCTGAGCCACTGCTCCAACCGTGCCGTCAAATTGATTTTCTTTTGATGCTTAAACAAAAACAATGCCCTCTCTCGGTAAGATCACTAAAAACCTTCATTAGGTACCTATTTATATTAAGTTTGTAAAGAAACTTATTTCCCAGCTCAGAAGCAAACTCTTGCTTCTTTAGAGCGTAATGAAGATCCGAAGTAGCCAGTAGTTTCCTTTCCTTTTCGTTCAGATAAACTACAATGTCGCAATCGTTTGCTTTACGCCTGGACCGATTTGGTAAATTCTTTTTTTGTTTGAAAGGGTATACCTCCCAGGCTCACTCAGATCCAGCCTGTCCCCTTGCTGCCCTCCCCCAGCGACGCCCTAAGCCGAGGCCCGTACCACACAGGGGGTGCCCTTAGCGAGTTGTCGTTTAGTTTATAAGTTTTTACCCTGGCCGGAGGCCTTAATCTCAAGGCACCCACAGGATTGTCCGGTTAAGCAGAAGCCAGCCTTATAGGTTGACTGCAAGATGTCATTACAAAAAAAAACCCAGGTGGCAATGTCCCGAGTTTAATAAACGGAACGGAAGGATATACAACCGGGAATATAACTAAAGCAGTTTACTGGCCGCTATTTAGTTTTTTGTAATTGCTCAAGACAAGCTAATACGGCAAGTCCTGATGTGACTTTTGTTTTGATGATGTTAACATGGTCTATGTGACGTGAAATAATTAGGTTTATGTATCAACATTGAACGCGAATACAAAGTCTCGTGTCTGTGCTATTAACCATTGAGGAGTTATCTCGTCAGGAGGCGATCCTGGCTGCAGAATCAAGTCATGTCTGTCATAAAAATGTAGTGTCATAGAGTGTCACCAGAACCAAAGGTGTGTGCAAAGTTTCAGCTCAATCGGATGGGAGGAACTGGTTTGCAGTTTAATTGCAAGATTTGACCAATACAAACTAAATAACAAGGCAAGCTATATAAAAGCTTTTAACAATAAGCGTACATCTGTAAATATATCACTCTGTTATTGCCCTCGTGTGAGATATTCTAGCAAAAATTTCAACAATGCAGAAACAATTTAAAATTCTCTACTTCGTTGGTAACTATCCTAAGTAAACGTTGAATGGCCGCTATTAAACATCGTACAAAGACACAAATAAATTACACCCTTTATACGAAAACTCGGTGGTCAGGGTTCATTAGTGCACTTTTATTATTTCAGTTAGTTCATAATAGGTACATGTCTGTGGCTTAATATACCTAATCAAGTTTTACGATTTTTACAGACAAAATCTTTTTACGAACTAATTAGTTTGATTAATTACGTAATATTTCAAAGTTTTTATTTTACAAAACACTGTTTGGGCTACTAAAACCACAAAATTGGAAGGTATTACTTAATTATACAAGTACAGACGCATTAACCTCAAATGCGCAAACACATCCACTTCTGCGAAACTGCTTTATAAAAGAAAGAGATGAGAAAAGTAACATATAAATGTAGAGGCGTCTTATATCAGATCAAGCTAAAAGAGAATAAAAATTATTACACGAACAAGTGCCCAGCACTTACATTTTTTTGGATGGACAGCCGCATAATTAATGCAACCTTCTCTTTTTAATTCATTCCTAAATTGTCATACCAATTTTGCGAGGAGTTTGGAAACCCAGCAGCGGAATATTTATAGGGGAGTTCGCAGAAATGGAATTTTTAAGATAGCGGAACCGAGCGAAACTGTCAAGGAGAATTCTGTATTGAGCTAGACATATTTTAACTTTAAGCAGTTTAAACAATGCGGCAGCTTTTTGCTGCATTGTTTTTAACTGTGTTCGGTGTATTAAAATAAGTTTACATGTTTATTTTTTGATATTACGATTGTTTTTGTTTTTAAAAGTAACCGTAGATGTTTCTTTTCAATAAGGTTTTTATGAGTTCGAACCAAAAAAATTGTGTCACTCTCTCTATCATAATGAAGACAAAATTTCATCAATCCTACACAAATAGTTTTTGATGAAGTAAAAGAGGACTTTAGTTTTTTTATGCAAGGCTGTTTAATGTTACATAAATAAAAAATATAGTAACAATACATAAAAATATTATTGCTATATTTTAACGTTTGTTGCTACGGAATCCTTTGTGCACGAGGCCGACACGCGCATGGCCGGATTTTACTGTAGTCAATCAGTCAGTTCTTCAATGACCACACCTTTCTGATGCGTGCTGTTTAAGTTGTCCCTAGGCACACATAGAATAGCTACACATGTGTAAATGAGACGCTTTTCTTTAAATAGTACAACTTTATAAAAAGTCCCTCAAGAACCTTTTAAATCTAATAAAAAATCCAAATCGGCTCGTCTAGGTGCCCTTGTGAGGGTTGAAAACTACTTGATATTTCGTCGATTTGTTGGAAATTCGGGTTCATCGGAGTTTGAACTCTCAACACTTCACCCATACTTCAACTGGGCAAATTGATTCGATTGCCAACAAACGGATCACGATCCTTTGTGTATGTTTTCTGTTGTATCTACATTGCAATAAAGCACATTTTTCTATAGCAAACAAATAAAAAGGGGAAATAGGTTTGTTATGGAAATACAGCGAGAAAAATATCAGACTTTCATTGATAATGTCGATAGTAAAAGAAAATACATGTTATGAAACACATTTTAAAAGTAAAAACAACTCTGTAAATTCATTCCTGTTCTCGAGCTGGAATAAAAACACAGTTCTTATCTTTCTTGCTTTTGCTATTTTATCTTGTTCTACTTCTAATCGGTGGTATGTAACGTATTTCTAACTATTTGATTTTGACTCGAACGATGATGTCAGTTACACTTTAGTGCTACGTAAATATAAAAATGCGTCTAGTTTTTTTTTATTCTTTATACATGGCGGGATGAGTTTGACTCTTTCTCAAAAGATTGGCCTGCAATCGCACTAGATCGCGAAAAGTGGAAGGAGGGAAGAGAGGCCTTTGCCCTGCAGCGGGACAACACAGGCAATAATAATAACTAGCGACCCGCCCCGGCTTCGCACGGGTGCAATGTAGATACTAATGTTTTCTCTACTATAATATGACTATAAACCTTACTCTTGAATCACTCTATCTCTTAAAAAATACCGCATCGAAATCCGTTGCGTAGTTTTAAAGATCTAAGTATACATAGGGACAGACAGACAGCGGGAAGTGACTTTGTTTTATACTATGTAGTGATATATTATGCATAAAAGAACAAAAAATAAACAGTTAATAATAAAATCATCAATCAATAATAATAAAAAAATAATAAAAGAACAATCTAAATAGATACAGTAAATATAGAACTTTAGCAGGCAGAAACTAATCTATTTTATTATTTCCGGACAAAATATCTTCAAAAATAATGTTCGAGAAATTGATGGATTAGCTGATAGAGTTGTTTTAGAGGAAATTGGAAAATCGTCATCCAGCCATAATTTAACGTGATGAGTGGCTATTTGTGAAACACTGCGTTTATTGGAAACTAGGCCACTTAAACAATGTTCGATTGGACCTGGCAAGGAGTGAAACTTGGAAATGAGGTTCTGTAAATCAATGCAATATTGAGTTTGTGGAGGGAAACTAGGGGAGATCAGCTGAGAGCGGTCGTAGGCGGAAAATTTTCTGATATTGGTAAGTCGGCCATTTTAAACTGGCACATCGACCTTTTCGATCAAGCTTGTTACCTGCCCTCGTCCTGTGAAAGTCCTTGCGCTTGACTCAGTTGGGTAAATTACATACCACATTACAAACAACATGCGGAGTTGACAGCTGCTTTTTTCAACTTTTCTAATAGCGTGTGATTAAAATATTTAAAAAATATCTAAGACTTACTACAAAATTGTTTAGTTGTGGACAAAACAACACGCTCATTCTGCTTTTTTTGTAGCCAAAGTCGCCAACAACATATTATGCAAATATTAATTTGAACCATTAAATGAAAATACGGTCGCTCTACGCTAAGACGTCCCCAGGAAACTATCAATAGACTCTAGCACTAGACGTCTAGAACGTAAGAATACTTACGTTAATTCCATTGAGCTCTCATTCGATTTTAACGAAATTCCACTTTCTCACAGTGTTTTCGTAAAGACAATAACAATGCCAAAGCATGTGTTTATTCTCATTAACGAACGAGAATAAAAGTCGGAGAGTGATTCTGCTATACCAGAAATTGGCAAACACAATTGAATCTATCACGTAATACGAAGCCAGAGATAAATAAATAAAGTTACGCGTATATTATTGTCAAGAGAAAAGGAAGATGAATAAAATAATTCCAGGAGCTCGTTCAGAAATGCGAGACCCGGTTGCATTATATGCGGTTTAGCCATTTCTATCGATTGAATGTCATCCGCGCTGTTACGTCTGAACAAATATGAAGATGCCAATGTGATTAAGTCGTAGAACGTTTAGACTTAATCACATGAGCAGCACATGACTCTCGGTCTGAGCGCACGCTTATTCTGTTAGCTCGGTAAAGTCTATTAAGCAGAAAGCGCCAGGGCAGCTCGCAAAATCCAATTTTTCTTACGTTTTTTTTTTGCTATTTGCCGTAAGTTGTATGTCATTCATTTTCATTTCATGAAACAGTCATTCAATGGCATTTAATGAAATTAGAGAATTGTGTTGATGATTTTAATGATTATAACTTCGTAAAATCATATTTGTTACGGTCGCGAATCATATTTTAATCAACGTAAAAACTGACGTAACACATAACATACAAAAAATCGGGAAAAAAACATTAAATTTCGCGGGCTACCCTGACGTTAGCACTTAAACACAGGCTTTCCAATAGACTTGATATTTCATAAATACTATTCGCCGTCACAAAGCTGATTAGTGGCGAGGATGAATGAATGGGCTGAATGAAATCACATCCTCTTGCCAAAATCCCCTTATAGGCACAGTAAGCCGCAAACCGTATACATACAGGACCGAAGCCCACGCCTGAAATATCTATTTTCAGCTCTAGTTACACAAAATTAATACATTTTTATTCAATTATGTAGATACCTGAATACACATATACATAACAATATTGATGTATTAGCATATTATCTACAGTTATTGTACAAACACCGGCTACTATGAGTAAGTACCTACCTACGCCATCAGACTGATTTATTTTTATGTTGCCTGATTTATTTTTGCAGTGAATAATAGTTATAGCCTTGAGTTATATTAATGAAATTAAAATAGAATGTACTGGTAGAATGTAATGTGTTTATTCGTGGGCGAATGTGATAAAATTGATAAATGATCAAAAAATATATTTATAGCTGACTAGATTTCGCCATTGACTTCGTTTTCATGGCTTGGCTTTGACTTCGTTTAACAGATTTTTTTTTTTAAAGTAACATTTAAACTCATTTATTTGCCAGATTCTGCCTGACATATGTATCATAGTGTTGAATAGGGCAGCTGATTATTTTTTCGCGATAGTGGGGTTGGTATCATAGAGATAGTTATTCAGTTTGATGGTTCGTAGCTCACTCTTAAGTATGACTTTACCGTTTCTGTCACTCGCTACAGTTTTCGGTCCTCTATTTGAACTTTGTCTCAAGTTATGCCAACTATCCCTTTCAGTAGGGACTAACAAGTAAAGCTGAAATATTTACTAACTACATACTGTAGATATTTTAGCAGCAGTTAACACGATTACCACGATTTTAAGAGTATAAAAAACAGTCTCTATATTTTTTACAAACTATATTTTTATTGATAAATGTCTATGTTTACAGCCATTAACATTTTTATAATGTTATATATTTCGTCGCCTACTTCCTAGTTATTAATGCTACATTTAGTTTCTACTGTGATATATTTTATAAATGTTATTATTAGTTAAACACGTGATAAAATATCATACAAAGTACTCTTTTTTAAAGTACTTGTTTTTATTTTATTTTTTCTCAAAATCGTCGTAAACTGTGAAATCTATTAGCTTCTATCGCCTTTTAATTGGGCTTATATAAAAACCAATATTTAAATAATTAGCAACTTTTAAAAGTGGTTTTCTCCTACTTTTCTGATTAACATTTCATGTTGTTCCGAACGTAGCATTTTGGAACTCATATTTTTATGAAATAGATAATATCTCCACGTTAAAATCATTATTTCTCGCAAAAATTGCTTTTAAATTTAGGAAAGTGTATACATATTGGTGCTTGTGACTGTACTAAGTTTTTAAAAAAAGCTTGTACTTCGGCACACCTTAACTTTAATAGCACTTCTAGTTGTTATACGAGTCCAAAGTGTAAATATTTAAAACTAAGTATACAAACTTAAAACTTTACAAACTCCCAACAAAATCTTATTCCTGTCTGTCAGACGAGAACGCTAGTACAACTTCCGTTCTCGACCTCCTAAACAAACTGTGAAAAATTTCCAAAGCTAGCTCTAAGTATGGGTTTTAAGACTTTACGAAATGGGTCGCGGTCGTCTATTTAGGAAACGGATAAAATCCTTACTGGTGAACAAAGCATATTACAGTATTTCGGAATTTATATCCGACAAAAATCTAATGACAGAATGTTGACATTCTAATAAAATGTAATTTGTAATGTTGTACTTGACTTTGCATATTGACTATTGTATATTGACATCAGTATTGTATATGATGACATTAGTTATTGCTTATTGACATAGTCATGTTATTTGATTCTCAATCTGTGTGTTGACATGTACTGTATTGACATTCTTTTTTTGGTCAATTTATTTTTTTATTTTTTCTCTTATTTAATTGATTTCTATTGCTATTTACTATTAATTAATTAGTATTGTGAAATTTTCTATAAGTTTTTTTTTAGTGACCAGGCCTATTTTATTTAATTATTGAGACTTGTATGGCTGGAATTAAAAACAAATAATTAGAATCTAATTTCAAACATTTTTACGCCTTCTGGCATACCTAGAGAACTCTTTATTATCTTTATACCATATATTCCTTTATTTATATTTCTAACTTATTTATTAAATTTTTAAATATTCCTATATAAAATAAAAAAAACATAGTAGCCCACCGGTTTCGGGAACAGGGCTCCAGAGAGAGAGGAACCTTCTAACAATACAAGCCGTGTCCAGGAGAACCACTTTCTGAATCAAGCCTTTGGTCCAGCTGCCTAACGAGAGCCTCCTCAGGTATTGGTTGAGGCTCTTAGCCATTGGCTGAAACGACTATCGGCACAATAATCACTGAGTTCACATCCCACATGTCGACAACCTCGCGAGCCAAGTCAAGATACTTGATTTGCTTATCTTTCTCGGCTTTCACGAGGTTCTCGTCATGCGGAACCGTTATGTCAACAATCATTGCTCGCCGCTCTGCACTATATCAGGCTTGTTGACCATAATAGTCCTGTCAGTGATGATGGATTGGTCCCAATACAAGGTTGTGTCTAGACGAGAACACCCAGAGATAATTTGACGGATTGATTCGCCCGGACGGTGGCATGCCCGACATATGTCAACCGTGCCGTCCTTCGCAATAAATATCCGTCCTTCACAATAAATCTCCGATTATTATTGTACCTACCCATGTTAAACAAATGAATAAATGACTTATGAAAGGCTAGGCAGAGGTGTACCTATTAGCACACCCCGCACATTTCGCCAGTTATATTTGAAGTCCCATGTAATAGGGGGCGAGCTTATTGTCATAAATCGGGCTTAAAGCCAGACTCCGTGGCTGCTACTGAAAGATTCCTGATGGAAAACCCAATAACATTTTGCCCGACCCGAGAATTGAACCCAGGACCTCATGCTCAACAGTCGCGCTTCCGACCCCTCGATCAACGATGATGCAATCTCTTGTTCGTAGGGTTAAAAAGAAATGTAGTATCAAACTGCTATGTGATGGACTGCATCACATAGAAGTTTTAGTTAGTATGAGGTCGCGGAACTATTCGTGCGGGATTATGAGTAGTAGGTCCATCATTTTTAAAATTTTTAAGTAGACAGATCGATAAAATGCATGCTGGATCCGTGTTCAATTCAAACTATTTCTAAATATACTTACTGGCCACTTCACTGTCTGGTTTTACTTTTTTATATATATATTTTTTTATTGTTATTTTATTCCTGTTCTTGTTTTGATTGCAATTTAAATGAGCATGCTTCCAGCTAATTTCAATAAATTAGTTTTATCACCTAATAGTTCTTATCTATTCCTGTTGACAGCGATGTGGACGAATTTTTTGACGTCTTTTAATGCATTTCTTCTTTTATCTATGTACATATTTGTATTATTATCCTTATAGAGCATTAATTGCTTCATCCGCAATGATATAGTTCCAGAAGCAATCACCCTTCTGGTCAGAAGGAAGGCAAAGGAAACCCATCAAAGTAAAACAATCAATATCTGAATCATCTTTCGTGGTATTCCCGAAAGGGAATAGGGTTACTCGGAAACAATATCTACGTTCGAAACTTAAGTCCTTTGTGTACAATCTTTGATTTATGTTTGTCTACCTATGGCTGATAACCGCAAACATTCATGTGAACTTGTATATTTCAAAGATAAATCTGTTTTTCAGGGCAACCCGAGGAGAGCATTTCGTACATACAAGTGCTCGGGGCTAAGTAAATAAGGTATGTGTAGAGTAGACTCAAAGAGATTTTCAATTTCTTTGTATACCGTAGTTGGGCATACAATTATAGTTTTACGTGAGCTTAAACAAAATCTATTATTATCATAATATTCTATGTGTTGTGTAAGTCTCAACTTTTTTGTATTTTGACGCAAATTGATTGAATGAATAAAAAAGAAAAAAAGAACACTTATATTGCGCCACATACATTTCCATTATATAAATATGAGAAAAACTTTCACGAGTATGTTGAGGAATTTCAACTTCTGTCTTTTCACAAACTATAACCAGTTCCGTCGAAGATCGTGGGTTTACGGTACCTATAACTTGAGATTGCTACGGGAGCGAGCAAAAATTGTCTGAACAGCGAGTACCTAAGTGATTGAGTTTGTCTTTAATTTTAAAACGCAAATTGTCACAATCAAGAGCTTCATCAACGCTGCAACCGTGCTACAAAGTGGACGACGAAGTTTGTTTATTTATTTTCTTTAGATTCAATGTACTTCAAACTCAATAGGTAAATCAAGTAACAAGCTCAAAAATACTTTTTATAGCACTGTAGAAAACTAAAGTTAAATGAATCGTAAAACTGTAATTCTGAATACGTATTCAGTTCTTTTTTATCAAAGTTCGAATGGTGCTCAATTGCCTGGAAACTCGTCTGTGCATTTGACCTCTGTGAGTCGTAATTTTATCGTAAAATTTTGTTAATATGGAGAACTTGCAAGGGAATAGCATACAATACGTTTAGCTTTTCAATACGTTATTTGAGAGTATGTAACCGAACCGTTTACCGAATATCGGGGCCGTCGTGATTATTCGACCCTAAAACATGTTATATTATCTAATATCAACAAACCCTTTCGATATAATATCACAACTTATACAATGTATGTTCAACATTACAGAACATATGCCTACACAATTTGGTTTAAAGCTCTTCGTTAAAAAGCCTCTCATATTATGTAGGTAGGTGCCCAATCACATGTTTGACACTAATCCTTTTGTACAGAGCTTCCCTGGATTTCCATAAAACAATCTTTCAATCCCAATTAGGTAGGTACCAGGACATGTTTGTTTTTATATCTATACTACGTTTAATTTTTTTAATCATATTTTTGCTGCCCCCATTAGCTAAAAGCCCCGTGTCAGATCTCATATTATCCAGAGATTTGATTGGCTTTTATTTATTTAAAACACATACCATATCATCACTGTGTGGTTCACTTGGGGCTGGTTTGTATTTATGCTTTTGCGGTTGCACAACGACATGCTTTGCTTACGCTTTGCTTGGTAGTATAAATGCAAGCCTACCTTACCGCTTCCTAGAGGCGGTAAGCTGGCTGGGTCTTGAGGGGGATAGCTACAGTTGCGTAGATCCTCAAGGCAAGTTTGGTGGATTCACCTTCACGAGGTTGCCGCCCTTTTCTTGGTCTAGTTCCCTAAGAAATAGATGCAACAAAAACCACCAGGCGCCTTTCCAACCTAACCGCCGTAACTGAGTGGCCGTGGGCTTGGCTGCCACTAAAAGCCAGCTGGCGACGAGTATTTCTAGTCACCTGCGCTAGGACCTGCGTAGTTGAGCGCCGTAAGCGGGGATGAAGATGTCCTGGAGGGTTGAGCCGAAGCGCTGGCGGTAATGTGTCCGTAAGACAACACGCCCTCTCTGGTCTGGATTTCAAGCGAAACGGTGGCCCTACCCAATAGCCAGGGGTAGGGAAATAGCCACAGTGTCCTGTCAGAGGACCTCGGCGAGGGGCGAGAGGTCCGCGGAGGTCGTCCTCGGATAGCAGAAGCGGTGGGTTAAAGTCATGCTGCCGGTGTAAATGAGGGTTGATCAGTTCGGATGGTACTGGCAGTCCCCTACGCCAACCCGATCAAGCACCCGAAATCACACTGTAAGCCAGCCTCACGCTCCTATACCTCGATGTTAATCCTAACGTTCGAACTAGTTTGTAGTAAGACGTTCCTAGGTGCGGGCTTCAAGGAGGGTGGGAAGCCAGAGAGATGAATTTTACACACCATAAACTTTGGATACCCCACGCCAATACGATACCACAACCACACACACACCCACACATGCAGACCGGAGCGGCGGAACCATTACAGAGAGACCTTATTCCCAGATTTATCAGAGAGAAAACTCATTTCACTTCGCCACTAGGACAAGGACAACCGTATTTAGTCTTTCCAAGTCTGAGGTTGCAAGTTTGAGGCCACAGGTATATTGCCACCGAATACAAAATGGGCGTGCATTGTAATATGCATGAAAATAATTAACGGCTGAGCCCAGGCCTCCTCTCGCTGAGAGTCAGCGTAACAAAAAGGAAAACCGTGTGCATACGGAAAAATCAAAGGAAAACAAGCCTTGATAAATAAAACAGGCGCATCTAGTAAGGTTCATTTTTCCCATTCCGTTTACTCCGATGCATCCCTATACGGCGGCGGTTAAATACGTTAGTTACTGTCATATAATGTATATGAAGGTATGTTCAAGACCGAACTCTATAATGGGCACGTGGACTTCCACGTGAGTCTACACGTGTCTACTTTATAGAAAAGAATTCAACACCTTTTCTGCAGATAAATGAAGTCTATATGTTACGTCAGAATCAAATGGGTGTTATAAAAGGAACACTCTTATCGCCATTTGCGTTCTGAGTTTGTTTGTTTGTTTGTCACGCCTGTTAGAGTAGCATGAATTTCGGTAAAATTTGCCACAGGTTAAGACATAGGATATGTTTCATCCTGGTAGTATCTACGTTTCTGTACGATAATTTCGATCCTCGGCGTAGGCGAAGCCGCTAGCGAAAGCTAGCAACAAATATTTTGTATACCGAAGGATATATACATTTGTAGGTAAAATAAAAAACAGAGTCCAGGGAGAGAAATTTTGCAATTTTGATTTTCTGCTTGGGAAAATGCCTTATTTTGTAATAGGTATATTTTCATTACGTGCTGTCGGCACGCTCACCTGAATTTCTGTATAATATTCGCATAACCTATCAATACTACCTACTTTTCTTTAAAACATGGATCCAATTTACAAATAATGTTACTCGTTGGCGTTATGGTACGAATGAGCGAACAATGAATGATCAACTCTTAGGTAGCCTTTTTTTACGTGTGGAAATTCTTAATGAATGTCCTTAGGTAGTCCATACGAAAAAAAAAAAATATTTAATAATAAAATATAATTGAAATATGCTATGATTAAGATATTCGTGATATTGTTTTACAACTAAAATGACAAGGTTGACGTTCCAAGTATGTATTTTCATTCATTCTAATTCATAAATTACCTGTTGCCCACGAACTTCGTTCACTTGAAATTATTATAAAAATAGTACTTCCCTATGTGAATCGGATTTTGTTAACAATTTCCAGAGTTTAAATTTTTTTTTTTTTCAAGGGAGCCTAAAAGCCTAAGGTTCCTTTGATTTTCTGGCATATGGATAGACAATGATCTGGGTTAGGAGATAGAACACTTTAAATACCAGGAGTATTACAATCCATGCAATGATTTTCGAGCTCTACGAGGACGTAGCTTCGAGATTTTTCTCTAAAAATAATCACGAACCGAAACATGGGCTGGAAATGTGCGGTCAATGTGGAATTTTACTTATCCCTTATATTACGAACTGATAAAAAACACAGATGGCTCATATATTACAGAATGGAGAGAAAAATTAATGAATATTTATTATTATTTGCTTTCACTGTGCGAGCGAAGAACATACTGGCGTATTGTACCTTTAGTTATCACTTGCTTCGGTGAAGGAAATCATCGTGAGGAAACCAGCATGCCTGAGAGATATTTCTCGACGGCATGTAAAGCTAAGCATGAGGCCCATGGGCGGCATAGAAACTCTGACACCAGGTTTAGCGCTAACCACACGATAAAGAAGAAGACTGACGTTAAAAGCAAACTTCAAACAAACTTAGCAAGTTTTTTTACTTAACTTTCTTGTTTGTTACTGAATAATATTTTTCGTCAGTCTCTGTAGACTGGTTGTTCTTTTCATACAGCCTTATATCTTTATGCTACAGGTTTATGTACAAGGTAGTAGAGTTTGACCTGATATTTTTTAAGATTTTTTGAAAACACGATATACCCATATACCTAGGTACATCTGTACAAATAAATAAAATTGAAGTGTCGTAATTTCAAAATAACTGGTTTTTACTCAATCGAAATGAAAGTATACGGTACTTATAAAAAAAATCTTTACTTTTTGTTTATCTGTTTGCCTGTCAGTCTGTCTGTTTGTTCCGGCTAATCTCCAAAACGGCTGGACCGATTTGACGGGACTTTTACTACTTTTATTTAACAAACAAATGATCTCTCTTTAAAACTACACCAAGTGGTTAATTATTCCATGTAAATACCAAATAACACACAGACTACCTTGTTATATGTTTGCGGATGCAGGCATTTTATCAGCAACTCAGTAACAATAAATTTTCTCATTGACAATGGCTTTGCCGAACTACCACCGAATTATATCTCTAGGGAAGTTCCCATAGCACTAATGTAAAAGGTTGAGTCATTCTATTCTTCATCAGGAGCAAAGTCATTCAAATATTTACGAGCGATAGACGGGACAAGACGAAGAAAATCGTTGTCCAAATCTTGTTCCAACTTGGTAACAAATCGTTCTGCCTAGTGTCACATGCCCGCTTGCATTCGTGTGTCAAAATCTAAGATGTTTAGGATCAAAATTTTTGTATGAAAATATTCCCAACGTCCGCTCTATTAGTCTTATTAATCTCTTTGATCAAGAGCTTTTATAGAATGCGGCAGCTTCTTTAATCAAAATCATAGTGATGAAGAAGTGATAAACTGGGAAGAGCGACAGCAAAAGTTATGAAAAGTGCTAAATCAGCTTCTGCGACTTCAGCTGAGGCGACGACGCTGCGAATAAAAATAGCTGGAAATTAGTACGAAGAAATTAAATTAGATCCCATCGTTTATGAATTAGTCTGTGGCACGGCGGCGTGTTAGTCGTTGAATTATTACTTTATAAATAACAGATAATTTATGACCAGCAAACTTACTAAAGTTTTAAAATAGTTGAACGATTGGTTGCTTGCAAGATATTGTCCAAAATGCTGTATCCAACGAAAATACTTTTGTGTACTTTCCAAATATTAATATATTCGATAAAATGTTATTCCAAGTTTTACGGTTTCAAATCGTTTCTCCCAAATCTAGCTTTTGAGTCTCGAGTGCTAAACAAGGTTTTTTATAGATCACAAGATTTGCCAAGTACACATTTTAGTAGGTACTTCTACAAAAATAGTTAAGTACGTATTCATATTTAAAGAAGCACATCTTGAAAGCAAACCTCAAACAACAATAACATTAAGTCGTAGCTTTTATCGTATAACAAAATATGTTTTGTTAGACTTATTTTCAAACAAACACAGCTAATAAAATGTTTTATTAAGGGTGGCGCCGACAATACGACAATACTAGTTCTTAGTAATATTTTTAAACTATCAAATAAATCCTAACATCGAAATTTTAAAACAAAAATTCAAACAAACTAAACACACCACCACCATCACATGTCGGTGCTAGCCTATTAATCTACATCATATAGAAAACTAGCGGCCCGCCCCGGCTTCGCACGGGTGCAATGTAGATACTAATGTTTTCTCTACTATAATATGCATGTGTAATACATATAAACCTTCCTCTTGAATCACTCTATCTATTAAAAAAACCGCATCAAGATGCGTTGCGTAGTTTTAATGATATAGGGACAGACAGACAGACGGGAAGCGACCTTGTTTTATACTATGTAGTGACGCTGAAAATGAAAAATAATGTCCTGTGACTAAACTACTGGATTTATTCGAATGATTTTTTGTATACAGACTGGGAATGTCGTGTGGTATACGCAGTTTAATTTAGTGTAGTATTGTCGGCGCCACCCTGTATATGTCACGTCAAAAGGCTTGTACTAGAAATAAGAAAAAAGAAGATACACGACATAAAACTACGTGAAGTAACGTAAATACTAATTGTTAGCGTTGTAGAAATCACCTGAATGAAAAGGCACTTCTTTCCACATGTCCAACAGCGGGCAAAAATCCCTTCAGAGCATAAAATAGGGCTATCTTTTGTCGTCTTACCAATCGGTTCATGACGAGGCAACATTCTTTCGTAACCCAACTACACATTAACTGAAATTGCTTTTTATGCTCACGAGATCCATTGTTCAATTGTACATTTTCCTTTTATGTATTTCGATTATTACATTTGTCACAAAAGTATTTCATTTAAAAAGGTGTCATTATGTGATCCGGGAATCTGATGCAATTTAAATTGAAATCGTATCTGCTAGATAAAAACTATCAAGTTTTCAAGTACTAGGCTTTCACGTGGTATTGTGATTCAGCAAACCGTTGTTGAAATGACAAAAATATTTATATTATGCGGTCTTTACATTGAATCAAAACTGTTGAGTCAACTCTAAAAATCTCAAAATTATTCAAGAGCCCTTAATAAGCTTATATTCTGATGAATTAATCATATTTTTGGTTTATAAATGGCGTATCTCAATCACTTTAAATTCGCTTTTTATATGTTTATATCATTTCTGAAAAAGGACAGAACCTTTATAAAATCACAGAATACATACATATAATATATCTGTCTGTCTTCGATCTTTTTAAGTGTCAATATAGCCCCGAGGCTTACGACTTGCTTATTAAACTGAAGCTTTTAGAGTCAAGACCTGACAAAAAGTGACCTTTTAAATTTCATATGAGGCTGAAATTGTGCGTTGCCGAATAATTTAATTTGATCTGATTTCGATCGTCTCAATGTCCAGTGATAAAGCGTAATCGAATGTGAAGTGGGCTTTGATCTATAATTAAACAGTTTGTAGTCCAATATCACTTAACATACAGTAATCGAGAGAGGATATAAATCGAGCATAGTTTCCTCTGACGACTTAAATTACCCATTCATAACATTACTATCATTTCAGCATTATTATAAGCTTGTTAAGGACCCAAATCATCACGGGTTAATTAATATGTATCATATTTTACTTTTGGGAAGACTCGAACACGCGAGCATTCCTTCACCGAACACTGAATCAATTTCTGAGCCTGAAAAGTAAAGGAATTGCTTAATTATAAACTAGTAATAAATCATGTTATTTGCAGATGTGAATCTATTTTCACTTTTATTTGAGAGCTGTATTTATAGTTCCACCAAAACATAAATTTACTCCGTCTAAAAATACAGCGTGATTTATTTAGATCGGCACGTTTTTTCAGCTCTTTCAAAATATCAATTTCGTCACTAGAACAATAAAGCTTAGTTTTCTGTGCGCGAGTAAATTTAGCAACGCTTTTTAATGGTGTTAAATGGAGTTGAAGCTTACCGTGACTCCTGACTGACGTTGGAGATCAGAGACATTACGAGTTTTCCGCTTTCGGACGAATAGAGTGACTTTGAAGGAATTTATTACAATTATGTGGTGGTAGAAAGAAGTGCCTTTTCTGGTCTTAAATTACTATAACCATCTAGTGGTTTTTGTCAAAGAGATTGGTCAAGTATGTTCCCACAGTTCGTTATTTGCATGAACCGTGGTATTTGCTACTTAAAAAGTGCTAGTAATAAAGAACTAAACCATTTCTAGCACTTAATTGAGAAATCTTTCAGCGCTTTTTCTGAATCATTTACTGAATGAGTCATCGTCAGGAGGTGTTATTCGCGCCCGAGTGCTCGTCGAGTCAACACCTCCTGAGGAAACACGTGTCGAGTATAGAGGTATTTGGGTGCATGGATGCTTATTATTATTGATTTGTCTGCATTTGTATATTTTTGCGTTAGGGAGGGCGGTGCTGCATCCTGCATCCAGGCCTGATTTTTGTTTCAGAATTAAAACTAAATATTTTGCATAACATTAATTAACGTCATGGATTTCCGCAAAGTAACGACTGATTCAATCATTAACAAGGTCACGTTACCTAGTTTAACTCGGAAAACGTTCACTGCTTATCTTATATGTCAGCTAGGTCCATTATTAGGGCTTTGAAGTACCTACATATGTCGAAACGTATTAGATTACGCCCTACGGACTTGCAAAGGCAACAGGAACTTTATAGCATCATAAGTGTACCCTTATACCCTTATCTAAAACGTTATAAAACTATGAAAGACATTCAACTTTCTGAAACAACGCAAACAATTTGTTTTGAAAACTTGAACAACAAGGCCGAGATTCTTTTAAACTTTTGTTTTTCGTAACATTATTTATTGAAAGACGGGTTTTTTCGCAATATGACGTGATCTATAAGAAATCTACACAATACTTTGCCAATCATTCACTCAGGAACATTAATCATATTTTAAAGAAAGCTTTTCATAAACTAGGTTATGAACTATGTGCGCAACAAAAAGAAAAGTTAAGTACGCTATTTTATAAGGATTCTTGAAAAAAGTCGTATAACATTTAATGATACGAAACAATGTATACTTATGAATAAAACCTCATCAAACGAAGCTTGGGTCAGCTTGCTTAAAAAAAAAAACATTTAAAGCAGAGTAAATCATCAAGGGAACATTCGCAGCACTCTAGTTAGAGAACATCTTTTGCGACATCGGTGCATGGAGCTTACTCAACAACAAGGGAAATCCATTTATAAAAAGTTTACCTTCATAACTTTGCTTGTTCCAAAACTTCACAATATTACAAACTTTATCAGTCTCTACATGAAAATGAACTACATCACAAAGGCCAACCTGTATTTATACAGAGTGATTCTTTTAACTGGGACAGTTTAGGGATATCCGAATCTATAGGAGATACACGGACCCTTTCTAAAAAAGATAATATTCAACTGTACTGATTTCTATTGACAGCTCAAAATTTACCAAAATATGTAGATCCGTTCCCCAGTTAAAAGAAACACATTGTATACGTATGTATATATATGTATATAGAAACCTATTTATCTGCTTTTTTCGAGTTTTTCACTAGGAATTTAAAAGCTAGAACGCACAACAAGAATAGTAACCCTCCGGGATCTCTCTCGTCTCTGCGTTGCGTGGTATTAATCTAGGTGTTTAGTTTTTCTGCAAAGGTTTTTCTTAAATCATAATAGTAGGAGAAGCAATGATTATATTATATTGTATGAAATTCATTGAAAAATAAGAAATGAATTTCATACAAAATAACCATGATTGGATCTGTAGATTTTTGTTCAAAATCTACCTATTCATGGAGAGGATGAAGGGTGACCTTAAACATTTGAATAACAGTAACTTATATGGTGACCCTGAATATTTAAGTCTACAAAAGCCTTTGGAAACCCTCCAAATGCTGTGTTTATACCAAAAACTTTCACAAAATATAATCCAGTGTTATACTCTATTGATTCATATTTTATGTTTTAGTGCAACACCAAGCTTTATTATTTTTCAAAAAACAGCGAAATATTTGCGACACCAACCAACCCAACTTTCAGATTGCATGACAGCCTTAATCGGGATCTCAGGGTAACATTTTAACCCAGTCAAAAAGTATAATTTTTTTTATATTAGCCTTGCCAGTTGCCTAACCATACAGATTATACAATGTCACCGATTTTACGACATAGTTAACGAAGACCAATATTGTGGAATTGATCTACTCTTTTTCATTGGGGTTCACTAGGGTATTCATGGTGACATGGTGATAACTTCCATGGTTTTTGGACTTCTCCTCATAAATGAAGAAGTAACCCCCTCCCCCTCCCTGCAGTGGGAGAATGACAGGCTGGTATTGTTATCATTTGGATGACGAGCAGAAGTGAAAGACCACCAATAACTCAGAAATGTGCGTATTAATGTATTCCTTTACAGAATTCCTTCAATTCCTCACACTGATGAGCTTAGTAACTTGCAAAGCAACCTAACTGAGTAACTTACAAAGTAATTAGTCACACAGTATAAGTCTATAGAGGAATGAAACATCCCTATAACTTTGTTATTCCAATGACATCAATAAGATAGCCATCCAATTTACTGAACTCAGCCACTTAGCCAGTCACTTGGTAGCCACTAGGCACAGCCACTACGCACAAGAACTTTGGACTGAACTGTTGAATAGGTCTGTACGTCAGCTGTTATCAAGAACTAGTTTGCTGTTAAATTGAACTACCGACTAATTTAACTTTTCGTTGACTTAGATGGACCGTTTGAGTTGCTGAACCACATCAGTATCGATAATGAATGATTTTACGAACGGCATTTTTCCCTGATCTCTCCAATATTTGTCAGCCCTGGCGAAATAATTGGCAATTTAGTTGTGAGCTTTTCATGTCATGCTGGTAAGCGATAATTCGTTGTTAACGTCCTAAATTCATAATACAAAAGACCAATAATTTCCTGAAACTTTGAAATATAAATCTTTTTTTTTTTATTAAAATGGCCTATATTCTTGACCTCAATCTTGTCCTGAGAACAGAGATGAAGTCGACGATGGAACGAGCTAGCCCAAAAGAAGTCTATTAACTCGCGACTTAAATAGATTGGGGTCATATGAACTCGGGAACACCGACGCATCATGCCAGTCATTGCGTTAAATGAATGGATATAAGATTCTCGGGTAAATTGTTTCGATCTTCGACTAAGTTAGTGTGAATAGTCTCACCTCCTATTACATGGGATTTAAAACGTAATTTACCCTAAGTGGGCGAGTACTAAACACATCTGCCCAACTTTTCTGGGAATACAGACATGATGTTACGTCAAACGTAATCATAGCTAAGCTGAGACACTATCTCTACTGATGTCCTGTCCAACTCCTAACCTATTTAGTATTATAGCTCCAATAAGAAGCTAAAGACAACAGTCCTATAAAGGCCTTAGTCCAATACCAATTTATCATTATTAGGTACCGACTTTAACATCCCCCTCAGGTATTGAGATGCATTTAGAACTACTAACCTAATTTGAGGATTCGAACTTTCGACCTTACGCGTTTAGAGACGATAGGTACTTGTATCTTTGTGTAGACGGCAGTTATTTCTTATTATATTATCTGGTTTCGATTTTTGTTCTAAAAGAGAAAAGAGTAAGGTCGTACGCATTTTCTTTTTGGGCTTTACGAAATAATTAATGTTATAAACTACTTGAGAAATTACTTACTAAGCAAATTGACACCCTACGTTAATTCACGGTGTTATTTGTATAACCATTTTACACAACTGCCAAATAATGACAGTTGTGAATATAGTAGGGACCATTGAAATTGGTAATAAATTTTCGTTACAATTAATTTCCTGGATTTTGTATTTTATTTATTCCACAGAGGAGTTCAGTTTCATTTTATTCACTTGTATTTTTTTGCAAACAACGCCGCAATTATCCCAGTTCCAAAAGAAAAACACCGGAATTAGTGTAGGTAATACATATTTAGGTACCTACTGTATGTGTTTAGTTACCAAACAAAATAACTGTTGTACTTTCCTTTGCTTGCTCACATACATAGTTGCTCTGCCATACTATCCGCGGAACCTAATCTAGATGTATGTAAGTACCTGTCCATCCTAGAGGAAAATAAAAGCAAAAAACTCTAACATTGTCTGTTGCTATGTCAGCACGTAAATTAACAACGTTTTTATACAAGAATACTGTAGCAAACAATTCCCTGGAGAAATCTACGGCACCTTCACATGTCACGCAAGAGAAATGGCAATCGTAAAGTTTATGAATTAGTGAATTATACAAATTAATGTGGTTTTCGTAACAATGCTCCTACTTTATTATCTTAATAGATTATCCTTAGAGGTGGCGAGATGATCTGGACGCTATGACGCTACGATATAGGGGAGGCCTTTGCCCAGCAGTGGGACATACAAGGTTACAAAAAAAAAGGTTTTCCTTTATTTTAAGTAATTATACATGCAAATTAAATGTATAAATTATGCAGGCAAACTCGCTAGGTCATATTTACGCCGAGCTAATTTCACCGTAAGTACAGACACTGGTAGAAAGATACTACCGCGTTCACTGATGGTCGACCACTTTCAACTTTATTACTCAGGGCATAAGAGTGAAAAGAAGTCGACCGTCAGTGAACGCAGTAGGACGTTAGAAGTACCTCCAAAACTGTACAAAATTTACTAATACCCGTTTTAACTCACACTAGGCACCACAATAAATGGTGACTATTTCAGTTACAACGTTTGGCTCAGCTCAGTATCGCAAAGTGAACGGAAAGTAACTTTCACGGAAAGTTAACACCTTCCGGCGCGGTCCTTTATTACGGAAAGACAGTAGAATTTTTCATAAAAAATCACAATACTGTCACAACCGTACTTACAATATCACGGAAAATCAAATCGTCTACATAGGGCGGAAGACGGCTACAACCGTATCCTACTGTCAGGGTCGTATGAAATGGCCTGTGGACGGTGAGCTAAGGGCTAGCTCGCCGTCCCTCCGTCTTAGGACGACAGGCCGTGTCGACGGCGCGTTCGTGTTCCACGCGCGCCTCAAAGAGATGTCAGCATAGGGAAGGGGCCCGCAAGGGCCGATGCCTGCCGGGTGCTGCGGGTTGTTCGAAAGAGATACCGCGGCCCCGGAACACAAAGGGCGATGAAGGAACATGGATGGGTTTTAGTCAGTAAAAGTCTGACACTCCCTCCCGCTCAGCCCAGAGCGGGAGAAGTCATTTGATGATTTCCCATCCGAAAAAAAAAAAAAAAAAAAAAAAAAAGGGTCGTATGAAATAAAATCTTTGTTATTCGTCAGTACGGGTACAACCGTTCCAGTAGTATGACATTTCATAGTAACCAACCCGGTTGTAGCCGTACTAGCATTGTGGATGAAATCTGTTTATGTGAGGGTATGGCACACATTGAGAGCAAGTAAACAACTTGTTTTTGACAATAAATCAACGTGATTTCAGCCTTATTGCATTAAGCATAAAGTCTATACAATAAGCAAATAAATTTTACACTGCGGCAGCTGTGTTTGACGTAAAAAAAGTAGCTAACTATACGGCTGTGGCCGTACTGTCAGTCCACGAACTTTTAAAATACGGTTACAGCCGTTACCGCGCCGGAATGTGTTAAATCTATTTAATTTGTCGCCAAACGTTTCTTTGTTTACCTGTATATTCTTTCTATACATATAATAAAATCATAGAAAATATTTTTAAATTTTTGACAGTTTGTTCGTTTGTGTCCGCATCACGTAACAACCACACATTGTATTCAAAATCGAAATATTGAAAGATATATGAAGCATTGTTGTGGGTAACATTTATCGTTTATTTCATGAAAATCGACCAAAAGACGCAAAAGATATTAATTTTTTAAATTTAGTTAAGTAGTAACCTCATACGCGATCTCTTTGATAAATGTCATCATCTAGGTAAATAGGTTTTAGTCGTAAGTGTAATTGGAATAGCTGAAAAATAATTTTGTTTAATTTTTCCTCTTGTCTTTATTCTTTGCATGGAAGTAATAAGTACTACGTACGGTCGGCCAAGAAAGTGGTGTACCAGTTTTGATTTAGTTTCCCGGTCATCGAAAATTACAACAAGGTTCGTTATAAAAAGATATTACTGAAAGAGACAACATTATCATGACGTAAACCTATGTATTTAGTATTCATACGTCATATGTCACATATAAGTACATGACATTTTAACCTTTAGTATAAATGAAAAGGACATTAGTTTCTACAAAGCAATTGAAATGTTTCCAAACAAAAGTAATAAAAACTATTTAGACAACCGAATTCCATTTGAAAAAGAAAACTGACAATTGACATTTTGTCAAATATATGCAAAAAATCGATATATTTTCCGTGTTATTTTTCAATCAACTGCATATAAAATCATCTCAATGCCTGCCAACTTGACCATTGCCGAAAGAGCACAAATAATTGCCCAATTTAATGAGGGAAGCAGTATCAGTGCGATATCCCGGAATTTGAATATATCGAGGCGTTCTGTCCGCTTTTGGATTCGTCGTGAAGGAGAGGAGGGAAGTTTGTTGGATCACAGAAGAAGTGGTCGCCGGCCTGCACTCTCCAATAACGATAGAGAATTCATGAGACGGGAATATGAAATCAATGGTTTTAAGCCCACAAAACATTTTGCGGAGATGTTCGATGTGAGTGCCCAAACAATAAGGAATCATCTACATTACATGGGGTTGCACCACAGGCATTACGCCAAGAAAATATATTTGACGGATGCTCACAGACTTGCTCGTCTGAACTTCGCCAGAGAGCACTTAGAGTTTGATTGGTCTAATACAGTGTTTTGTGATGAAAAAACGTTTAAATCCAGTCAGCATGGACGTCTTCACCTTTGGCGATATAATTCAACACGGTATAAAGATGATCATGTAATCCCAAATAGAGTCAGGTCGAATTTCCGTAAATATTTGGGGCTGGATGAGTACGGATGGTGTAGGAGAATTGTGTTCTCTACCTCCTCGAGCGACGGCTGTAAATTATATCGACGTGCTTCAGAATGCAATGCTACCGACAGTCCGTAATGTTTACCCGGAGAACGAAGTGCCACAATTTGATTTTGTTCAAGATAATTGTTCAATTCATAATGCGAGGATCGTAAGAGCCTGGTTTCGTTCACACACTGACGTAAGGGTAATTCAGTGGCCCTCAAGATCATGAAGATTACCGAAGCACATACTTTTTCTGGTCCTATTACTAAATACATTAAATTCAAGCGTTTACAGTATTTTTCAGTAACGGGTTTTTTGCATATTCTCACTTTTGTTTACCAGCGGCTGAATAAGTTCTCAGAGTTGAAAGATTTATTAAATTTTTAAGGACATTAACCGTCGGAATCTATGGTAGATCATGAATCGCATCTATTTGATTTCGTTCATAAACTTCTTCTTAACATACTTAAAATAAAGATGTACTAACAGAATTTACTTAAAATTAAAAGTAAGTCAGTTTATTATTATATTATTTTGTAGATGATATTAGGAATATACTACTACTTCACTTCCCATTTAACGTTCCCATATATTGCGAAAAGAATACGCGCTCACGTGAGCGAAGCCGCGGGCACAGCTAGTTTAAGCATAAAAAGATAGGTTAAAGTTAAAAAAAGAAACAAAAAACGACGTTCACATATTGACATTCAATTTGTGGAGTGGTTATATTTGAAAGAAGAAATGGAACATTTTTCAAACGCTTTACGTGAGGGTGCCCGCAGAGTTTTTTTTTGCCGTACGCAACCTTCTGTTTGCATATTTACTTACTGAGGTTTTTCCTTTACATAACCTTCTATTTGCATTTGACTTTAACTTTCTATTTGTTTAGTGAGTTTTCTTTTTAACGTTATTACTATAAGAAAATATTACTGGCACAATTTCAGTAGAACAGCCAAGTGGCTCTACAAGTCTTTAGCGCTAATGAAAAAAAAAATAAGTATCCAAGTACATACTTTTAATAAAAAGCTTAATACAGGGGCAGTTGGCGTGCCAAAAAAACTGTCACCTTTTCACGTGTACGCCGGGAGCTCATTTTTAAGTAGCAAAAAATAATGACTCTTGGTCCGGGGACATAAGGTATTTTTTTTATAAACAATATTTGGTGTTCCGTTACTTCAGATACGCGTGTTTAGGTAAAAGGTAGCACACCTTGGGGCTCATGTTTTTTTATTGCGTGACCGTACTGCTTTTGACCTCAAACTCTTAAGTATAATGAGAAGCATCTCAAATTCTCAATTAGTCACAGACAAGGAATGAGCGTTGCCGTAAGCCAGTTAAGAAATTAAGTCTAGGTTTCATTAAAATATTTTTCATTGCTGGAAGATGGATAGTTTTTTTTTTAACTTTTCAGTTATATTTTCCGACGACTTAAACACTGCGCTCAGTAATCTAAATAATAAGTAAATTTGATGATTATACAATCTATAAGGCGTCTCGAGTAAATAACATCACATTTACTAATTTTCAGGCAACTTTAGCCCGAAGATATCCCTTACAAACTAACATGCATTCATGGTAAAAATAAAATACAAATTGTGTATATATATATAGTAAATAGAACCTTAAAAGTTTATTAATAATTTTCGGAATGAGCCGAGCGATAGTTGAAGCCTCAAAGGCTAGTTGTTTAAACCTACGAAAGTAAATTATATTCTAGTGAGTGACGCGGCTTCGTGTATCGCATTTCTACTTTACTCATTTGGAGCCAGATGGTAACCTTATCCTATTCAATAGTAGCCATATTCATGCTGTCAACGTCTTCAATACATTGAAGAAGTTCTTAATTTTATTTATATATAAAAATCAAATACGTATCCCGCACTCAAATATTCCATAATGCCGAAATACTAGGTCTTAACAAAAAGAAAAAAAAACCGGTCAAGTGCGAGTTGGACTCGCGCACCGAGGGTTCCGTACAAACCTGTGGGTATATAACTTTTTTTTATATGACGAAACTAAAAATTTACGGTTTTCGTAATTTTTCCTATATCTGTACTATAAGACGTGACTTCGTACAAAATTTCAAGATTCTAAGTTCACGGGAAGTACCCTGTAGGTTTTGATTCCCGTGCGAGTTTCGAAAATTTGCGGAAATTTGCGGCCTAAGTGGCTGTATCTTTTGATTCGGTCTTGACAGACGGACGGACGGACGGACAACAAAGTGATCTTATAAGGGTTCCGTTTTTTCCTTTTGAGGTACGGAACCCTAAAAAACTTTTAAATCATTATAATGTAGTACATTACTATTTTGAAGATCTATCAAAAATCAAGCATCCCGATAAGAACACTTCCATCGCAAATACGTTACGAAGTTACTAGCTGTTACCCGCGACTTCGTACGCGTTTGGTTCGCAATTTGCTTATAATATGATTTTGGTCCATAGGTTCTTACTTGCCTGATTTTAGTTTTTAGGTTTAATGGTTCTTGGAATTTTATTATTAGCCAGTGAGTGAATAGTATTTAAAGTATTCGCTTTCATCCAACTAAAAATACTCTATGTTCTAAGTCTAACCCAGATCACGATCCGTCGTGTGGTTTTGATCCAAATCCGTTCAGCTGTTAAGACGTGTAAAGTAGGTTCGGATTCTTTTGTCAAGGATCTGCCTACCGTTTTTCTATTTCTATAAATTTTTTAAGACTCCAACTAATATTTCTTTGTAGCGTGACTGGAAATATTTTTCCAATTACACATTCACAAAGAAAATCATGTGTAGCGAGCGTCTTTGATATTCCCTAAAAGGGTTTTACAAAAGAAAAACCTTGCAAAGATAAATGACGGCAGTGAGTGGCAGTTGAGAATAAAGTGCGGCGTCCTTTGATAATGGTTCTATTTGTTTCCATGATACAAAATACGATTTCTAAATTGCATTCCATTGCGAAACGACTCAACAATGACTGGTTATTATTAGAAATGCAGCGAATTATCACGATGATTCTATTCTGTAAATACCTACAGCAATCTAGTGTTGTAATACAATCTTTTTTTCTATTTTGGATCTTTGATATACGCTAATTATAATTATTTAAACGATAAAAACCTGAATTCAAGCAGTTACTGCTGCTACACTGCTATTCACTTAACCAGTACTACCTACGAGTAGGTTTTTTAATCTCTTTGTTTCTCTTTTCCTAGATTTTAATCCTGTGAGTAACTTCCAATTTTGAAACAAAAGACCTAGTATAATCTAAGTTACATAGATACACTTACCTTGTGAGCCAGGGTTGGATTGGATATTATACCATCTTGGATTTGGAATGTATTTGCAACTAGAGTGAGATTACAGTCCAGTCGCTTGCAATGACGCAGTCCATCACTCCGTTGATATGTCTAAACTAATCCCTGCTCGAATGATTTTCATTTCAAATCAAATTATCCAGAAAGCTCAAGAACTAGACCCAGAAATCGAAGTTAATCAATCTTGATCGATAAACAGACCAATAAAATTATAGATAGGTACAAAAGTTTATATACAGTGTGTTTGATTAACGGTTACCGATACTTTAAGGGCATATTATATACTCATTTCTATCGACAAATACACGTTTATAAATACTCCTAACCGAATACCCCGCGAATGGCGGCCATCTTTTTTTATTCGGCTGATCTAGGGTATGTTCAATAAAATGCTAATATCTTTGAATCTAAGAGACTAAGAGAGGCTATAAAATGACTAAACAATTTTCCTGAAAAATAAGCAAAAATAGAAGATTTTACAAAATTTTACACAAAAATTTCTTATTTTTTTACAGTTTATACTAAAGTACAAAATTATCCTCGGAATATTGCGTGTTTTAATGTTTAATTAGAAGTTTTGGAATACCCTTAAAGTATCGGTTACCGTTAACCAAACACACTGTATGTTTATTTCTATTTCTAATCAGTAAAAATAATATTTATTTGAAAGGCAGGCTGTAGGGTAAAAGCCGGATAGTTGCCTCGGACGGATACATGCTACATGCCCCGGTTTTTAATAAACTATGTTAAGATTATAAGTTGTATTGGTGCTTTACTACAATATGTAGTGACCACCCCGCAGGTCTCAGTGCTGCGTAAGCTATCGGAATATACGCACGTGTTTTGTCCGTGAGAGTAAAAATCTTCCGCGGCGAAACTTTGACGGACGTTATAATTATATTGGTAAATAATTTCTATTGAATATTTTTATTACTAATCGTGGTTTCAGTCAACTTTTTTTGTTCTTTGCATGCAATAGAGAGTAAATGACACTGTTTATTATGTTTTATTGCTAAATAATTTTTATTTATTTCGCAAATAAAAAGGGCAAGTATCCGTATCAAAAAGGATAGTCGCCCTTCATACTGTCGCGGATAGTTGCCCCAAGAGTGACTACAAATTTCTTAACATGCAAAGACGGATTTTATTTTTTTGTTGTTTTTTCGAATTTACTTTGACTCTTAACTTGTTGGAAATTAAATAAATATCTACTTCAGTTTTACATATTTATTCTAGATAAGTAAAATGCCTCGCAAAGAAATCCTGAAATAGCTTTGAGACAAGCTGAGGGTTTATCAATTGAAAGAGCGAAGGGTCTCAACAGAACAGAAGTTGCAAATTTTTTCAAACTCTTAACAACTATTTTAACTGAGAATAATTTGCTGGATAAGCCAGATAGAATATTTAACATGGATGAAACCGGTGTGCAACTCAATAATAAAATTGGTAAAGTATTAGCTAAGAAAGGTGCTAAAGCAGTTAAATTAGCTACTTCCGGTGAAAAAGGAGAAACAATTACTGTTGTTGTTAAATAAATAATAAAGATTACTTAAATTGATATAAATTTCTTTCTATACAAAATAAAAATCATACCGAGGTTACTATCCCCGCACGAGGCAAGTATCCGCCGAAGCATTTTCCGCGCTAGGCTACTATCCGCCATAGTAGGCAACTATCCCTCTTTTGAGAGATGAAATAAAACAGTATTTATTCAAAACCATTGTTAATTATGTATACAAAAATAGACTTTTATAGAAGATAAAAGACCTACGTTGTGAGATACATACTGATTTTTTTCTGCGAGTTCATATTTAAAAAAAATAAAGCTTTTTCGAAAAGTGGGGCAACTATCCGGCTTTTACCCTATAGACAGCGACAAGTGCCTAGCTAATATCGTGGAAGCTGTCGCAACGAGTATTTTCCGAAAATATTGAACACCTCTCGAAACACAATTTGTCAATAAACACGACTTACTGATGTTCAGTTTACGACCGATATAATTTTATGACCAATATACTTTTTGATAGAATTGTTTTAATAGCGTCTCTTATTGGTAGTTTCACGAAGTAAACGTGACGGCGACTGACCGTTCGCTTGTCGCATTAATAAGTTTAATAACTACCCTGCTTTACGACCATTCTTTATCGTTTTATAGGGCACCGAAAAATTCCTTTCAACTTCAGTTTAACGCGCCTTTTAAAGATTCCTGTAGGATATAGGTACTGCCGGGCCATGAATACCTCGTAATACAATATACTGCTGAATGTGAATACCTCGTAGTAGGAATGTTACTGTAACGTATTGAAATATTCTTTTCAACATTATTAAGAAGATTATTTGTTTTTTTTTTTTTTAATACAGCTAGCCTGACTAAGGCATTTTATGCACCTATACTGTTTTTGTTGTTTATTTCTAATGCCTTTACTATCATATCAATAATCGCACATCTAACTATCATTAACGCCGATTGCCCGATTGATACTAATTCTGAACCAACCTGATGGATGAGGAACGCACAGAAAGGAGGCCTATACCCAACAGTAGTTGATTCCGGGCTGAAATGATGATGACGACGAACCTAATGAATTGTAAAAAGTATTGTCGATCCAACCACTGCTTGCATGAACACTTGCTTTACATGAACACAAATTAGGTAGATACTTAGACACGTGTCGGTGAAAACAACAAACTATACTGAAGTTGTTACAATGGACATCACGTATTGCGGGTGGCATATGCTGTCACTTCAGTGCCGTTTCACCGGCTGTTGCGACACGCATGTGAAGTAATTGAGTTATTTGTACTTCAACCGCAGTGCGAGTTACATCCCTATAGTGACAGACTAGTGGTGGCCTGTGACTTAATTTGCATAGATTTTGCGTACACTGTGGTGACAGAAATAGACCGTGGACCGGGGGGGACCGGGGGCGGGGTAGTGGGGACAACGAAACAGCGTTTGTGTGTTTTCCCGTTGCAGTGGGGACAACGGGAATACACATAACGTAGCAACGAGACAAATGTGTTGTAATATATGTAAGATTTTTAAATATTTCAAACGCTCGAGACCCGATCAAAGTCATTTCTAAAAATCCTTTCTTACTCTGTAATCTGAGAAGATGCTCAAACATGAATCTCTATTTAAAATATATCTTAGTAGAGACTTTAGCAGAGCTTCTGAAGTGTCGTTCTCTGATACGGGCTTATGGACGCAGCTCCTCCTACATGTCATAATATAATTATGTAGCTATAAAAACTTTTGTGTACCGTTGAGCCTTTTATTACTTCGTCAGTTTTTTCTTTAATCTTTACCCTAGTGTCTGACATTTAGTTACTTATCAAGGAATGTTTCATATATATATAGATAAAATTTACCTCAATATAGACCCCTGTAGCATCTCGTAATCATGCAAATCTCATTTCACAAGCATAAATTGGGAACTCTTCAACAAAACTTTGTTGCCACACAGTTCTATTGTTTTAGCGTTCCGTGCCAAAAAAGATAAGTACTTATGGTTTCACTCTGGTGTCATTCTGTCAGTCACACGCGACTTTGTCTGAAACTGTCTGAAAGAATTTGACTTGGGAATGCTCAAACGTGGATACAGTGCATAAAATAGAGTGTTTTGTAAAGAGTCATTTATTCAAGTTTAGAAAGTTGTAATTAGATTTTGATGAAACAGTGATTTCTAGACGAACAGAGGTGCTATATATTTTCTGATTTCTATTCTTTGTACATTAATAACCAGCGAATATTTCTTAAAAGAACAACGCAATCAATAAGTAAACAATATTTACTCGATCAAAGTAAAGGAATTCAATCAAAGTCAATTTACATATCAGTAAATAATTTATACACAATGATAGAGTAACAGTAACGAGTCAGGAAAAGGTAGGGTCCATCCATCACGATCAAATAAAACGAAAACGTATTTTCTCAGAGAGTATCTTTATGTATCATGTATCTAAAGTCATCTCGGTAGCGGGAATTGAACGATAAAAGGCTAAGAATCTTGAAAGGTTCCAGATGTTTACAAATCATCCCGTTAGGACTCACGAGATTAAAAATATAGTTTTCTCGTGATTTGATATGTTTATTTAACGATTTTTGGTGCAGTTTGACACTTTGGCTGGGTAACGCAAACACAAAACAAAAATACGCTAAGATCACTCGAAATCATATAGGTCCTGCCTTCTCAGTGATGAGCCAACGAACACAGAAGAATTTACATGAAGTTTAGAAATTTTCTCGAAATTTGGTGTCACGAAATGTTTTGGTTTCGTACATTTAAATGCATAAGATTCTTTAGCAAGCGGAAAAGCAAGGAAATATATTTAACTTGAATAAGTTGAGATTCAGTAGTATCAGGAATCTACAAAAGCAACAGCCTAATTCGGTGACAGACTAACTAAATAAGTCAAAGTTTCTAGTTTTACTGTGCAACAATAAAACTTATGCGTAAAATATGCTTTCAAAACAAAATTAACATGGAAATTGTGTTAAAACCTTACCTTGTGTAGTACCTACGAATAATTATGAAACCTCATTAAGGCGCGCTTGCAAGATAACTTATTAAGTACAAAGCTTAGCATGTTACTTAGTAAAAGCATTCACGAGACCGACTTCAACAACTGACAAAAATACAATTGTTAAATGTTCGCCGTCTTATGTATCTAAGCAGTCGCTCATCATTATAACTTTTGAATTGGTTTTTTAAACATAGGCACATAGCATATTCCATTGCCAGTACTGGGGCAAAGAGGCGCTTGCACGAGTGTGCGGTGTAAACCAATATGTCGATTTTAAAATAAAAAATACTCGTTTCACATATAATATTTTCATAATTTTAAGAATGTATTCATATCTATGAATATTACTGATTGTACTTGTTGCAAGCAATTTAACTAAAACGCTACAGGATAATTGTATTTTCGATTCAAAATTCGACGTATTTACGTTACGTTTACGCCGCGAGTTTACCCCTGCTAGAGCCTCTAGTAAGCTTTCTGAGGGAAGGCCACCACACCACGCCTATTTGACCTCCAGAACCCAGTTAGATCTGGGTAATACGTTTCCCCTTGGTCAGATTGATTGTCAGACTTTCAGGCCACTGACTACCTGTAACGACTGTCAAAGGTCTACAAATGACAGCCGGGACCAACTGCATAACGTGCTTTCCGAGGCACGAAGAAACTCGGTATGTAATGGGTGGGGAGTGGTCCCCATCCACAGATCAACCTAGGGAAGCGCGGCTTAACCTAAAGATCGACCCGAGCGGCTGTTATTAACTAGCCACGAGCTCCTCCATCCATCCAATCTGACTCAGATACCTTTATCAGGTCGTCGGAGGTCGAATCTCAGTACCCAATCTATCACGATATTGACTGTCGTAATGGATTTAAGGGCTAGGTTCGTTAGTAAGTATTAATTTCTGGAGACCCATGTACATAAATGTACTCGGTGTACTAAAGTACACCACAGGGCGGCGTCGGAGCTCATAACAATCAATCAACGTCACAGCCCAGCAAAGTCACAATCTGTTTTATTGCAGACACTACAAAATACATATTTACCTAATAAACTACTTAGAACTTGACATTTTCAAACTCGGCAAATAGTTTCCAACGTTTTAGACTTAATTTGTTAGAATTAGTGTCAATCTCAAAAAGTCAAATCATATGTACATTCGACATGAACTTTTCCGGTGGATAGTAGAAAACGTCAACTGCTGCGATCCTTACATACACCTTTTGGTTCGTTCGTGTGCATACATCTAGTCATACTCGCCCGCCGATTACGACTGCGCTTACTTCGTACCTCCTTTAACATATTAACAGTGTCTCATTATCCTATAATGTTCTGCTAAAGTGGCCATTTTAGGCCCCCTGGCATCTCTGAAGAACATCAACAATAAAGTCAGTATATATATGTAAATATTTACTTGTGAATAGTTGATCAATTAACATACTTTTTATAAGCTGTCTGAACGCGACTCCCCATAGATTTTGTATGGTAATAGCAACCGGTGACGTCAATAATTTAGCCAATGCAATGACTCAACTATTTATTGATTTCAAAGTATCTAATCCAATTTTTTAATTAATTGAACAATAGTCGTTTTTTCAGGTCTAAAATAAACTGGTTTCTTTTAGAGATGTTGTATTTTGGAATTACTGGTTAATGGTGGTTTCTACTACTTAACTATGAAATTAAAAAAAAAAATCTTTTATTGGTCACACAACTAGGCTATCACCGCTTGGGCTGTCTGCTTTTGCCTTTTAAAAATGTAAGTTGCTCATTACCTGCCAACATGCCTATAATATATACATATACTCCTCTTACTGAGCTAAACAAACAAGTAATGAGTACTCGTTAATAGATCAGTTAGTAGGTAGACCAAACTCACATTATCTCATTGGCGCTCTCCGTTTGATTATAGTCTAATGAGTTCGAAACTAGCAATGATTAGTACGTATTGCATCCGATTAAATTCGAAAATTTCGGGGGTAATTCGCTGTTCCTGCACATCCGCTGCTACTGAAACTCCTCGGGATTTTGCAGTGGGTCCAGTACTAAAATAAGCACGCTCGGTAAATTGATTACCTAGTGATCGTATTTTGTTGACTTAAATAGACTGACTGTGTCGTTGGTCCAGCGGCCGCAAGCGCGTCTGCTTAGCATGAGGTCCTGGGTTCAATTCCCAGCTCAAGCAAAGTGTCATTGGGTATTTATTGTATAATGTTTTTAATTTATTTTAATTTTCACTATCTCTATTTTGTCTACCAATTCAGGGGAGGAGCGAGACAACCCCGACACAAGTGTTATTAACCACTTACTGGGGCTGTTTCATTCAAAATTTTTACGTAAATGTTAGAGGTTTAATAAACATTTTTTTTTATTATTTCCATCAGGAATTTCTCAGTAATAGCCACGGAGTGGGGATTCGTGCCCGGTTGATGGCAATAGGCTCGCTCCCTATTAGATGGGACTTGAACATCACTGGCGAAGTGTGGGTGTACTATTAGGTACACCTCTGCCTAACCCTTCGGGGATTACAGGCGTGATGTTATATGATGTGCAAATATACTGTTTATGACAACAAATTGAGAAAAGAAATCCGTATACCCGGTTTCTGGATTGAGAGAGAATTTGAATTGAGAACTGGTCAGACTCTCCATTAGCATTTAGGCCCAGTTTCCAACACAAAGAAAAAACAAATAGGATGATGTATAGATAGAAAGAAAGAATATACTTTAAGGTACGCCAAAATTGAAAAAAAAAATACGAAACGAACGAATGAATGTGAATTTCGCGGGCTACATTGAAGGAAACACCCTAAGTAATGCTGAAATAAAGTTTGACGAGTTTCCTTTTTCATATTCATTTCACAAAGTTGGTTTAACCCTGGGCATCTTTTTACTGTAAAGTAGGTTACTTTAGTACCGTAGTCAAGTATCCGTTTATTTCCTAATACAACAACAACTACAGCGGTTGTAGTTCCTATGTGTAATACCTTCCTAGGTATTACACATAGGAACTACAACCGCTGTAGTTGCCACTCCGGCACGGAACCGGGATAGAGGCTAATTAATTGTATTTCCAAGCTTTATAAAGTTGCACCATTGGCTGAATAAATCAAGTGACACCTCTCTCCCGAGACCATGGACCAGATGATACATATCTAGCGCTTCTGAATTGCTCTCTAAATTAGAAAACTTACATAAATAAGTAAATGTTTTCAGAAATTACTGGAAATATAATTATAGGAAATACGTAAACAAAAAATCATGAAAAAGAGTAACAATTAATTTTTGTATCGCGTAGTTTTATGCCGCAAGAAAACTAATTAATTTTTTATGGTTTCGTCCATTCTCAAATAATAATTAGGGAAAGTAAATATTTTGAGAAGACATTATAAAGACCGCTCATCGGAATATTGTAACCCAATCAATCAGCACAGTTGCCGTTGATCGACGAACTGTGCCAATGATGTTAAAACCCAATTAAATTAAAGGAGCACTCAAAAATAGCAAACAACACTTAACCATTTTCTTAAAGGATTCAGAAAAGTTGTTTCAAAGTAAAACCGAGTCTTAATTTTGAACAAGAAACTTATAAATAATAATTACTGCCTATTATTTCTTCGTGAAATAAAACCCGCGAAATACTTAAATGAGTTAAAAGTAGGTACTAATCAGCAAAAAGAGAAAAATGTATCTGCTTACTCGTATATGAGAAAAATAATTCTACGAACTTTTTATCAGGTCCAATAAACATGTTTTTCCAACCGTAAAGTTAGGTTTCATTTTAATTTATGTAACCTATACAATTTAAATATCATGGAACTATCTAACACTATTTTAATAAACACTTGAAAGCTTTAAAATTAAGTTTAATTGCCCGCTTGATGTTAAACTCATTTCAATACATATACATCGTTCTGCTTTTGCCTATAATTTGTAGTTTGAAATAAAAAATGAAAAAAAAAAATTCAGCGCTAAAAGCATTTATTGATTGGTGGTGCAAAAGGGCCTCAATAAGCTTAATATTTTTTTTTTCTAATCTTTTGGTAAAATGATCCATCTTCATGAAAAAGTTTATCAATTACCATGTTGAAAAACATAATATTTTTTCAAATATTTTTTCTTCACATTTCACGTCGTCCTAATTACTTGGATAATTCCGAGAGACGTGACAGACAGAATGACAGCGTCTTCTCCCGATAGAAGATTCGATTAACCTTTTTGCTACGGAGCCCTAAAACTACTTTGTACACGCGCAGTGTGCTGCAAATTGAACGATACGCGTGTCATGGATAGTTTTTCCGATAAAATCCAAGATAGACAACATAGCTGAATAACAACTAATGTTCGGACAAGTGCCAATCATGTTTCAAAATGAACAGTGTGATGAGGAAAAATTAATTAAAGATTTATAAGAATCGTTTTTAAAAGCTTTATCAATGAGCACACATGTTTATAATTGCAATCGAAGCCAATAACATGAAAGACGTTGTTTCCATATAAGGGTGTAAATAGACCCTTAATGAAGCCGAATAGCACATGTTCCACCCCGCGTCATTGCGATATTTTTTTTTATTTTGGACCATACCTGGGAACCTTCTTGTTACGGAGACATTGAAGGTCAAAGTTCCAAGTTTTCACTTGTTTTTAAGGTTATGTAACTTTACTTCAAATACCTCCGTGATCCGTTTACTATTCAATGCATCCTTCAGCATGTTTTGAGAGCGTTTCATTGAGTTTTACCGTAAAATGTGATTTTTCACAAAAAAAAAGTCGTTTCCCAGCAATAAAAAATAAAACAAAAACGGGGTGACCAAAAAATGTACACGTACCTACTGCCCCTATCTTTGTTCACGGAAAAACCGTTTTCGCGGATGATAACTGGAAACGTTGTCCAAGAAAATTGTATTACGCTGGCACTTTAGACCTTAATGAACGAAAGGGCTCAGTTTTACGTTTCCCGTAAGTCAGAGGTATTTTTTTCAGTTGAAAGGTTGTAGTTCAGTTGCAGTCAAAGATATTTTAATTTCAGGTCACACATTAGTGCTATTGTATACCTACCTACTGCCTCCTGTCAGTTAAAGCTACAAGGTAGTGAAATACACAGACATAAAGTACTTAGCTTCACAAGTTTACTTAGATAACTATGAACCGAAAGAAAAAAGTTCTTCAGTTAATCAAAGCTTCATTAAAGTAAGAAAACATACCTTAGTAACACAAACAAAAAAATATTACCTACCTACAAAGCTGATGTCTCTAGATTTCCCAAACACTTATTCTCTCAACTAAAACTTAACAACCTTTAAACAGTCGTAAAAACAATATTCAAAAGTTTTCCGAAGCACTTAAAAAATTGACCACAACTGCGAAAAACTCAGCTCAAAATCCGAACTCAGAAAAGTTATCAAAAAGTTGTTAAAACATTTTTAATAAAATATTAAAACACGATCACTGCTCCTTAACTTTTGCTATATTAAAAAAGGGAAATGTGCGTGGTTGTATACGCGAGTTTAGAGTGGATAAGACACGTTCGAGACGAGCGTTCGACGCGCCACGAGTCTCAGTCTGCAACATGAACCGCGAAGCACTAAGGCGGGGGACAGACTCGAGCGAGTCGACATTCGCACCGCGGGAAAACTGCCCACTGAAGCTTTCTCTAGAGTTACTCCCACTTGAGCTAAGTTTAGGCTCCGATTTATAATTAAATCGTAGAAGCTTGTTTATAAACTTTTTGTTTTTACACCAATGTTTTTAGATTATGACAATAAAAAGTGCAAAACCATAGGCATGATATTTTAAGCTTAGAGTTTTATTATTAAACCGTTTTCAGTTATGGTTGTTTACAGTTTTCTGAGTTGAGGCATGCATAAATAGTTTTCTTTTAAATAAATATAGACTGTTTAACGCTGCATGCCAATCAAACAATTAAAGTATTTGTTCCATTACCGCCATATTACGTTATCTATGTGTGTATTTATTGAAAGTTGTTTGCAGATTTATATCTGGACATTAAAACATTTCACTTTATAAGCTAGTGATGACAAATAAATATATCGTAAATAATTTAAATTAAATTATTAATATTATTGAGGTACTCTCAAATGATTAAAATCAATACAATAATTTATTCATGTCCTATACCCAATTTTTTTTTTGTAATTATATAAAAGCCTGCAATTCAATGACAACCGAGCGATTTAATTAATTGAGTTGATTGTTCTCGTCGATTACATACATTATTCGTATAGTTTTGCGTGACTTTACATATTGGTAAAGGGTAATAATACCTTATTAACAAAGGCAGTAAGTAATTATCTGTCGTTTAAGATTAATTGACAGTTCGTAAGGCATCATAGATAAACTTTCCATGGAAAAATTATTACGACGGATGATAATGTTATGATTTTTTTTTTTGTTATATTTATAAATATTTGTTATGCGTTGTTTGTTTAATGTTTATATTTTTTGTAATTTCGTATGCACGTCATGTCCCTGCGACAAATATATACATTGTTCTTTCTTTCTTTAATTTAAATTTGAAAAAAAAATAAAGAACCACTATACTGTGCCCAGCTAACGTTCTGGGCAGAATCTAAACTGTAATTTGTGTTTCTTTATTTTTATTGGCACCGTCTGGCATCCAGTAGGTAACAATAAGCTTTATGCTATCATTTTAGGGCAGTTGGCAGCAGAATTGAAAGTTTGAAAGAAATCATAATTATGCATTCCATGGACATATTGTTACAACAGATGATGATACAATTATGTAACATGGTGGAGGATAAATAAAGACACGTTACATGATACTGTGCCCTGTTTATGCGCTGAGCATAATATAAACTATAATCACAATATAAATATGGACAGTATGGAAACTACCTGCAAACGCTCAAAACGGCACACTCACACAAACATGAGCAACGACGAGAATCATAGGTGACCGGCGCGGTGCTCTCAGTATTGAGTGCCGCGTCAAGCCGAGTGGTCACGTTTAAGTTTATCTCCGCGATCTTTTTAAAAATGCCAGGAAGGTATTGCGAAGTATACGGCTGCTTGAACTCGGCTTCATTAAAACCGCAGCTATCGTATTTTAAACTTCCTGCTGATTTTGAAAGGTAAGAATGATTATATTTATTTATTTCCTATACACATTATTTTACATTTTTAAATATTTCTTAATAAAACATACCAGATATATATAGATAGACCTTCCTATCCAGGGCGTCTAGTTCTGTTTGTGTCCATTTGAGTATGCCGAAAGAGTACATCAAAACCGGCATGACCCAACCGTTGAAGGCACGCACCTTGTTCCCGCCTGATAAAAGACTATTAAATACTTTTCTCAGGCGGCCAAAGAAGCGCTCCCTTAACGATTGCTTCATGTCAGCTACATTGATGCCCAGCGCTTCCGACATACTCAAATATTTGTAGGTTTGAATTAGAATGATTTATTGTTATAATCGTCAGCTCGCGTACGCTCCCGCCAAAACTTGTAAAAGGTTACACTGTAATGACAAAGTTAAAGATCTATAGTTCTACAAGTTGTGTGTTAATATTAAATTATTTTCCGTGTTTAAATTATCGTCTTTGCTGAGATTAACCGACGCCATAAGATTACGTATATAAATTGTTTTTGTAAGCTAGTTATTTAAATTCGATTGATTGATCACTACAGAACAAAAAATTTTAAAAAAAAACAATGTCAAACATTAGAAGTTACAACCCTATTGCTTCAATGGAGCGTAGGTAATTATGTCCTCAACTAGGCTTGGTTTCCATACTGTCCATATTTATACTGTGCTATAGTGCATGTTTCTTTATTTTTATTGGCATCGTCTGGCATCTTGTAGACCGTACAGGCCGGTGTTGCTTCTATTTAATTTTCAATTAAAACTATAAAGACATAGACGTGTTGCTGGCAACTTTGTTGCGCAATTTGTTCTTACTAACACAGTTCAGTCTTTTAAAACTTTTGACGTTCGAAAAGTGTTCATTCAACGACTACTTAGAATAAACTTTATTTTACATTTTCCGTTTTGCACAGATGAAGTGTGAAAACGATTTTTGCTGTCAGCGATTAGAAGTGCTGTAAACTTTTTAATTACGAGTATAAAGACAGATACTAAGGTACAGATCGCTGAGAGTATCATTATAAGATCACTTTTAGATGTATAAACGTCGACAAAGCAAACCCATATTATAGCCGCATAGGAAAAAAGTGAGAGCATAGGTATGTATTATCTTATTAGCTTTCTTTCAATTCAAAATATGAACACCTATTTAATTTTCAGTTATAAAAAAAACTCATCATGCGAGAGTGATTTTAAATGTACTCATAAAACAAAATGGACGTTTGTTCACAGACAATACAAAGGGACTCTGAAAAGAGACACATTATATTGTTCTCTTGAGAATTTGAGATAATTATGTGCAGCTGTAGTCTAAGTGAGATGAGTACTATTGCTCAATAAACTTCAATTAATTAAATGTAATCCATTTAGCCTTCTGCATTCACTGCACTTGGAACGACACGCTCGCTTTCAGTCGGACTTTTCGCTATGATGTCAAATTAATTAGACTGGGAGTCTAATCAAGCTTTGAAAGAACGAATATTAATATTTGGATGTGTGCAACAAACTGAGTTCAAGACTGTCAATTATACAAAAATAGATAAAACAAAAACATAATCATTCCTATGCACAAAGACAATACAGGACCGCGGTTATGTTTAAGTCCCATGTATCAGCAAGAGCAAGATTGCTACTGAGTAATTCCTGGTAATCGAACATTTCTTTCTTGTATACGCAGTCTAACTATTAATTAAATTTGTAAAAGCAACAAAATGTTTTGCCAATATCAGTTTTCAATCAAATGGTTATTGTTGATTATTTCCTTATTGTGTTTCAGGATAATTTAATCTTGAAACTTAAGTCGCAAGCAAAACTTTGCCCTTGTTTTAACTCTTTCATTTGTTCGAAACTTTATTTCATTAATCAATTTGTTTAATTTTACAAAATGATAAATCATAGTGTATTTTTCAGTGTCGCTGTGAGAAACTATGATGATATTAATTAATTGAATTAAGCTAATCCGCCTTAAACCTGTCACTCACTTTTTATAAAAAATTAAATGCTTTTATCATTTATAATAGACACGTCTGTATGTTTGTCATAAAAGGTCGTATTTTACAATTAGGTATAGGCCAAGCAAAGTGTTATTGGGTTTTTCCGTGAGGATTTTTTCAGTAACAGCTACCAGTCTTGATTAGTGCCCAATTGATGGAAATAGGCTATTGTACCACTGCCTAACCCTTCGTGTATCCCTTTGAGATATTTTATTTTGAATGTTAAAAATGGAAGACATCTTTTTGAGCAGAAAACGTCTACTTTGTGTTGAAGAAGACATCTAACAAGTACGTCCAAGGATTACCAAGCATGTAAAACTTCTTTCATCTCTATCCTACGGCAACTGAGCAATCCGTTAGAGCGTCTCCTGTACAAAGCCTAAAATATTGTTGTTACAAATGTACAAAATGTTAGGCTTAAGACCATTTATATCGTGTCAGTCTTCCCATTAAGAATACAAAACATACAAGGCCAAAATATGTCAACTGATTGTAGCCATGTTTTGTAAAGATACATTTCTTTGCAGGTTTCTTCGGTACACAATAAATTCGTGTCGCAACGAATATAAGATTAACATAACTCATAGTGAAACGGGAAGGTGTTAAGCCGTCGCAGTAAGTGTATGTACAATAAGAGTGGTTGGCACAGCAGCTAATGTGTTTGTGGACCATTTTAGTACGTTACTCAAGACATCTTCTTAAAAGTTAAATGAAGTATGGCCTGCAAAGTTTTCTGTACCTAAGGCTACGAAAGTGCTGGCAGGTGGCTTGCTAGCGCACAGAGCCTAACGAGTCGCCTAGCGAGTAGCAAAGTGAAACGAGCGTTCAAGAATTTTGCGTTCGTAGCTGTGGTTCATAGCGTCTACTACTCCAACTTTTTCGAATGTAGGTAATTGGGGATTCGTCGACACGTACTTTATTAGCACTTTCATCGTTATTTTTGTTACTAGAAATCAAAAGAATAGTAACCTATCTTCTTATTTCTTTTCAGCTGCCTGTAAAAGTCACGTCACGCAATATATTTTTTTACCTTGCAAAGTACTAAATGAGAAAAGCTTTCAGCACAGGATCTCATAAAACTAAACACAAAATGTAGGAATACAAAACAGATTTTTATTTCAGAGACGCGAGGCGATGCGAAAATCTTGTGAGATTCCAGCTGCCATTTTGTAAATATAAAAGAAAGCAGAAAACATTTACGCAACTTTTGGTTTTTACAGCCTCATAACGTAAACCTATGAAAACATAAAGTAGGTTTAAAAATGTAAAATATGTTTGTTTAATTTGCAGATGCAATTGACTAATATCTATTACAGGCATATTAGGCACTGTGTAACTAGATTCAATTCAATTAAAGGTAAAAACCAATGAACACACGCCACAGAGTACGGAAATGCTATAATGCTTGCTAGAGGCGACATTGTCACAACAGTTTCCATAGAAACTTATGTCACCGTTCACCGTTTGCTAGAACTACGGCACTAATAAAACATTGAAACTGGCAGCTTTGATAGCGGTCCATGACAGCAGTTGTGCAAATATGCACTCAACGCACATTCATTCGCACATGCCATGAATTATCCTAAGCCAAAGAGCGAGCGAAGCGAGCTCGGACTTGCGGCACCTAGACTCGGACAGATTAGTTTTGAAGGTTAGGTGTAAAGTTAGGTCTTCGTGTTAGGTTCCTTTAAACCCTGCAAACAGAAATTGGAGTCCCACGCAGTGGGGCTACGTTGACTACGCCTATAAACCGGTTTGGCCTGGGACAAACTAGTTTGGCCTGAAATCGAGATTGGCCGGTAAACAGGAAAACTAGTTTGGCCTGAAATGGGGTTTGACCAGTATCATATACATTTCATTGCTCGTGAGGTGATTGTGCCTACTGCTGTCTCTAGACGCTGCCGTTATGTTGATTACGTCATATTTTGCGATCGAAGCGGTTTGGGAAAGAGATGGAGATATACAGGGCATCTACTACCATCTCTTTCACACTCTGGAGTAAGATTAAAACAGTACTTCTTTAAGACGTCATGATAATCTCCCTCATATCTAGTCCTATCACAGTAACTTTGCATCACTATCAATTTCTCAGTGTTTTTATTGCTGTTAAAATAAGGTCTACATTGTGTTGCTGCCACTGACAAGTCCATCATTATAACAGTGACTTGCTGCTGTCAGATGTATAACTGTGATATGACTTTAGATCGCGTTCAAAAGCTGTCAGTATTCTACAACAATGGTGACACTGACAGCTCTTGCAGTTCAGAT
The DNA here is from genome assembly GCA_964057025.1 of Standfussiana lucernea. NCBI lineage: Eukaryota > Metazoa > Arthropoda > Insecta > Lepidoptera > Noctuidae > Standfussiana > Standfussiana lucernea. The sequence goes on along the minus strand of OZ059793.1, from coordinate 10,086,277 downwards.
GTGCCTATCTCGTTCAGTTTCATTAATGAAAATCACCCTAAAATAGCTAGAGCTTTGTAATTATTAACGAACAAAGCTCGTCTCGTCAGCCTGAACTCTAATTTGATGGATCTCGTTTCAGTGTTTATATTGTAACTAATATTGATAAGTTAGGTATTCCATTATACGATTGCGTGATGGATGGGAAAAAGCCTATAGGCTATGTTTTCTACGGAAACAAAAAATAATTTATTGTTGGTGGGTTAGATATATTTACAGTGTAAATACCCAGTTACAAATTTATGTATAATATAATATATATATTACCTATATAATTTGCATTGAAAACGATTTCATTATAAAACGCCTTAAAAAAACCCTCGTTATATTCGTTAGCCATCTCCTTTTTAGCATTCGATGAGTTTTTTTTAAACAACTTCTAAAGAACTTGTATAGAATCTGGTTCTTCTAACCTAACAGATAGATGTGTTGTTGGAGAGTTTGTTCCGCCACTTCTTCTTCCCAGCTAAAACACTACGAAGTGGCGAAGGGTGGGCGTTTTGGGGTACCGTCTCTTGTAACCTCGACGTTCGAAAAGTGCTGATTATCAGCCTAATTTGAATAAATGACTTTTGATTTTGATTTTAAAAAGGAGGAGGCTCTCAATACGGCTGTATTTTTCTTTCTTCATTTTCGCAGTGATTATTTACTGCTGTACTGGTTAATGAATAACACAACTAAGTACGGGATACTAAGACATACTTAACTCGCTTCATGAAAATTGTTCACATATTTTGTACTTCATGAACCTGCTCTAAAAAACAATAAGATTCGTTAAAGATAAAACAATATATTTTGGCACAACAATATGATGATCCTTTCCCTGCTAAAGAAGAATGACTGATAAAAGAAACTTTAAGATCTTCAATAAAACCGTGCTGCATCAAGCTTATTCGTGATCTTAGTAATATTACACCGGTACACATTACCAGATCAGAACAAACGAAACCAGATTCAAATAAACAATTCAAATGGAACGAATTTTCAAAGGAAACTGAATAAAAGTGATTGATCGGCAGATGACGCCTTACGATTCATATTCCACTGGCGGTGTGAGCTTACTTCGCTTAAATGATTCAAATATTATGCAGCAAGCGTTAATTTAAAATATCACGTTTTCTCAAGTAAAATCACGTTTGCGTAACAAATACCATTTATAAAGACCTGCAACATCGTTACTTTGTAAGAACGTCGGAAGTGCCGCAAATAAATGCGGGTTTTCACAACCTTGGAAAACACAAGACCTGGTAAATTTAATAAGCGAATACAGGTACTTTTATAATGCTTTCATTCTATGAATCTTGCAACATGGCTTTTGAAACATATTATTCCACGAAGTACCTGTCTGATTTACCTACCAAGGTCTATTAATATTCAACATCCAAATTCAGCAAAAGGACGTATATACCTATATTTTTTCATTCAAATATCATTTGATTACTTACTTCCGCTACTTCGTCAGTATAAACTAGGAATTCAAAGCACGTACCTACGTCACCCAGTCGAAATGCCCTGAATATAAACCTATAGGCTGTAATTTGTAATAATCTGAGCGGCTCCAAAATGTCGGTCACATTAGAAGTGGCGATTATGCTAACAAAAAGGCCTGGGATATGTAGTTGATCCATACAAATATCACGCTACGTCATCGTGCCGTGGACGCATGGTATTCTATATTATATACGTATAAAGTACATACAAGCGACCCGCCCCGACTTAGCACGGGTGCAATGAAGATACTAATGTTTTGTCTACTATAATATGCAGGTATTATACATTAAACATCCCTCTTGAATCACTCTATCTATTAAAAACCGCATCAAAATCTGTTGCGTAGTTTTAAAGATCTAAGCATACATAGGTACAGACAGACAGCGGGAAGCGACTTTGTTTTATACCATGTAGTGAAGAAACTGACTAGCTGACTGATTCTTCGTCCACGCGAACGAATTCACGGGGAACAGCTAGTTGATATCTAAAGCATCGTATTCACTTGGTGAGTAATGACACAATATAAATATGGACAGTACAGAAACTACCTTCAAACGCTCGAAACGGCACACTCACACAAACATGCGCAACGACGAGACTCCTAATCGATCGGCGAGGTGCTCTCAGTACTGAGTGCCGCATCAAAACGAGTGGTCACGTTTAAGTTTATCTCCACGAACTTTTTAAAAAAGCCAGAAACGTATTGCGAAAAAAAAAAAACAATATCAAATAAGAGCTACAACCCTATTGCTTCAATGGAGCGAAGGTAATTATGTCCTCAAATAGGCTTAGTTTCCGTACTGTCCATATTTATACCGTGGTAATGATCCGTGATTTTGTTTTTTGCATGTAATTATTAGATACTTTAGCTCCTTGGTTGCTTATAACATCCCAAGTCCTTGTCGGCATTTCTGTTGTTTTTTAATCTAAGGTGATTCTCACACGACACCGCTCTTCCGTGCTGTCTGACGGAGGCGGCGCGGCGACGCGGATGTACGGGCAGTGCGCCGCGCGCCGCGCGGAGATGCAGTGAGTGCCTGCCGCTTGTCCGCGCGGTCAGGCGGTGTACGTGTGCGAAGTATCAACGGATTTCATGCAAGCAAATGCGACGTGAGATCTGCTTTACCGCCCCACCTTGTGGACAAAAAAAAATCAGCACGATTCTCACGGTACCTACTCCACGTGTGAAAATAATTTACAGCTAACTATTTAGGTACTTATGTCAATTTGAGATAAATAATCCTTTAAAACACATGCTGATCGTTTTGTATATTGTAATCAATCCATGTTTGCAAAGTTTTCATAGCGAATTCGGTTGAACACTGATTACATGCTCTTTTATTTCATCAGCATACAATATCGATTACATGCTTCTTTCCAAGTAATCATTTCTCGAAGATTAAATTTAACAGAATTTTGATATTGAAATGTCAATTTATTATTACCCGTCGTTAGCATTAATGGACTGCAAAACAGAGTTGTCACTCGCACTTGACGTTAATGAGTTAAAACTTGTAGAATATGAATATAGACGCAAACCCAGGGAGGGGGGTTACCATGACGTCTTAAAGCAGTATTGTTTTAATGTCATTTCAATGTGGGAAAGAAACAGAGCTATCCAGGACACTCTAGAATAAGATTAAAACAATACTACTTTAAGACGTCATGGTAGGCTACCAGGGCCCTGTTTAATAAAGCCGGCAAGTCCGACATATTATGTCAAAAAGTGTAAATTTTTCTGTATAATAAAACTTACAGGGGACAAAATTGTCATGGTGGAAAATTCACAAATATATCGGATTGTCGCGACAATCCGACATTTTTCTGTTTAATAAAACTTTTTGAGCGACAGGTGACAGTTGACAATTTGTCGGGCAAAACTTCTTAAATCTGATTTATTAAACAGAAAATTGTCATGACATATTGAAATATTTGTAGAATTGTCCGACAATTCTGATAGGAGCGTTACCCTCTGTCGCGAAATCATAATTATTTTGAATCTTGAATGTGTAAGGAAAGGTTAATTACAAACAAATTGTACATCGAACAGTGAGAGCAGTGATGATGAATACTTGGAACAAATACAAACGAGGATGCAACGACGGTCATTTAAAAGCAGAATCAATTTCTCCTTCTCAATTACAGACTAAAATCGGGAGACAGTGGATATGGTTTAAAAAAGTGGCTAGTTATTATTTATTTTCAATAGTCGGATAACAGAAATCCATAGTGTTAGTAACATATGAACACCTAGGGACTATGACGCCTAATATATCAATACAATTAATACCAAGGACACAAATATGTCAAAAGTCGACATAATTGTCACGACAATCCGACAATTGTCAGAAATAATTTGACTGTGGTTTTTTGACATAAATTATGTCGAGTTTTAACGCGTTTTTAAATGACAAATATGTCATGATTTCACCTGTCGATTTTTGACATATTTGCCACTTTTATTACTCAGCATAAGCGCGAGAATTCTACAATTTTGTAATTTTTTAACATATATGTCGAATTAACGGGGGCCATTAAGGGCCCTGGTCGCTCTCATAAAAGGGTAGACAGAGGCACACATAGGAACATTTTGAATTATTTAGGCTATGGGGTTTCAAATGTTTACTTTACTAATGAGGTTCAGCTGCGGGTAGCAGCATTAAACGATTATTGGGAATCATCCTTTACTTTGGTGAAAAGTTCTTTTAGCTACAAATTAATTTCGCAGAGTGCACTGAATCGAATAATTACCCACTAGTATGCATATGAAGGTCCAATTACGTCGGGAGCTAGAATTAGAAAATGTATTTTGCCAATCTTATCACAATAAGTAGAAAGAAATAGTTTCACCCTTACCTGAGATGAAAGTATATTCACTTACTAAAAATAAATTCAGCCAGACATATTCTATTGAAATATTAATATTTATTGATTCATCATTTATTTTTATAGCGTTTACTTGAATAAACGTTTTAGCGAGACATCTTTATAGATGTTTACCTTCTAAAATAATACATAACACATTGCAAATAAAATATCTACTTACCTCAGATTCTTTATTAGGTACATATAATACCAAAACACAGTTTATGGCTAGTATAGATGGGGAGATTTTACGGTAGATTGTAGTGACCTGAATGCTGAAGGCACCTAAGTATGTCGAGTAGAACTAAGTACTCGATCACGGCGCGGTATTTTTATAGTTTACTGATTTCATCGTCCAAATATAAAACCTTTTCCTAAATACAAGTAAAACTAGTTCTACGCTAGATTTTGTTAACCTGTTCAATTATACTTGTTGTTGTATCTCGATGATTCAGAAAACAAGTGTAGTCTCGGCTTTAGTCTGCGACGTCACACATAAGTTTCCTTAAAGAAAAATCTTATTTCCGAACGCAAATTTATCGTGTTGCCATCTGCCTCTGTAAACTATCATCTTTAAGTTCATTGCGATTTATTGGTTTTATATCATACATAGGGTCCTTGCTCATATACTTAAATAGCATGGAAAGTCTGGGTCGGGCGGGACTAATCATCTTCTGACAGTACAATAACAAGCACAATTACCGTCGAACTTCACTTACAGTTAAGTTCGTTTGACTATTCAATTTGGCCTGGAATTAATTGAAACTGCAGAGTTCACTTGCTGTCTACTCCTAATGAAAGCTTGCACAGCACATTAATGTCCTTATACAGGAGGAGGCTTCGCACGAAATGCAATTAATGGAAAACGCCATTCTGACTCTATGATTAAACGAATTATGGTTTTCTCGAGAAATAACTGTACCTACTTTAAGATAAGACCTACTTCGTAATACAATGACTACCAAAATACTATATTCGCCAAAACGTTAATCAATATAGTAGGAGAAAATCACTTTTAAACGTTGTGTAAGTGTATACATTTCATTGATTGTGGCTGTACCTGTAAGATAAAGTGTAAGTAGTTGTATTGCACCGATTTACATTATTATTACCGATTTTGTAATTATTTAGTTTGAGTCGCATGTTCGAGAGAAATGCCTCGTAGAAATTCCACGAGTACAACCAAAATAGCATAAGAATCTTAGGAAAAACAATGTAATTTTAGATCATTTGGGGTTTTTCCTTGTTCCCGAATGATTTTCACGCGAGAGTAGTCACGTGGTATAAGATGTTGGCTTGACGTGTAAACATCTTATTATACGTGACTGTAATAAGGAATGAGTTACGTATACTGTTGCCCTTATTTTACAAATAAAAGAGTTGCTGCCTTACTTACTTCCTTTCTTTGTGTGGGCATATTATGTCGGACTCTAACCGACTAAAAACCAACTGTTCCTTCTTCTACCCTCGACTGGTAACAACCCACCATTCCCGGCGGGCCCCAAAACCAAGTGCGGCGTATCCAGTGACCGCATGTTTTCCATGAAGAAGCGCAGACACCGCCGCCTTATGGTGGCCGGAGATCGTTAAGCGACCTTCGGCGCCCGGCTGCTCTCCTGTAGCGGGTAGAGTGAGAGGCAAGCTCTCTTTCTCTCTCCTCCGTCTCCTTTGCATGCATCACCTCCCCGCACAAAGAGGTGATTCGGCATTCTACTTCGGAAATGTACCTTTATTCAAAACAATGTTTACACAATACCAATACGTAAAAAAACTTCTATCAAAACAATGTAGTATGTAGTGGCAAAAATTGGAAAGAGTATGCTTAGATGGTTTGGTCGTGTGGAGAGGATGAGTGAAAGGCGACTAACAAAAGGTATTCCAAGATGTGAGAGGCAACGCCGGGAGGGCCTTTGAAGGACATATACTGACCTTATTGGCGAATTTCTTCAGAAAGACGTGGTGAGTAGTACTCGCAACCGGCGAGCGTGTATGACCAAATGTATGAATTTGGACGAGGCAAAAGGAGTATGGGAAAAGGCGTGAGTTTATGTATGTATATGAACAAATCACACATGTTTCTCTTAAGAACAGCAAAAAATAGCTGCTCGAAAGCGATGAAAGTGACACTTATACATTAAAATGTCGAGCTTTAAGTTCTTTAAAGGAGATGAACTTGAATGCGGATGTATTATTATTTTATTATTATTATAGCTAGCCCGTACTGTCTCACTGCTGGGCAAAAGCCTTCCTCCATTCCTTCCAACAGTCACGATTCTGTGCTACTTCTTTCCAATTCTCAAGGAAAACATCCAGTTCGTCCCGCCATCTCATTCGTGGTCTGCCGCGACCCCGTGTCACTGTTTCAGGGCACCAATCCTGAGCTTTACGGGCCCACAGCTCGTTCAGCATGCGACAGACATGTCCTGCCCAGTCCCATTTAAGTTGGGCAGCCTTTTGAGTGACGTCAACGATTTGCGTTTTGTAGCGCAGTGTACTGTTTAAAACATGATCTGTTAATTTACTGTTAAGATACTGCGCTCCATAGCACGTTGGCAAACCTTGAGTTTAGACTTTTGGATGTAGTCAAAGACCAAGTTTGTGCACCGTAGGTTAAGATGGGGAGAATACACATGTCCATTAGCTTTCGCTTCAGAGACATGGGCAGGGTGTCCTTAAAATACTCCTTCATGGATCAGTAACTCTTCCAGGCATTTTCTGTCCGTCTTGAGATATATTCCTGGACATATTGTATATATTCTCCCCGCCTACGTGTATGCTCCTCTTGGAGGTGTTGGTCATGAGCTTGGTTTTCGACATGTTCATCTTCAGTCCAACCTGAAGGCTTGCATCGCTAAGATCTTGTAGCATTTGCTCCAGTCCTGTGGCTGTGGGGGAGAAAAGGATAATGTCATCGGCAAAATGAAGATTATTCAAACTTGTTTCACCGACGACAAGCCCTTTCCCTTCCCATTTGACTGCCAGCGTCTGAAAGACTTCTTCTAGGGTACTGGTGAATAGTTTTGGAGACAATGGGTCGCCCTGTTTGACTCCCTTGAGAATGTCAATTTTGACCTGTGTGCTAGAGCGACATCCGAAAAACTAAATAAATAAAATCTCTCTGTTTTTGTCTGCCTCTCCTCATTTTGCCTACCATATTTCGCTTTTAACTCAAAACCAAAATATGACCGAGTAATACACCGCACCGATACACCACAGGCACGAGTGAACTGTGTAGGCAACACATGTATAACCGAACAGGTAACACGGACGTAGTATTATAATGACATGTCCCGTGTTTCTCTTCAAATAAATCTGTGTATTTTTTGCGAATGGATACAAAATACGGATTTGGATTTTTTTTTTGTCATTACGTCGGATGGTCTTCTATTTTTATCAGGAATTAAATAATAGGAAATTTTGAATCAGTGGGTTTAAAGTTCTACATTCATTACATAGCGAGTTTCCTCCGTGCCTTGGAAAGCACGCGTTGGTCCCGGCTATCAATTAGCTTTAATTGAAATACCTCCATAACCCCTGTAGTAATCATTGCATTCATCAACACAATGTTTTGAGTGCGTTACATCGAGCCCTAGCGTAAACTGTGGTTTTTCACATTCAAAAAACTTGTTACCCAGCAATCACTTTTGAACAGTGTAACTTCGTTTTATATACAAAATTCTTGTTTGACGGCTTTGTGAAGGGTTTTTTTACACAATTTCTACAGATGTGTAGATGGTCTTCTGTGGGTTTAGTAACGACTTTGTCTTTATCCACTTGAAAAGCAAATATTGGCCTGTCAAAAAGGTAGCAGGTCGGCAAAAATATTAGCCACGTAACGCTGTTAGGAAGGTAGATAAAGTTTATTCATAATTTAAATATGAAAAGTTACTTTGCTAAAGATGAGTTGTTTTTTTTTTGCAAAATTGCTTTTGTCACATTTTTCGAGCAGGAATCATTTGAACGGCTTATTTATGCATAAATTATTTATGAAACTAGATCACGGACTTTCATTAAAGTTTATTAAATTTTATTGGATTTGTCATTTTCAAGAGTCTAGGCCTGAAGGATAACAAAATATGATAATTTATTCAAGTCTTTTGCTGAAAAAAGAGACAATTTTGTTCTTAGCGCCTACAATGGAATTATTTACAAATAGGGTCAATAGGCTAACAGACTCGCCCCCTATTACATGGTACTTAAAACATAACTGGCGAAATGTGGGTGTACTTTTAGGCACGCCTCTACCTAACCCTTCAGGGATTACAGGCGTAATGTTATCTTATGTTATGTAATTTCCAGTTGGAAATGAATCCTAGTTAATGTATTATATACTAATTAAGATTGGCTTTACAAACATCAGTAATCTTACGTGCTGGCTATATAGCCAGCAGGTAAGATTGCTGATATTTGTAAAGCCAAAAGTCAAGGTTTAACTCATATGAGTTAAACCTGTGTTATTCAATTCTAAATGCTAGCTTTTTATAACCCTTACTTAAAAACAGTGCAAACTGACCTAAAACTTTCAACCCAGTCAGGTCCTTAATTTTATGTCATTTAAGAAAACTGTCCTAAAGTAAAAAATCGAAGACAGAAGTGAGTATACCCAACCGCACTGGACCTGAGTGATGGATTGCGACACACAGAGAGAAGGTTCCAGCACTGGGTGTCCCCAGTCACTGGGTGTTCTAGGCTGATTTAGATATGCTAAGCCTTATTTCGCAGCAAACTTATTTGTAATGGAAAATTAAAATAGATAATGGTGACTTGTTTTTTTGTGTTGTGTAATCCCTGGTGCCTGTTACGTATATATATAAGTGCCAAGTAAAAACGAACCTCTATGCTTCTTTTTTTCTTTACTGAGCACGATATTAAAAGTCCAGCTGTTACAATATTGCTGCCGGACTAGAAACTATCCCGTCTATATACGTGGAGGTAGGTACATTCAACAAATTATTTATGTATCTTTGTGCGAGCACTAAGCAATACATACCAGTAAGTATCTGCTTTTGATTATCAGCTCGTCGTTCAGATAGCTTAATTGAATAGACGAATTTGCTTGTCGTCAAATTCTGCCAAAAAAAACTACACACCAAGTACGTTCATTACACTAATCATTACGTGTTTAAATCTATGAGACGTAAGTCACTTGCAAAAATAAATACGATAGACATATATGTACAGATAAAAGAAGAAAAGTATTAAAGGGCGTCAAAAAATTCGTCCACATCGCTGTAAATGGGAATAGTGCCCAGAAGGCTGGCAGCATTGCCACGTTGAATGGCAATGCTGATTCTTTGACCCAAAAATAGGCCAGCCCTCTGGTCACGAGAAGAGTTGACCAACCGCTGGGCTATGTCCCGAAAGAGTAGGTGCGCACTCGGACATTATGTAACATAACACCAAAAAATATTTCAGTAGTAAAGGTAGCTAAAGGTAACCTACTTATAATACAGCCAGACTCTGGGCTAATGAAAATAATAAACCCAAAACACTTTGTCCAGCCAGGTGCCTAAGTTATGAATAACAAAATATTCAGATATTTCGCTTAGCTTTAGCTATTCTATGATATAATTATTTTTGCCTACACAGATATTACATTCGGAACACTTAATTGGATGGCTGAATCGCATTTCTGGGAAGTTTTTTGTTATTTCATGATTATTTTGAACTAAAAATATTAGGAATGTATTAGCAGGCATCTCTTTAATATGTATCTTTATTTTGGACTTATCTTATTGATAATGTTCTTCAGAAAGATCAAAGACTACGCAGTAACCGTTTCAAATTGTGGACGAAGCTAAAGGAGCGTTTAAGAATCATAGCAGGTGGAGTTCTATAGTTTCTGAGAAAAAAGAGTGAGTTTATATTAATTACATGTATGTTATTTTGGAGTCATACGTCATCGATCCGCGAACTCAGAATGTTGAATTGTGTTTTTATTTATATATAATTTACTAGCCTTTGCCCGCGACTTCGTACGTGTGGTAATTACAACCTAAAAAAAAAGATCATTTCTGTGTAAAAAAAAATGTAGCCTATAATTTTTAAGTTAGGCATCTAGCAGTAGAGCGGTGAAAACTGCGTTCAAATCCATGCAGCAGTTTTTGCGTGATGCGCGTACAAACATACAGACAGAAAGACAGACAGACAGGCAAAAATTCTAAAAACTGTTGTTTTGGCTTCTGTTGCTCTAATAAAGACCCCCATCTATTTTTTTTTTCATTATCTTCAATGTACAGACATCGGCCTGTTACAATTTTATTATATGTATATAGATTTCAGACTAGGTTGTCCATTGAGTGTTAACAATACACTGAAACCTATGAACTATGCATGTTAAGTTAGTAATACACACATATTAAAAAACTATGAAAATGATCTTATAGGCGAATCCAGTGCCTCCAGATAGGACTGTCTCTCACTCTGCACATCAACATTGCTGTTCTTCTTCTAATTATGGCATAATAGCCATCCACTTGTGATTCTTCAAAAATCGCTGACGCACTGCAATAGGCGAGGCGGCCCCATCAACACGCTGAAGGCATGATAAAGGCTCTTTTTTTCGTGTTCACGAAATGTAATAATATCAGCTTCAAAAGACACCACTTCGTGGAAAGCTACGATACCAACAACATCCATTTCAGTAATATTCAATAAGCCTACAGTTTGTAACTATAAATAATTATCGTTTACGTTGGAAACGCAGTTTATGATTTCCACTGGTATATTTTGATAGGTTGGTAGGATAGGATATATATACATATATACCCACACATTTCTAATACTTAATTATTATGGAATTGTATTTAGAGCATCATAAATGACAAAAAAACATTGCATCTTGCTTGCAAAATTAAAAATATTTATTTTCTTGGAAAAAAAAAATGTGAAAAAGACGACATTAATAGACATTCCTACTAAGGTATTGACGTGTTTATTCTTTCTATCTAACGAAAATTCATTATAACAAACCAGGCTTATTAAATTATAACGAAAATAGATGATTCCTAGAAAAATCTATCTATTAAACATGGAGGAGGCGTCACAAATGTAAGCATATCTTACATGTGTTTGTTTCGTCTACTACATTATCTACTTGATATAAATAGACTCTATTTTTAAATTTCGGTTAGACTGGAAGCCAACCCCAAGATAGTCGGGAAAAGGCCAGACGATGACGACGATTTGAAAATGTACTGTCTGAACCTAGACAGCGTGCACAGAGGAGAACGTTAGCAGGTCTCAGGCCTGAACTGCGGAGTCAGCAAGAGTCTGACACACCCTCCCGCTCCACCCAGAGCGGGAGAGGTCATTTGATGATTACCCACCCCAAAAATGAAAAAAGTCCTGAACTACTAGCCCTACTAACCGGCTCCTTTGATACTGACTGCCTAATCTTATCACCAGGACTTAAACAACTCTCAAAAACGTGCTGACATTAGAAGAATCAATATAATGTAGTCATGTCACTCGCGGCCTCATAAAGCATTGTTTGTGCCAATACTTTCGACTTCAGCTTCCCAATAGTTTTAGGAACGAGCAATATATTGTTGTTCTTGTAGGAAAGGGTTAATAGGTTTTCCAGTTTGTGTATCATTGTTAGGAATCTCTATTTCTTGGGAAATATGAAATAAAATTACGAGACAATAAGGCTGTGTTTTTATTGTACAGTGTCCCTAGGGAGCCTTAGTAATAAACCCGATAGTTGACAGGCGACAGCCCCTCCTCACAATTTTCGATTATATCTGACAATGTGATAAGATTTTCTCATAGTTTAAAAAAATACGTTGTTTTTCACAAATATGTCACATTTTCAGATAAATCAAACAGGGCCGTAATCGTAATGTTTTCGGTTTTTCTCCTCTTGAATCAGTCAAAAACAACCATTTTGTAAAGAAGGAATCATCAATATACAGATGAAACGGTGCCTTAGCAAAAATGAACAGTGAAAACTATTTTTAAAAATTAAGTAAGTAATATTATCAAGATTTTTAATAAAAATGTTTGTTGAATAATTTCCGAACATTAACGCTAAAGGTTAAACTTAACTTTTACACCTATTAACTATACTATTATTATGAACGGAAAATTCCGCGTTATTTATCGCGTTTAGTGTTTATTTTGAATCATCTTACTCAACCTTTTTGAAACAACCTGCAACTCTTACGCCATGGTTTATCTTTTCCTATATACACCGATCACTCGAAGCCGCCTCAAACGATTGAATTGGTTTCAATTGTCAATCTTTTGAAACTTTTCTCCTTCAAAATCAATCAATCAATTCATAAAGTGGAAAATGGATAACAAGATATTCAACAAAAAGTTGGAAGCTAATTTCAAATGTCTGAAAAGTAAGAAAATTTAGTTTAATAACTGATTATTGGTTCACTTAGTTTGATACTTTTTTCAATGAATAAATAAAGTTTAGTTACACTTGCGCTCTTGAGACTGGAAACTCTCAAGTGATCGATTGGAAAATAGATAAATAGAAAAATCTGATTAGACATGCTTTTGGAATGATCCAATGAGTTTTAATAATAACTGTTATAAGCTATTATTAAAACTTATATTACACAAGTCCACGAACGTTATTTAATCATATTTATAAAATCTCAGTAATGGTAGGTAAACAAGCTCATTTTTTTTACCTTTTGTATCTGAGCTAATTATAACTAAGTTACGTACCTCGCCCTACATAATCATCGGAAAATTTTGTCAAGAATTCACGTAATTATAAATTTTATAAATACGCTCGCGTTTAACATTCAGAACAGGGGCTAGGGGAACATGGCGCTAGACAGCCGTCTAGCGCTATTTCTTTCCCACTCTCGAAATAAAACTAAAACAACAATTAATTAAGAGGTAATAGTAGGGCCCTAGAAAACAGAAAGAAGCTCTTTTCGACGCTTACCTTTATTTTTCCCTTTTTGCTTCTGATCTGCGTTCTCATTGTCACAGCTTTTTAAATTTCTTTTTATTGAGAGCCAAATTCATATTTTTTTTGTGGTAACCGATTACTCGGTTCCGCCTCAAGGGATTACCTTTATTTAAACTGGATTTCGTCAGAGTTGTGCTCAAGTTGGAGGTCTACAACTCTAATCAATTTTGTTGTATGATAACATTACATAACATCACACCAGTAATCCCCGAAGGGTTTAGGCAGAGGCATACCTAATAGTACACCCACATTTCGCCAGTTATGTTTATGTCCCATGTAATAGGGGAATCCTATTGCCATAAACCGGGTACAAATCCAGACTCCGTGGCTACTACTGAGAAACTCCCATGATGGAAAAACCCAATAACACTTTGCCCGACCCGGAAATCGAAACCAGGACCATCATGCTCAGCAGTCGCGCTTGCCCAACGAGACTGTCAATTAGTATAACCATGAAAATATACTTACGAATTACAAAAAATATTTATGATACACAAAACTTTGTAATTACCTACCTGTAATCTTATTTATACATAAGGGACCAGCTGATTATTTTTTCTATATTTCAGAGCTAGTCCTTTAAATAAAAGTTGGTCATTTTCATGATAATACTTTAAAGCATACCCCTCGTTTTACTTGTCATGGTGTATTCTTGTCCCTGAAATTAATAATAGAATTCTGTCTATGAAAATAATAATTAAAATTCGCAGCTTCAAAAAATGCACCACGTAAAAAGCAAAGAGTATTTAAAATATGTAAAAAGCTTGCAAAACCAACTCATTAGATTGTCTCATAAGATTGTCATGATGATTGTCATCACACTATGCCTCACAACATTGACTATGTGCTTTTAAAGTTTTACTCTAAAACTGCTAATAACTATCACACTGTGTGCGGCGTTTATGTACCACCTAACCAAACACTAAATACCTACCATTCGCTATTTTATATGCTTGAAAAAGAAATGTCTAGCCTTACTATCAGTAATATGTATATTTTTGGAGATTTTAACTTACCGCACATCGAATGGGTTGAATATAACACACCTGCGCTCATGCCTTGCATACACAATAATAATAGCTCATTGGAAATCCTGCTTCTGAATTTTTTATCGACTTTAGGCTGTAAACAATACAATAATACAAAAAATCAGTTAAACCGCACTTTAGATTTATTAATCTCAAATGATGTTTGTGTATGTGAGCCTGCGCCCACTCCCCTAATCTCCGTAGACGCTTTTCATCCGCCCTTTCTAACAATTATCTCTTTTGAATTAGTGCATGCACCCATGGCTCGGTGTTCTGCGCCTAGGTATCGTTTTGTTGAAGCTAATTACTCTGCTATTAACAATGATATTATTCGGGTTGACTGGACTTCAGTTCTGGATAATACTGTCTCAATAGATTCTGCTACTCAATGCTTCTACGAAACTATTTATGAAATTATAAAGACTCATGTACCAATGCGGCCGGTTAAATCTAATGAATATCCGATCTGGTTCTCTCGTCCGTTGATACACATTTTTAGAAATAAAGAAAAGGCATGGTGTAAGTGGAAGAAATATAAAAATTATGCGGACTACGTACAGTTTTCCTTATATCGCAGGCGGTTTAAGTTGCTTTCTGATGATTGCTTTAAAAGGTATCTGCGCACTGTTGAAGCCAGCATACAAAAAGACGTAAAACAATTTTGGTCGTTTATAAAAAGCCATAAAAGAAATACGGGGGTACCAAACACCATGTCATATAATAGTGATGAATGTAACGGGCCTGGGGACGTTTGTAAATTATTTTCTAGGTTTTTTAGCTCAGTGTATGAACCTGTATCTAATAATGTTAATAGTAATACTGTGTCGCCGACGGAAAGCCAAGTTACTATAACCGATTTGTCATTCTCTAGAGATACGATAGTTAAATCGCTCAAATCCTTAGACGTAACCAAAGGTTGCGGGCCGGATGGTATCCCCCCTTTATTTTTAAAACTCACTGCTGAGTCGATGGGCGTGCCGTTATTTTATTTATTTAACCGTAGTCTGAAAGAGGGTATCGTTCCTCAAGCATGGAAGACTGCTCATATCACGCCTGTTTACAAAAGTGGCACCAAAAACGACGTTACCAACTATCGTCCAATATCATTATTGTCCACCTTGTCAAAAGTCTTAGAGCGATTAGTTCATAATGCAATTTATCCTATTTTACATAATATTATTATCCCAGAACAGCATGGCTTTGTTCTTGGTCGCTCTACTGTAAGCAACCTAGTCTTGTACTCAAATTTTTTATTCGAAAATATGGACAATCAAGTGCAGGTTGACACAATTTACACTGACTTCTGTAAGGCTTTTGACAAGGTGGACCATGCTATGCTCTTGCAAAAAATCGAATTTAACGGTATCCGCGGGAGTCTGCTTCGCTGGTTTACATCGTACGTGAAAAATAGAACTCAGAAGGTTGTGGTCCAGGGGTTTTCTTCCGATGTGATTAGCGTGACATCTGGTGTACCGCAGGGCTCAATTTTGGGTCCACTGCTTTTCGTTTTATTTATAAATGATGTAAATACATGCTTTAAAAACTGCGGTTTTTTGTTGTATGCTGATGACCTTAAAGTGTTTCGTAAAATAAGATCCATTGATGACTGTGTTAAATTACAGGAGGATTTGGACCGTTTTTCTGCCTATTGTTTAGCAAATAAACTGCAATTGAGTTTACCCAAGTGTAAATCTATCTCTTTTACCAAAAAAATTAATGTCGTTCATTTCATATATTCGCTCTGTAGCACAAATTTAGAAAAAGTTTCCTTAATTAAAGACCTGGGTATACTCTTTGACTCAAAGTTGCACTTTGATGCTCACGTTGACCACATCACTGCTAAGGGTTATCAACTTTATGGTTTTATAAGGCGGACCTGCAACTTATTTCAAAAACCTTCCACATACTTACTACTATACAAGTCACTCATAAGATCTCAACTGGAATATGCCACATGTGTATGGAATCCACTTTATGATAAATACAGTGATCAGCTTGAATCAGTACAACGTAAATATCTTCGTTTTCTAAACTACACATTCTTTAAGAAACGGTCTTCATATCATAATCTCCTAGAAAAGTTCTCCTTGTCAACTCTTAAATCAAGGAGACTGTATCTTGATCAATCATTCTTATATAAAGTCTGTCGAAATGAATTTGATTGTAATAATCTCATAAACCAAATTTATATTCGCATACCCAGTCGTTCACAACGTATTCGCGATACTTATACTCATAGTCTATTTGCCCCCAAGCCGTGTAGGACTAACGCAGGCGCACGAGCTCCTTTACGGCGCATTATGAAAAGCTACAACGATAATTTTGCTGATATCGACTTGTTTGTTTTGTCACTTACCCAATTCAAGAAATGTATACTTGGAAAAAATGTTCACACTTCCTCATAATGTCAACATTTTACAGATTTGCTTTTTTTATTTTTATTTTAACCGACTTCAAAAAAGAAGGAGTTTCTCAATTCGGATGTTTATGTTTTCCTTTTTTATGTTTTGTTATGTATGTTCGTTCGGACACAATGCCATCATATACATAAAGACGTACTGCAAATTTATTTTCTGTCCGCTCTCATTTCAATTTTGAGTTTAGAAGTCGGTTGTTATAAGTTTGTCTTACCTTTTACTAAGTATTGTGTAAACTACATTATAATAATTAAATCTTTTGTTTGTTAAAGTTTGCTTGTACCTAATAATAAGTTTTTATTGTATTATTATGTGGATAACGGTGTTGGTTGCGTTATTAACTAAATGTTCTATTCTTTCTGTTGTAGTATTAAGCATTATGACGCAATTGTTTGTTGTCCTAAAGAAATAAAAATAAAAATAAAATAAAAATTAGGATAACATGAGGATTGCATATCCACGCGCATTACTCAACAAGCAAAATAAAATTATTTACAAGGTATCTCTCTATGTACGTTATTTAAAACACAATGCAGAATGTTTTACACGAAGTCATCTAATGTCGAGGTCACCCCCAAGAGACTGTAGAACTATTATATTTTGATGGAGGTCACGTGGGAAATCACATTTGGCTTGCAAAGTCACAGGATAGGTTGACATGCTAGCTAATGCGTCATTGTGCTCACATTGGAAGTTTCAGCAGGCTTTTTTATTATAAATAGGC
This sequence comes from Standfussiana lucernea, assembly GCA_964057025.1. NCBI lineage: Eukaryota > Metazoa > Arthropoda > Insecta > Lepidoptera > Noctuidae > Standfussiana > Standfussiana lucernea. The sequence goes on along the minus strand of OZ059793.1, from coordinate 10,068,775 downwards.
TTGCGTTTGGCCACAACTCCCCAGATCTGAAGACTCCGATGATGCGGCCTAGGGTGGAACACGCTTGTCTAGAAGAAACCGATTCACTCGAACTTGGAAGAGATATAGATAATTATTAATGATCAGGGAACAGAAAAGCCGACAGTTAATTGCACAGACTGGCGGTGCGCACAATAAATGTGGAAGCATAGCGCTTTGTTCGGGTCCGTGGAACTTCAACCATATAACGGTGACGCTTCGTCGTATCTCTGCTCGTCCGATGATAGAATGGGGATGGGGGAATTAGATTGTGTAATTCCAAAGCACACTCCACTACACGTTAGTTTCAATGGTTTAGGCGTGAAACCAACAGCCATAAAGACTGAATTACTTTCAGTTTTATAATATTTGGATGGATGGGTTTCAAGTATTTTCAAGACGAGATTAAAACCGACTAAGTGTCAGTCGGACTCGCACACAAAGGGTTTCGTAGCACTAAACACGTCAAGTTTACGAGTTATCTAACTCTTAAACTACCCCAGCAAAGCCAATACAAAAATATTTTGAACGTTGTTGAAGATGGAAGACAGTCCATTGTATTTCCAGATACATTAACTAACTTTCGTTTGAAAAGACCGTAGTTCTAACTAATCCAAGAAACAAAAACACAACTTTGGCTCAAAGAGAAAAGAAACGACTTGAAAACAAAGTTTAAATCATTTTCACTACTAGCATAAAGCGAAGTGAAAGAGAATATTTTATTAAATGGAATTTACAGTATCTACAGTGAAGGCTAGTTGCGACATCTTATCGTCACATCGAAAGCCTTTTCACAGATAATTTAGAAAGAAAGATATATATTTATTAGTCGCATAACAAATATTAATAAATACAACAGTACGGAACTGGGTTGTGGAGGTCAAATAGGCAGTCGCTTCATGTAAAATACTGCATCCGGTAAGACTGGAAGCCAACCCCAATCGATTTGGGAAAAGGACTATTGTTACTGTGTACTACTGTTTTGTTCCGACACTACTGACTACTGTTTTGTTAGACAGCTAGCACGTCGTGATTGCGACAAGCAGGTTACCACTCAGAATGATATTGTGCTATGCCCACGGCATAACGCTGGTTTTCAGTGGCTACCCGTGGAAAAACGTACGAAAGGCAATACAGCTTAAATATTTGGTTACATAAATAAGAAAATAAAATAAACAGTACTTGGATTATAATATAAAACAACCATAAGAAATAAAATAAACACTACAAAAAATGTAAAAGTATGTGTGCAGGCTAAATAAAATAAACATAAATACAATATGAAAACATGGCGTGTTTTTTTGCCTCACTCCCACCCCTCCTTCGCGTCGCCGTCACCTGCGATTTATATCTGCCCTTGAATCGCTGACAAAACCACAGTGATCTTTATTGCCATAGGATTAAGGCCGTTGTTAGGTTACTATCACTGATAAGTCTATTAATAAAAACTTTTTTTGCAAAAAAATAACAGACTTCCAAACGAAACCAAAAAAAAAATGGAAAATTTACTTTCGAAAGTCGGTATTGTTTGTTTCATTGACTTTTTTGGTACCGCCTTCCGAAAGTAAAGTTATTTTCCACTTTTTTTAGTTTTTTTTTTTTGGAAGTCGGTTATTTTTTTGTAAAAAAGTTTTTATTTTACCTTTTTTAGTTGTCGTATTGTGTTTAGTTGTCGCAATTTCCTTTAATTAGATGACATATTTTTTCTATTTTGATTTAAAAACCAAAATACTGAACCGATTTTGTTGAAATTTCTATGGGACCAACCGAGAAGTGTATCCTTTCAGATAAAAGAAGAATTTTTCAACTTTGTCATCCAAGTAAAAGAAATTGCGAAATTGATACTTGACAAGGATTTGTGTGTGATACGATAACTAAAAAGGGTAAAATAAAAACTTTTTTGCAAAAAAAATTTTTTAGATGTAAGTTTTGGGAGGAATACCTACACCTCCTATAACTAACTATTCCTCCTCAACGCTGTGAACTGGTAATGTGCCCAAGAGACTGTCGGCGTTGCCACGTACCTGCCTTCTTTAATCTACCAATCTATATTAGAAAGAACAGCCGCTATTGCATATTATGCGCAATACCCCTCACTCACAGCGTTAGTAATTTGGCTATCGACAGATTGTGTGCGTTTATACAGTTCGCCTCGAGGGCTGTATTGGTCTGGCTTATCTGAGTTGATCGTACAAATTCTTTTCTTACTACTATGTTATTAATTTAAAAGTTTTTTTTCTATATAGGATTGGATAGGATGGGATAGGACGGGATAGGACGAGATAGGACGGGATAGGACGGGATAGGACGGGATAGGATAGAATAGAATTTTATTTTTCAAATATGGGTTATACACAACAGTTGCTATAAAGCAGAGTTCAGCCATATTTTACCATTCAAACATGCAAACATTTACATTATTTATGACACATGTACTTACATTTTAGAGACCAGATTAAATTAATAAATTATATATTATTTTCTTTATTTATTTTTCTTTCTTATTTTTTACATTTTTAAATATTCACATATAAAACAATAAAAAAAAACATTTAAAAATATTAAAAAAAACTAACGGCCCGTCCCGGCTTCGTACGGCTAGTTAACAAAAATTTCAAAAATTATAAATTTTAGCACATACAGACACCCTTCTTTTTGCGCCGGGTTACTAAGAAAGAGTACATTATTAAGTAAGTTTGGTTGGATACTATTATTTTAATTTTTTTATTGTTATTATTTTTTTGTATTTTTTTTAAATTCGATTATTTTATTTTGATTTCTAATGTTTGTAAAAAGATCATAACTACAAACAAAACCCCAACTTTATTTAATTATTTTTTTGTCCGCTGCGTAGGGAGCCGAATTTCTTTCCATTGACTACCCTGCCGTACCACAGTGACGCCTAGATCGCATAGTAAATCGAGCGGAGTGAGCGGCGACCAAGCGACTTTTTTCAAATACTTACATTTTTTAACTTGTGATATCTTTCGAATGGAATGTCCGAATTGAATAATTCAAAAAGTTATATAAAGTTATTAAAGCAGTCTTGAGTATCAAGTAATTTATTTTGATCAAAATTACTACCCAGGTACAAATAAAGAGCCTTGTCTTTTTTTTAGCGGCGGCATTTCAATTAAATTTTTAAAATAAAAAGAACAATTATTGTGACATATACATAAAAGTTTGACATATGCTGTCGCGACACTTTTTGTAGATAATGATGTGTTCTGAAAAGTCGTAGTATATTATTTTGTTCTATCATCAATAGTTTTAGCAGCGCACGCGATGTAAGGTATATTTTAGGTCATTTTTTTACACCTTGGGTTACATTATTGGAGTTTTAGTAAGGATCCCTAATATTTTTTTTTTAAATATAGCTTATGTCACTCGGCGATAGTGTAGCTTCCCAACGGTGAAAGAATTTTTCAAATCGGTCTTGCAGTTTCGGGGCCTATTCAATGCAAACAAACAAACAAACAAACAATCAAATCTTTCCTCTTTATAATATTAGTATAGATAAACTAGATTAACACATAGGTTTTTTATCCAATTCAGTCAGAAGCATTATATATTATATTATTATTATAGTCATGGTAAGTTCTGTTTTTAAACAATTTTAAACATTTCAGCGAAACCTTCACAGTTCGAATACCAAACATTTTCTCAATGCAGTTTCTATTCTTGTCCACTCCTATTCTAACTTCTGACGTCACGACCTGAGACAGTGCAAAACCCTTTTAAATAAACGAGGTCATTCCGAGTGAATTCCTCAAGGTTCGCCTTTAAGATATTTTCTGTTGCATTACCTACAAACTAGTTCAGAATAGAAGACTATTCTGTCAAAAATATCGAAACAGTTAATGATTTTGAGTTGATGTGAGCTGATGGCACTTTGGAACTTTTTTAAATGGAAAAAATATGAAGGTAGGTATGTCATTGAACCTATAGAAAAAAAATGGCAAAGAAAATAAACACTAGTTTAACTTTCATATTTTTTCTTTTAAATTTTTTTATTTCCCTGTTTGCAGTAATCTGCAAACAAGGAAATAAAACAATTTTCTTGGGATAAAGGGAAAACGTAAACAAATTGCTTTTATGTTTTCCTTATTCATTATAATTTCAACGGCTCATTAATATCTAACCCGAAAGGGTAAAACCTTCCTCTTTGGTAGAATTTCTTTGAACATAAAGTATAAGTTACCCTTCTCAGCAAATTGGTTGTGAAAATGAACGCCATGAAAGTCGCTCAGTTCGTAAACGATGCTACGACAGAATGAAAAAAGTTTGTCTCATTAGTGGAAAATTAACTTACACTGGGATTTCTTTTTAACACTGCAGTGTTCTCTTGTTTACTTTAAAGGTGCCAACAGACACGTTCGATTTTTATTTTCTTTTTTCTTATTTTTATCTTCATCATGAGGTGCGGACGAGAAGTGCTAAAGAAAAGACGTGTTGACCGTCAAACATGCGGCTTATCTTTATGCCTTTAAATACTTAACTATCTATTGTGATTCGACTAGCTGTATCTTTAGCGAGACTAATTTTGATGGAACGTTCTTAGAAATCGTTAACGATAGGGCATTTGAAAGCGAAAATACAGCGAAACGAAAAACTAATATTTTCAATTCAAAAATGTACTAACCTATACTAATGAATCGTAAACCCAATAAGATATTTGCAGGTATTTTACTTATTACTTTTCAGAGAGCAAAATTGTTACCTAAATGAAATGGCCACTGAAAATGTAACGACATTCCTGACCTTATTCTCTGTCTATTGTAATTATTCAGCCATTTCCATCCTAATGTCCGTTATAATCTTTATGAAGACTCCATTTCGTTTGCAGATCTTTCTGAGAAAACGCAAATATCTCCAAGGCGATCTTATCTTTCGTATTAAAGCCTAAAATTTTCAAATGTTTATACTTATTGTCATCATTTGGCAGCGGCGCGGCATTGGCACGTGTAGTCATCATAATACCATTTATTGAACATTATGCCAACTGCCATAAACCTGTATACGCAGTGCGTAACTTTTTATGAGAAGGTACTTAAAAAAATAGGGAATTTATGAAATAAATTAACTAAGATCTATGCCAAAATTAAAATATAGTATGCGTTTTGGTAATGTGTGTGTTACGAATTAACGCGAACGTCATAGAGGTGAAAATTCAATTTTGTACTAGCGCACTTTGTAGGAGTTAGAAATATGTAAGGGGTCGGAAGATTTTTGTACGAAGCGTGGCCTGTATTACATCTGCAATCCGAGATAAAAATGAGAAATTAATGTAAGGTATCAAAGATGTGCTGACGGTGAATATTGCAACTTTGATGGCTTGTGTTTCGGAAACGTGACACTTTAGAAGACTTGGTCTCATAAAATGCTTGTTTGTATTGATGCCAGCTATTGATTAATACAGGTTTAATGCGTTAGCGGCCACGCACTGTATTTACCTCTATTGTTTTGAAAAAAAAAATGGCGGGAAGGCCAAATAATTCGAAGCCGTTTTTGCTCTGTCGGTTTACCTACTCTGCACTTCGTCATCTGTCACACTAAAGTTCACCACCATCATCTTCCTGCCCTTGTCCCATTCTACTTGGGGTCGGCGCAAAACTTTTTCTTATTCCATCCTCACACTAAACTTATGAAAAGATTTTTGGACTTGCTAGAGTTGACACAAAGGCAAGTACGACCATGGTTGTAACAGCTCTTTATTATCTCTTATCAACGCGTGTCCGTATTTCTGAAGATAGACGATGATTGCCAAAGCGCAAACTCTTCCTGGGAGACTTGTAATAGTAGATTGTGCACCAAGGAGATAAAGCAGTGTCTTACGTCACGGCCACTCCTAAGCAAAGTGAGGGATTGAAGAACAGAATCCTGATAGAAATGAGGGATTTAAGCTAGCCTAAGACGAAGACACCTTTATCCCCGAGGAGCATACTCTACTTTTCACACCTACTGCGAGGAATTAAAAACCAATTCGATTTTCGAAATATGGCGTTGCGCACCAATATTCTACCGTGGGGTGCGCCAGTGTTGGGAGATTAAGGATATATATCCCTTTTGTGAATGAAAATAGTTTTATATCTCTATATTTCATTTCCTGATTGAAAAATAAAATGGGGAAAAAAGTTGCATAGATTGAATATGCAGAAAATTCAAAAACTCGATCTAGCAACCCTGGGGTGCGCACCACAGCCTTCGATCAGCGGTTGTGATGGGCATACCTTGTCATTACCGCTAAAGATAAAAAACATAAGGGCGAGTCAATTATTTCATCATTTTGGACTTGACCATTTCCAAAAACCATTGTTTTTAATGTTGTAACTATTTTTGTTTAATTTATTTAATTAATTGACTTTATTGTTTCTTATTATTTCACATAATATTACTGTTAAGGAAAATAACAAAAACAAATCGAGTGTGCGGGGACTTCCCCCTTTAACTCGTTCGTAGTCGTACTTAAATTATTTCAGATGATGCTAAAGCTGCTCTACCATATTCTTCTTCCATTTTCTTCTATTTCATAACTAACCCACTTCAAAAAAAAGGGGTTATCAATTTGACCTATAAATATATTTATTCTTTTTTCCAGGAACAACCATTAAATGACGTAATAAAAAAAAATCGAATAGGTATAAATTAAAATTCATGATCACTAGTTTTCGAACATCTTTTTTTGGCTTCCACATACTGGAACTTGTCGCCATCCCACAGCAAAATTGTTACAATGCGAATAAGGAGTTACTTTTTAAAATTCATTTTTAAAAGTCATCACATTAATTGCGCGAAAGGACACCTGACACATTTCAATGATTTTCAAACTGAAAATCCAAGATGGTGCCGACGAAAATTTTCAGTTTATCCTTCATGGGGGTCTTTTACATAGCTTTCAGGGCTACTTATAACGAAAATGATGTCAGAATAAAAATCCAAGATGGTCCTGATAAAAATTTTCAGTTTTTTTGTTTCGTTATGTGTTTTTCCAATCCGCCATCTTTGAATTTGATTTTGACAGCATAGTCGTTTAGAGCGCTCTCGATTAACATGGCCTTGACACTCATGCCGGAAAATTCGCTACTTTTCGCAGCCACCATCTTTGATTTTGAGACCCATATTCGCTTAGAGCGGCCTCAATTAACATTTTCGTCATGGTCTATGAATTGAAATCAATATCAAAGGATTTTGATTACGATTCATAGTTAGGAATTTTATTTCTCGCAAGTATCCGTTTGCGTGTCTTTCGCGCATGTGAAAAAATTGAAAAAATCATAGATTAAAATGTAACCCTTCTTTTATTTGCAGTCGGATAAAATTATTAAGTAGAACTACCTGTATGACATAACATGGCCGCGATAGCAAGATTGTGCGAGTGAGAAGTCGTCGATCGTCAATTGTTTTCCGGAAAAAAATCGACGATATTCCGACGTCCTACCTCGACCACTAGGCGCTCACTAAGGAAATATGGAAGACGTTTCTGTATAATAGCTGTAATTTTATGGATGTTTTGGTATACTAATAATTTTCACTTTAGGTTAATTCTAATGCTTTTTTCTATTTTTTCGGGTCATTCAACATTGGCATTTTCACAAATATATTAACTGAAACTATGTTTTTTATGAGGTCAAAAAACCGCGTACTTTGACGATATTATTGTAATCAGATTAAGATTTTTTTTTTAAGTAACGAGCCAATTTTAAAGACAAGGAAAAGGTAAAGATTGGCTCATAAGATTTTGCGATTACGCCTCTGTTGCCTTGCAACGTATACTGAAATAAACACGAGAGACCTCTTTTCAACGCCTGGTTTACGCAACTAGAGTGAGTTTTATGAACTTTAAAAAATACGTGGTATATTAATATACCACATAATATTGGTTATTAAGCATATAACCAATATTATGTTGCAATAAAAATAATTACAATTCATTAATAAATTCAATCAAAAACACATTGTAAACCTCCGCGAATATTTCGACGAGCTGCCAATCTTGCAGGACTAAGCCCATAATTTGCCCATTGCGTAATTTAATTATTTTGTTCATCCACGGCAACTAAAACCTGAGCAGCGAAAACTCTTTGGTAAAAGTTTTCATGCAATAATTTGTTATTTAATGTTCCAAATTCAAATCACATTATTGCCCAGCGGGAAGTAATGAAATTCAGTAAAATATTACTGCCTGGCTAGAGAATAGGGCATTGATCACTTGCTTTACTTTAGGTTTGCTTGACATATAATTTTAAATTATTTTATCCATTTACATTAACTATAGATAATTATACATTATAATAATTAAAATGACTAAAATAAGCTAACTATAAATGGGCATAAAAAAACTCCTCAACGCTGTCAGCCGGTAATATGCCCAAGAGACTGGCGGCGTTGCCACGTTGTATGGCAACACTTAGCCTCTGGCCAAGGTAAAAGCCAGCCCTTGGGTCACGGGAAGCGTCAAGTAGGCTTTGGAAATTTCCTTTAAAAGGCTGTGAGCACTCGAAGCCCACGGCCCCAGAGATTCAATCTAAAACAGCTCGAAAATATAGTTTCCACAAAGGTTACTATATTTACGCCGCTTGAGGTTCTCCGCAGCCGCAGCGGCAGCGCCAGCACAGCACGATGAGCTTGGAAGATGTGATGGCGCAAGAGTATCAACACAAGTTGCGTCCCACACTAAAGGCCTACCCATCTTCCAAGAAAACAAAGACATGCCATCCGGTCTTTTGCCATCGTCGCGTGCCAAACCATTGGGCTCTAAGATCTCTTTTTTATTATTATTATTATGTATATAGTTAATGTAAATAAAGTATCACAATATCTTTATATGTTGAAGAATTTTACCCATTACTAAAGCTGACATTAAAAATTAAAAGTTCAGCACATGGAACTATTAAGTTCATTGAAACATTTGGTTCTCTTGACTGTATTTATTAAACTCTAGCTAGACTGAATTTATTAAACCAAGTACTATTCTTAGCAAAATATGTTCAGCGTCGGAGCTGACAAACCCACTATCTCGTTGCAAAATAAGGTGCATATTTTGAAATATCTTGTTAGCTGTGTCTTGGCTGACAAATATTCTCTCTACTTTAGTCTGAACATAATCCCTGTGCTATCTTCGCGAAAGTTCCACAACGTTGTGTGACTTGACTTTCATTACAAAGATATGTATTTAATTAACCATCTCAGACTTTGCTAATTAGGATGAGGAGCTGTCGTAAACTCATAACATTGTGTTGCACCCTCTACCTCTAGGGGTCTGTTCACAGTGGGTGTGCTTGGTCGCCTTTTTACCGTTGCGATCAAGTTTCTTGCCAGTACTTCTCCATAGGAAACGTCCAATTAGAACCGTGCCCCTTCCTTCTGGTGTTTCACAACTGCCTTTGTACAGTCACGAGGAGCCATATGTATACACTTTCCTAAATTTAAAAGCAATTTTCGCGAGAAACGATTGTAACTTGGATATAGGATCTATTTCATAAAAATATGAGTTCAAAATGCTATGTTCGTAACAACGTGAAATTTTAAACAGAACAGTTGTAGGCGATAATCACTTTTAAAAGTTGCTAAGTGTTTACATATTGGTGCTCGTGACTGTACGTTTATGTTTAATAAAATATTTGTAATTTTTAGTTTTGGTGTAACATATTATCTAATACTAATTGGGTTGTGGAGGTCAGATAGGCAGTCGCTCTATGTAAAATACTGGTATATTCAGCTGCATCCGGTTAAACTTAAAACCGACCCCAACATAGTTGGGAAAAGGCTAGGCAGATGATGATATTTTAGTTTTGGTGTGGCCGTGGTTTTTGCTCGTCTAAACAAACTGTAACCGCCGCGCCGCTTTCACGCTATCGTTTGTCTCAGCAATTTAACAGGGAACACAAAGGTGCAGCTAATTGCAATAGCCGAGAAATTTACCAGCTACAAATTAGCGAGACACCTGTGCACATTTTCATTCACTTTTCATCTGCATCTGCAAGCTACAAGTATACTGGCAAAAACCACAGAGGCATATCCAGAGTCCCAGACCGAACACAATAAATCTTAAGTGGTCACTGGAGCACTGAAATACGACCGTAATCAAAGCCTTCACTCCCCATTTAGCTTGCACGTGCTTTACCAATGAAGATCAGTAAGTTAACGTACCATAGATTTTGTCTACTCTTAGCGTATGAATTTCACCAGTTCGAAGGATGATCGGACAATATTAAAAAAAAATGATAAAACGTAGTACCCGTCTGTAAACTGAAATACGAATTTGTGAACCATTACGAATTGTACATTTAATTTATTTTCTGTGTGACAAAAATCTGCTCCGAATATTTCGTCGCTTGGTTCATTCTCCGAATCAGATTACATAGACTGTAAGTATATATTTGGGTGTTCATCCCTCTTACTCGCCAACTCATTAATCTACATCATAGAAGACAGCTCGGTCGGCATGAAGCTTCCATTCATTAACAAATCAGTACGGTTTATAACAGAAATATTTTAGGCTTTCGTGGAACCAGCGCAAACATTGGTAGGTAATTACGATCGCTTTCATTTGGGGAGATACAAGAATTTACGTTGCCTCATTTGTGTTTACATCTGCTTGACACCTGTCATCGCAAAATAAAATCAATTGCCGATTGTACCATACCTACCTAAATACTATCTAAGTGTTGGTACCTAGCTAGAACCTGACGAAGTATAGTTAATATAAATTCTTGTCAGTCTCCAGAAAATCCTCTTCTCTCTACCTCTACCTCTTCTAAGGAGGTTTAACCATAATTCTGTTTTCAGCATTTTAGTCCGAGTCGATAAAATATACGAAGGTCGTCGACACGAAACGCCTATGCGTAATCTTATTTGGCAGTTGTCCGCATGCTGCTGGTAAATCAAACTGTCGCCGGTCAAAAGGTCGTCGTATTTTCGTTTAGAGTCCCACTTTTAGGTCGCCTGCAATAAATTCAGCGGTAAACAAGTCACACAGCTAACAAATGTATTATAAATAGGACATGGCTGCTCGCATCCAGTTAAAATTCATAGTCGCTTCCTTAATAGGTTAAGCTATTAATCATGAATGCGAGTTACCCAAACTACACTAGAACTATTTAATTTGCGACCGCAAACAACCGCCATGATTGCACATAACAAGTTTTAATTAACTTTGAAGAAGAGAATCCTCTACAGGGCAGTGTTAAGCATTAACTAGCTATATGTAAATATAGCACGTAATAATGTATTGATCTAGTTGTGATTTTGATTTATTCCGTTCTGATACCAAAAACGAATACCACTGGTATTTGTTTATCTGGTAACAAAGTACCACTTTGTTTCCGTATTTAACTTAACTCCTTTTCCTTGCTTTCTTAACCTATAAAATAGGCAGCGTCAGCGTGCTCGCCCAATCTTGTAAGTTTACTTGATAGGCAGGTAAACTATAGGTCATGTACGTGTGTAAGTGTAGTACATGTATTTATTCTACGTGCAGAGAAGAAAAGAGAAAACAAAGAGAGGTTTTGGACTGCGGCAGGCTGAGTTTATTGAACTTAAGTTAGGTAGATATCTAATGAAAAAGTATTGGAATAGAATTACTTACAGATTTTAAGACGTATCCAAGCGAACACAATCTGCCTCTACCAAATGGTATTCAATAATAAATTCTAGGAATTTATTAAAGTAAATTTGTACCAGAGGTTTACTCTTTCAAAGGACACGATTCTACAAAAACAAAGAGGTGTCGTATAAATGTACCTTAGTACTTTATAAAAAAACGTCTTCTGTTTTATTAAGTTTGTAACCAATATCAAAAGTTCAATCAAAATTGATTTTATTAGCGTCTCAAGATGTTGTGAAGATTGGTCAAGAGGGACCTGAAATAAAATACTTGAAGAAAGTTTAAAAGTTACGAAGCCTTAGTACCGAGTATCAAATAAATATTTCTTGCCTTAAGAAGGAACGAAGTGCTTTTCTGAAAAAGTTTGGCGAACTGGTGATGGAAACCAAGCGATCGATATGCTTATACTCACCAGCACAAGGCATTGAAGCCATCAAAACCCGATATCGCTATTCAAGAATCGATGTCTACAGCTGCTACTTTTTACCTCTGCTGGTTTTACCAACTACTTATGCTTTTGTATGCCTATCTGTTGTCATAAACAAGTACGAGAACAAAAACTTGTAGAAAAAGAAATGGTATTCAAGAAGTATTTCAGTATATAGACCAAAATAAAAGCATTGTAATATTTTGAGATTTTTTTACTACATATGTAGATATTCATTATAGATTGAAGTAATCTGAATACGCTCTAAATATATAAAAAATATTTTTATACTTGATTAGAAACAATAAAATAATGATTAGTCAACAAATTTTTATTAGTAGTATTTGACTTCATAACATATGATAATATCTTGAAACTTTTATTTATTTATCTTTTACTCAAAAACAAGCATTGTAGTACACGTTAAAATACAGTTATACAAACTAAGTACTATTCTACAAATGTGTGGGTGAGCACTGTTCTCTTAGCTAGGTTATGAAAACATGTATTAGGAAGAAACTTCATCTTTCTAGTTTGTAGATTCTTTCTTTACTTATTACTTGCCGATAAGGTCAAGGGTACACTAGTAAGAAAACGAATTTTTGTTGTTACCTAATTTCAGTCAGTTTCCCTCATCTTCTCTTGCCGATATGATATAAGTATAAGTTCAATAGATCTTTAAATAATGGATTAATAGTAGATTATACACCAAAGGGATAAAGCAGCGCTCGCCATCGCTAAAACATATTACAGCTCATTCACACGAGGACGATTCGTTTTTTTTGACGTATCGTCTTTTTTCACGATACTTAAATTTTTTGACGGGGCTTCAATACTTTTTTATTGCCCGTGTTCACACGCATCTCGAATCGTAAAAAATGACGGACACGTCTTAAATCACGTATCGCCTTTTAAAATCAGGTTCGTTAAAAAAACGAATCGTGAATTTTTTGTAACGAATTCGCTGATGCGCTCGCTCCCAAAAATCACGAAACTAATGTGAACACCAATTCGTTTTTTTTGCCGCTGTTCATTAATCATCATCAATTGCGTAAACAACTCACAATTTGTGCTATTTTTAGCGACACTTGTTCGGTAACTCTAGTCTCTTTTGTTTTGTAATCCCGTTTATTTTCTGCTTCGGCAAGCGAAACTTGCTTATACTCGTGGGTACTGCACAAATTTAGATTTTTCGAGGAGGTCAACTGAGGTCAGTTTCATCGATATTGGTTTGATTGAACTCTTTAGAAATATCGACGACATCTAGGTCGACGAAATCTAGATGAGATATCTTGATTGCATGGCTCTTTTATCGTTATCGTGATGGTCGATGCGTAGATTCTGTGTCAGAGCTTAGTAAGTAGCTTTAAGAGATATTAAGTTATGTACGTAAAATTGAGATAAGTGGGTATTTACATTTAGCTAACTCTCTGGTATACCAGTTGCTTTGTTAAGATTATAATAATAATTGTGTGGGTTGGAATGTTTTGTCGATTAGGTAACTCGCAAATAGCAACACTAAATACGAGTAGTAAGTGCTTTGCCATTTGTCCGGCATTAATTTTAAATAAATTAAGATCTCTCTTACCTCACAACGTTCGTCCAGTAACAACAAGAAACTTATGAGTACATTGTAAAACATTCCTGTAGATCTCTCGCAAAAATGTCTAGAAACGAGTCATTACGACTTTGAACAACAGGTTTAACTTTTCAATTAAAACCACATAAAACAATTCATCAAACGGTATCGTGCAGGAACTCTTTTTGTTTGAAACACACCATATTGATTTCTATTGTTCTGATAGAATCAAAGAGAATGAGCGGTCGTAAAAAAGATCCATGACAAAGAAGTAGGTACACTTTAGTACCTACCTATAGTACCTACCACCTACCTGTTGTACCTACCTTTTGTACCTGCCTGTAGTTGGTAGTTAGGTACTAAAGTGATACTGCAAACAGTTCGATGAGATGAGTAACGTGAAATACAGTAGACCGCATGTCGATGGCAAAACTTTGACCGTGACCAGGCCTAGCGTAGTTTGGAGTTTCATTATAATAAGAACCCAGATTCTACTGGTTTCGTTACCATAGACGTGCCTAGCGTCACTAATTATTTCATCCGGATAGCCAGATTTTTACACTCGACCAAACGACCAAACGAGTTTCAACACCAAAAGATTCCAAAATATAATTGCTTTTCTATCGTTTGAGCACTCAAATTCCCGGATCCCCGAAGCTTTATATAACAATAATGTCAAAATATAAATAGGTATTTCTCACGAAATATATTTCACTAAGCTTCACTAATAATCAATAACGGGAATTTGGGTGTTGCTAGGAAGCAACACCCAAATTCCCGTTATTGATTTTATCATATTTTTTAAAGAATGACATGACGCTAAAATCCACTTGACATACTTTGAAAAAGAAAAAGTTACGAATAACCAGAAATGTTTAGTGACCCGCATAAATTCAACAGTGTAAATATTTTAAGTTTAGTTTTTAGTCATTAGAAGTTTTTTTTTGGTAGTGGTGCTTTATCCCTAAGTCCTTACAAAAATATTTATAAGTGGTTATATCTTGTTCAGTATGATTGACTGGTAATTAGAGTATATATTATAGTATATTACCTACACTCTAAAGTACTGTAACTAATGGCACCCTAGTGGGCGCTGGAGCTTTTCATGGGGGCAGTAGCGGGACCAAAGGCAAATGAGGGCGTTATGAAATACCTCTATTTTCATGAAAAAACATTTTACATAGCCGTCTAAAATGTTTATCTTATTACTATTTTGTAAAAGGCGGCGTTGGAAATGTTTTTTCTTGTAAAGGGGCGGTAGTCCATAAAAAGTTGGAAACCTATGCTTTAGCCGATGAGAAAAGTGCTTTTGAATAGATTCTCCACGACTTTTAAACAGCGGGCTTTACATACAAAAATCATACAAAACTCTTACTAGACTAAGCATGATATGAATACATCAAAAATACTCAACTCTCTCTCTTTACTCAAACCAGACATCAATACCGTCGCCATGGATTTGCCGTTTCATCAGGAAATACACATCTAAATCAGTATGTACACTGTACGTACGTACACGTAAGTAATTTTACGCAAAAGCAAAGCTTTACGACTGAATAAACAGTTTATATTCTTGGATTTATATGCTGCAAATGATGTGGCATCAAGTACCAGTAAATTCTACTTTATTGCTGTAACTGAATTAGAATTCAATTTTGCTAAAGTTTTTTGGACGTGGTTATTACGAATTTCAGGGAGCGATAGAAATGTTAAATTCTCATGTAATAGGGGCAAGCCTATTGCAATCACCGGGGCAGGAATCAAGACTCAGCAGCTGCTACTGAGAAATCTGTTATCGAAAAACCTGAAGAATTTTCACATGCCCTTTTAGAAAAGATTTTTATAAATAGCATTAAGTCCAAGATTAGCTACTGAACAAGTACGTTTTTGACCCTCAGACGTCTTCAAACAAACTTTAGTTATCAAAGAGTCAAAGTAAGTACACTTATTTATTTATTTTTTTGGATCCAGTCATTAGTTCGGCCAAAAAATGAATAGCAACTGGTAACATCACGCGACTTACTTACCAGCTCGCAGCGATAAAAACATTCAGTGTCTGATCGCAGCGGACCCAGAACTGTACCCGATTCATTGTGCTCAGTGATTATCGTGTTAATTTTAATTTCTTAGATTAATATTAGCACTGTATCGCACGGATCCCAACCAGTGTGTTTTCATTGCACGAAACCCATCTTCTGCCACATGATAATATACGAGTATAACGGAATAATCCGACATAATATTTAACTTGGAAATCATCTCGTCGGCCTGTCGTTCAATGTTTTAAGAATAAATCATTTTATTATTTTAGTTTTTGAAATGGCAATCAATGGTAAGATTGCCCTTTAAAAACTAAAAAATAGATTTAGCCTTGCTCCAAAAATACTGGATACATCCAAAACTTCTACGACCTCGAACTATTTTTTTTTTTTAGAACACGAGAATAATAAATTAAAAGTACTTCACTTACACACTGAAAAAATACAATATTTATGTTTTCATTTACTAAGAATATTTTAGATACATCTATTCTCTTGAGACAGATACAACTTGCTTTGAAATGAGTACATTTAAAAATTTTATGTAAATATCTCAATATCTCAACCGTCTGCAGTATCCGCGTCGAGATTTTCACACTAGTTTCTCTGTTCTGTTCTGCACAATCCTAAAGCTCCTTCGTATCTTCAGGCACGCTTCAAGTATCTTGTTCCCAGAAGTAAACCTTGGCGCTCATCATCATCTCTCTCCTTGGTCCCCCCCCCTCCAGTCCTCAAGTCAATATGTAGATCATTTGCATAAGATTTCCTGTCAACATGATAAAAATGTATGTATAAAGGATTTCATTTCTTTGTATTTTATATTCTATGTATTGTGTGCATCACAGATCAATTTAGTTAGTGTTTAAATGTACTGTTCATGCACATAGCTAAATCCTCTTATACAAAGCTCGCAATCAAAGTAAGGTTTATTGTAAGAAAATCAAATTCTAGGTTAAGGTCGCCGTTGTTCATAAGCTGCATTAAATCATAAGAATAATGTTAATTATGAAACAAATCAATTCAAAATTACTTAATGAAATATTCAAACATTTAACTAAGTAATATCAAAAGCAGGCAGAGGGTAAATGCTTCTAACTTATAACAAAGAGTTCAATTAATTAAATGACTGAGTGAAAACAAAGCTATTTAAATTTGTCCTTTAATATTTATATCTTTTGAACTTTATTACAACTCTGATCTAATTTCGGCTCAAAAGAGTTTTAATGACCTCAAGAAGTTTTCGTGAAATAAATGTCTAGACTTAGTTATATGGCATATGGGTATGAACCCATATGCCAGATCAGATCGTATTGAACGGAAGTATTGAAAGTAAAGAACATATTATGTTTCGGCACATTATGTGTTATTTGACCGTATATCTGCTATCGAGCCTGATTACAATAAGTGTATCAGTGGAAGACCGTCGCATTAGGAAACCTAATGTACAGAATACTTTTATTCCCGCCTCAGATATTTGAATCATGCACGCAATCTGAACCGCTCTCTTTACGATAAATTATATAGGCGAAGGGCAGATAGACCCTGAACGTAAAACGGTTTTATAGTCCTCTTGAGGGTCCAAATAATAAGGGCGTCAATTTACGTTTTATGAACCATGCTACTAAACATCATGTTATTTGCAACAGGCAGTAAAAGGAGCTTTGAAAAGTGATAAGCTTTTGTTACTTTTATGTGAAATCCATGGTTACCTAGTGATTCAAAAGGGTTTACTGTTCCATGGAGAGGAAATACGTAGATTATAATGGTCCGATAAAAGAACAATCATAATTACAGTTTTGAGGAAACTTGCAAAGCAAAAATGAAAAATTTTAACTAGAAAATATTTTTCCAAATATTTTTCAACAACACTGAAAAGCAAGCCATTTCATTTTGCGCTACGACAGGTTAGCGAGTGACTCTATCTCACTAAGCGCTTATCATAATAATTTCATCAGCTGGAAGCAAGCTCTGATGTAAATAAGCAGCCAAACAATATTTAATTAAATATCACGTCAAAGCTCGAATAAATCTTAATAATTGGATGATGGCAAACGTAATCATTTCAGCACGAATTTTGATAAGTCGTTAGTAACGCTTCGATAACCGCATAACAGTAAGCACATTTTATTTATGTATGATTATTTGGATTTAGTTATCTTTCTATTAGAAATACAGCGTGACAAAAACTTTATGGACACAAAGAAACTGTTTGAGATACTATTAGTCGAGAATTAAATGAAATCAGTTTTGATTTATAACCATCTTTTAATAAAGTTAAAGAAGCCTAGTAAAAAGTGACTAATATTAAAAAAAGAAATACTATTCGGAACTTTATACCAGAACAAGATGCAGAACAACAGTAGCAGTTTTTAATAATTGATTCACTATAAGATTCTCTTATATCTTTGCAAATATCGGTTGCTAAGTCTTCTAAGCTTTCTCGGCAGTTTGGGTTCCGACTTGGTTGTCGTTCAAAACTATCTTCAATGTCATACTCGATGTCAATAAGGGCATCACCCTTATGTTTCTTTTTCTTTCCTTTATATTTGTCATGTTCATAATCACCATCATGATCATCGTCATCATAATTATTCTCATCATAATAAAGGTAATCATCTGATGGCTTTTTACTTGGTTTCTTTTGTTTTGGAACTTCCTGGTAGTAGCAAACTGAGCCAGGCGGGCAAACCACAGGACCCGCTGGAATACCTGCTGGATAGCCCGCTGGGAAACCCCCTGGATATCCCGGTAGATAGCCCCCTGGATAACCGGCTGGTATACCCATTGGAACACCCATAGGAACACCCATGGCAATATATCGCATGTCAAACCCTTGAGTGCCAGGCGGCCGCGGTGTTGTAGCTTTTGGGGGAGTTGTTGGTTTTGGAGCGCCAGCTGGAATCATGTTTATAAATGAGTTCAATACTGTTGATCTTGTACATTCATGTAAAATTATTGGGCCCGTCTTACTCGTCTTGGTCGGGAGCCTGCACACGCATTTATCATTTCCATCACAACTTGGTCCTGGAAAATTTTGTTGAGGTAAACTTCTTAAACCAACAGGTTTGTCCTTTGACTGATTTTTTCGCAAGTAAAAGTATCTATTAATATATTTGGGGGGAAATTCTATAATTTTCGATTTATTTACAACATCATGAGAAAAAGGGAATTCTTTTTTTTCGAGTTCGTCGAAATATTGCGCATTCTCCACAGAATCATATGAATGAGAAAGTAGTTCTACTACGGGCCATTTTCGTTTTGATTCTAGTGTCGAAGTTGCAATACTACTTGTAGTACTTTTAAACATTGATGGAATATCTTCTTCATCATTTTCTTCGTCATGTATATGTCGCTTAATAGGAATGTCATCTGATAGTTTTCTGGTAAACTTGTTCGATTTTGGATTTGCACTTTGTGTTTTTGTAAAATTGTATATTACATATAATACTGATTGGCTTGTGGGAACAACGGCTGAATCATTTTGTACATCTGGAATACAAAATGTAAGCATTAATAATAGGCAAGCAAAATTTTTCTTCAGTGACTTTTTATCAGAATACAATTTCAGTTTATCGTTACCTTGAAAGACTAGATCCTTGTCATTTTGTTTAACTTTAGGGCCATCACCTTGACTTTCATTGTTCAAAACAAAGTTATTTGTGTCGGAAATATAAACAGAAAGAAATAATAATGGAAACGCAAAAAACATAACCAGGTAATACAAAATAGTACATTTTAAAATTTGTCACCACTGTCTCTGAGTCATCTACAAGCTCGATGTTATCTAGTTGGCGACGATGGTCATGATCGAACGTTGGAAAAATATATTCATGTATTGTTGTTATTAATTTATTATGATAATTTTTAAATTAATTGTGATATTTTGTTGTGTCAATGATTTTAGTGCAAATCCTACCGATTTCTGTGAGATATGTCTCAACCACACTCTTTGCAAATACAAGGTACCTAATACGACTGTGGAATTTAACAAAATTCCAATGTAATTACTGATTTTTATATTATAAGTAATTCTTTGTAATTTGTGTCGGTAGGCACAAGGGCCCAGCCCTGCTTGCACATCTTACGACAGTTCTGCAAAACTGATGAGTCGAGATATCAAAGAGCTCGTTACCAGGATAAATGAGAGGAGAAACTTTGTTGCAAAGGGTTACTCCAAAATTCTTCCACATGCCGCTAATATGAAAAAAATCGTGAGTAAACTACACCTTGGCATTTCATTTGAAATACAAGTGAATTTTCTTACACAATTCTATTTTCAGCAATGGTCAGCTGAGTTAGCCACTTTTGCCCAGCGCTGGGCCGATCAATGTGATCGAGCAATACAGCCGGATAGGGAAGATCAATGCAGGGATTTAGGTAAGCTCTGCGACCACATAATAATAATTAAAATGATTAGGGCTTGATTCAGAACGCAGTACTTCAGCACATGGCTCGTATTGTTAGGGATTTCCTATCTCTGGAGCCCTGACCGCCACCGGTAGGTTGGACCATATTCCGATACCGATGGGCTACTATTCTTTATATTTTTATTAATATTATTAAAAAATTAGTTTGGAGCCCAGTATAATAGGTGTTAAATTAACGGATCGTGTTCGAAACACAATACTTCGTTCCAAAACAAATATAGCTGACGTAGCTCAAAAGGCTGTCCAACTCAAATAGGACTGGGCAGGACATGTCCGCCGCATGCCGGACAAACTGTGGGCCAAAATAATAGGAAACTGGTGCCCTGACACAGTGAGACGGGGTCGTGGAAGCCACGAAGGAGATGGCGGAATGAATCTATACTCTTTGACCGATCTGAAGATAAAACTCACGACCCCACTGAGATCAGCTGTGGGCTAGAACCTTGTTTTATAATCGATTTTTATCGTCCTGTTAAGTTCGCTATCTAATCAATGAAATTAAATAAACTTATTATAACACCACATTTGCTTTCCCAGAAGGGTTGGGTAGAAGTGTATAGAAGAACTACAAATTAAGTTAAAATATTTCAGAAAATGTAAAGGTTGGACAAAGCATCGGCAGCGTTATGGGTCCTTCGCCCGGTCTTAGTGTCAAAGGTTTTGTGGAGATGTGGTTCATACAGGTCTTGGAATACGTGGGAAGCGTCACGTACTACAACAAGTAAGTACTTATACAAACATTTAAGTAATAAAGCCAACTGGAACATCCTCTGGAAGAGAGAATGAGGTTTAGGTCATACATAGATACAGGCATGCAAGGAATTCTGTTTCTTATTGAATATATTTTATTACCCAACTTGCCAGAAAGAACGCATGGCAGGGCCAACAAAGGTCTAACGTGACATGTGTCCCTTTACTAACCGCTACCCTTTAGCCAAACCTTTTACTTGATACGAAGCACATGTTTACGACGGGTTCATGTCAAGCCTACGCAAGCCCCGGGTAAGCTACGCCATAGAAAAGGGCGTAGGGCTACGCCGTAGAGACCCTGGCTACGTCGTAGCGCTACGAAATTGCAAAGTTATTCGACGTAGGTAAAAACAATCGCACCCGTGATGTCGAGGTACGAAAATATCATTATGTAAGCTGTAATTAAACATGAGTGAACATAATTTATGTGTGAGCATGCGTGTAAACAAGAAACATATATTTGTTCCTTTGCCCCGCATTTTGTCAAGTTATGCGAACATAAATGCTGATTTTACGAATTTGGTACTGTGCAATGTATGTTCCATATTGTCATATTTTCTTCATTGCTATTCCAGATCACGAGATTTCAAAACTAGCTATTTAATACAACTGTTATGGGCCAACACAGAATATGTCGGGTGTGGCAAAGTGAAATTCTACGTAAATATGAATCGTTTCAATTAATTAATTCCTAGAATCAGGAGCAGAAGGGAAATCTAACTAACCAAAAATGTTTTAGGTAGATGAAAGAAATATAATGTTGGAAAGGCTGGTATGTAACTTTGCACCTAAGGGCAATTCTCATGGAATGCCAGTGTATTCTATTGGATATCCTGCGACTCAGTGTAAAACTGGAATGGTACCAGATGATCAATATAAAGGACTATGTGCTTACGAAGATGGTGAAATCTGTAATAGTTTATCTATACTAATATTATAAAGCTAAAGAGTTTGTTTGGTTGAACGCGCTAATATCAGAAACTACTGGTTCGAATTGAAAAAATCGTTTAGTGTTGGATAGCCCATTTATCGAGGAAGGCTATAGGCTGCGACCAATAGGAGCGGAGCATTAATAAAAAATGTTACGCAGACGAAGTTGCGTCGGTCAGCTCGTAATATAATATAACAATATCACGTTATTAGCTGCCTTCATTAAGCATGTTATCAAATTCTTACACCTATTAGCAATTTGCAATTGGCCTATTTTGTAGGTTTCTTAAAATGCGCGGATAAAGTGAAATCTTCTTGCATTTGGCCTAAGGAGGTCTATGTTTAGCAGATATGCCTGTACCTATTCAAACACTGCCACACAACTGGTGCCATTAACTCTAGTAAATAGTAGTATAGTTTAGAATATGGTAACATTGTTATCAAATAATTTGTTATTCATAAAAAAGTGACCATTTAAACCCGGTCCGATAAATTTGATGTGGAAGTAAACCCTAATAAATGTAAGGCTATCATCATTGGGAGTTTTACTTAGATTGCAAGAACTACCAATGATGAGCGCTGTAGTTGGATGGTACAACCTTGCCACCAGTTCTTTTCGACAGTACGGTCGTTCCTTTTAGCACTGATATAAAAGATATTGGCTTGCATATTGATAGCACTATGAAATGGCATACTCAAGTCGCTTGTGTCAGCCAGAATGTTTCTGGTACGTTGTGGGCTCTGTACCGTTTGAGAAACATTTTACAGTCAAATACGAAAACAATGCTTGTACGGTCCTTAATTTTTCCTATAATAGATTATGGTGATGTGTGCTACTTTGACCAAAATGCAGATCTCCTCGACCAACTTGTCTTCTAAATAACTGCATTCGATTCGTTTTCAATCTGCGTAAATATGATCATGTCTCCGAGCACCGGTCTCTTCTTAAGTGGTTACCTATTATACGTCAGTGTAGGGAGCAAAGGGCGCTTACCAAGTTGTTTTCTTTTCATGCATCTCCCACTTCCCCTAGTTACCTCCCCCCGCTTTCAGTACATTTGTACCGACCATAATAGGAGTCTGCGTTCATCCCAAAACCGTGTTCTGCAATGTCCCTCTCATCGCACTGACTTCATTCACCGATCATTCTTTGCCCAGGTCTATTTCTCTGTGGAATGCGCTTCCCCAGGAAATCAGGATGGCAACCAACCGTTTATATTTTAAAATTAAATTTTGCGTGTACATTCGTAAAAAGCTGGCAGTATCGTCACAACTTTAATGTTTTCCCTATTGTTTATCTTTTTATTTTAGTTTATCCGTATATATTATGTAGATATATATATATATAAATAAATATATATATTTTTAGGAAATTAAACCAATTACTATTAAAAAAATATAATTAATACAATCACACTTAATACTATTCTTAATTTAAATTTTAAAATAAACGAATTCTAGCAAAAATAAAATGATGACACGAAATCCTAAGTTGAAGATCACGAGCGCACGTCTGTCAGCCAAAAGAGAACGAGCGGTGGTCGTCGCTGGCTTATATAGGGCTGGTGACTCGTAACTCCCTCTACTCCGAAGTTGCAGCTAACACGGCTTCTCCTGACTGAGCAGCGTCCTCGATGCTCTCTGTACATGATCTCTGCTCCGGCTCTGGAGCAGTCTCAACAACCGAGTCCTCATAGCCTGGGGGATACACACATTCATGTTAGGTCTAATATATGTACACGTTCATCAATAATTACATACTTAGATGAGATAAGATGTCACTATGCGCTTTTACAAAGTATGTTTCATGAAATAAATTAATGAGCGATGCCACACAAGGCCTTATACGCTGAAAACAGGATACCACTTCAATGCCACACAAGGCCTTATATGAAATGAGTGTAGCCAGACAATCTCGACGCCACAAAAGGGCCTTACACGAGAACGACACGAAGCAATGCCTTATGCCGAAGCCATCCAGGCCTTACATGCTTAGTCAAACACAGGTCTGTTCCCAGTCAACTCAATGCCGCACAAGGCCTTATATGAGTCTGTTCCAGGTCACCCTGATATCCACGTAACTTTATAAGTAAGCAACATAGAAAGGTAGTAAACAGCGCTATAGCAAACATCTTCTAAGCATAAATAGGAAGCAGAAACTTTATGATATTCTTAGGAAGATAAAAACATGCAATCTTACATTCAAAGAAAGCTGCGCAGGTCTCGGGGGTCCACTCGCCTCGCCACGGTATCATATATTCCGCGGCGGCCTGCGTAGTTTTACCATAAGAGCCCGCTAGTAATCGTAGTTCATATCGACTACTGGGCAAGGCATTTATAATGCGGTATGGACCCCGGATGCCGCTGTCAAGTTTATTAGTGGTTTGAGATGATTTAATTACAAAAACCATATCGTTCACAGCGAAGACTCTAGGCGCCTTTCTACCTCTATTGACACGTGCATCCTGGTTAGCCTGATTTTGAGCCAATAAATCTTCGGCCCTTTGCCGTCTCATTTCGCGCCAAGCTTCGCGATTCGGTGTGGAACCGTCCACAGTTATATCTCGGATGAGAGCATTTATAGCAGGGGTAGTTGTATCACAACCGATAAGCAGATTTAATGGTGAGCATTGAGTACTTTTCTGCTTATTAATGTTTAGTACCAGCTGTAGCCTCCAAAGTACATTGGACCAGGACTCGTGTCTATAATTTACATCTATCCTAACCATGTTCAGTACTGTTCGACAATACCGTTCCACTTGGCCATTCTCTTGGTGCATTTCGGGCGTTATAAAATGTATATCAATGCCAAAATTTGCTGCCCATTCGCCAAAGTCGGCACTGTCGAACATTCTGCCCCTATCACATACTATTAATCGCGGGGTACCGAAAATCGAAACCGCGTTAGTAAATGCTCGTTTTAATTCCGAGCTTTCTTGTTTATACATAGGAAACAGAAAACAATATTTCGTGAAAGCGTCGATTATTATGAGAATGTATTTGTACCCGTTCGATTCGGGTAGAGGGCCAAGTGCATCCGCGTGTACTGTATCAAAAGGTATAATGGGTTTCGTCCATGATACAATTGGCTGTAAAGGGGCTCGAGGCACCTTTTTGTGTGTTAGGCAGACAATGCAATGACCTATGTATTTCTTGACAAATTGGCGCATGTTAGGAAACCAAAAATGTTTTACTATCAAATCAAGCACTTTTTCCATATTAATATGTCCGTGTTCGTCATGAAATACACGTAACAAACTCAGCCTAAAACCTTTTGGAACATAACATAGCAGTCGTGATTGCTCACCTATCGGGTTGTACTTATAGTAAAGCAAATTGTTTTTCTTTACATACCGCGAACTATCTAACTGGCCTTGATCAAGTTTTTCGAGTAATGTAACCGTTTCATCGTCTGCCGCTTGCGCTATTTGAGCCCAGTTCAATGGTTTTTGTACGGCACAAAGGTTAACTGGATTGCGACTGAGATAGTCAGCATGTGGCATAAATTGACCTTTTCGATACTCGAGGGTAAAATCATAGTCCTGTAGGAACATCCACCAGCGTGCCACCCTAGGCAGGAGATCTTTCTTACGCTGAGTCATCTTTAAGGCGTTGCAATCGGTAACTACTACAAAATGTTTACCAACAAGGTATTGACGGAAATGTTGCAAGGCCTTAACTACAGCGAGAGTCTCCAACTCATAGGAGTGGTACCTGGGTTCTGCCCCTACCGTGACTTTACTATAGTACGCTACTGCATGTCTACGTCCGTCTTTTCCAATTTGCATTAATATAGCGCCGTATCCTAACGAACTTGCGTCTGTGTGGACTTCAGTTTTCAAACACGGATCAAAAATTAACAGCGCAGGCTCACTTGTCAAAATCGAGAGGACTTCCTGTCTCGCCCGCTCCTGCTCGTCACCCCAATGAAACTTAACATCTTTGCGAGTCAAAGAAGCGATAGAGGCCACTTTAGTAGCGTATCCTGGGATATATCTTCTGAAGTAGCCGGCCAGACCGAGAAACTGTCTCACTTGCTTCACAGTTTTAGGAATTGGAGATTTGGCTAGTGCGTCTATTTTTTGTACGCTCGGCCGCACCTGACCTTTACTGATCGTCCTCCCAAGATATTCCACTTCAGGGGTGAGAAAGGTGCATTTTCTCAAATTAATAGAAAAACCCGCCTTTGTTAAAATCTTCAGAACAGAATCGAGCAGAGACAAGCCATCCTCTACGCAGTCACTTAACAACATAACGTCATCGATATAGACCAGGACCTGACCTGCATCGATGAACGATCTCAGTGTATCAGATATGACCCGCTGATAGACCACAGGCGCGTTTGCGAGACCGTAGGGCATCTTAAGATATTCAAAATGCCCCTCGGGTGTCACAAACGCAGTTCGGTGCACAGAATCTGCATTAATCTTAATTTGGTGGAAGCCTGTCACCATATCCAGCACAGTGAAATAATTACACTTCCCAAGCCTATCTATATGATCGTCTATCAAAGGAAGAGGGTATCTGTCTTTTATTGTTATATTATTTAAAGCTCGATAATCAACAACCATTCTATCCGATCCGTCTTTCTTTTTTACCAATAAAATCGGACTCGCATACGAAGACTCTGACTCACGGATTATACTCTTTTCCTTTAAATCGCTAACTATTTTACGAACGCGCAGTTTTTCGTCGTATGATAATTTGTATGGTCGATAATTAACGGGTTCCTCACTAGTAAGCCGAATGTGCATCTCTCCAGTATTCACGGTAGTTGTTGCAATTCCACTGAGGAAATATTCCGAATACCTGTTCAACACCGATATTAAACGCGCTTTTTCTTGACCACACAGCTGTGTGTTGATCGAATCTAAATGCACAGTCGGTTCACTATGTGACAAGTTATTTACGTTTGAACTATTCCTAATTATTCGCTGGGAATCGCCCGTTCGAATATATGCAATGCCTTTTCTATTTAGTACGTCTGTACCAATAAGAACTGGCGTACTGAGGTAATCACGGGGTACAACATAAAAATCTACCTCTAAGGTAACTTCACTAAGTTCTATTGGCAAAGTAACAAAACAATCTGAACGCATTTCTATTCCACCTAAGCCACGTAATATCTGTACACTCGGGTGCGTACGACATGAGACATGTTTGACAAGATCATTTGATATCAGAGAAATACTCGAACCACTATCAATCAGCACGTCGGTGGGTACTCCACTAATCACCGCTGTTATGACATCCGTTTTGCTACGGTCGCACGTTACTTCACGACAAAAATTAACATTTGATTTATTTCGCGATTCAGAACGTTCTTTTGTAAAACACGTATCCTCGTTGTGGCCTGCTTTCTTACAAAATGTACACACAGTTTTAGTTACCGGTTTGTTAGTAGATTCGGGGGTAGTCGCGGATTTATTTTTATTAGTGTTACCGTCATCGATCTTACTTCGTTTTAAACAATTTTTGCTTTTATGCCCGGTTTGTTTACAACTATAGCAACGTACACGTACATCCGTATTTGTGGCAGGACGCTTGCGATATCGTTCGGTAGAGGAATCGGTGGCGGAGTGGCTATTGCGTGTCTGAATATTATTAGGTGCAGTCGCACTTGAACGATTTGGTTTCACATAGATTGATAAGAACTCCACGACTGTTTCCGGTGTTAATTTCGCGTTTGTGGCGGCTGCACGTATTTGTGGATCTTTAATACCGCGCACAATTATGGCGCACAACAGTTCGTCACTTAATCCTTTCACAATACGTAATCGTAATAATGATTTTCGCGCGTAGTCTGCATACGTGGAGTACTTATCCGATTCTTTACACATCACATCAAAAAGTATATTTGCGACGTCAATGCGGCGTGGACAGAGTGATTTGAGTTCTAATTTGAAATTTGACCAAGTGCGATCGTTACTAGTCCATTCGCGCAGCCAGGAACGTGCGTCACCCTTTAAAGATAGTCCCACACGGGCTAGGCACTCTTTTTCATCCCACTGGTTTTGTGATCGAGCACGATCCACTTCGTCACACCACGCATAGGCGTCATGAATGCTAGGATCGAAATCCGATACATAATAATGGTTTGATCTCACCGGATTTATGGATTTGAGCGCGTCGATAAGACGCTCCGTGATGTCCGTTGAGGCCGTTGTAGCAGAGTACCTGGCGGCACTCGAGGTGCTGGCCACGCTTTCGCCACGTGGTGCGCTCGTTGCGAGGTTTAGCGCTGGCTCGATGAGGGCAGGCAACGGCGGCGTGGTCGCACCGTCAATTTGCACGGCAGAGGTAGGAGCCGCGTGCGCGGACTCGGTGAGTGTGTCGGCGCGCTGCTCCAGGGTTGTCAGGCGGTTGAGGATTGCTTCCATCGTTGCTGCTAGGTTACCTAGATTAGGCGAAGACGCGCGCTCTCGCGGTGTGGCACGTTTTCTACTCGACATTATGATGGAACCAGAGATGACTTTGAAGCGGCTTTATTAGCATTCAATCCCACTTCTGATTTTAGGAAATTAAACCAATTACTATTAAAAAAATATAATTAATACAATCACACTTAATACTATTCTTAATTTAAATTTTAAAATAAACGAATTCTAGCAAAAATAAAATGATGACACGAAATCCTAAGTTGAAGATCACGAGCGCACGTCTGTCAGCCAAAAGAGAACGAGCGGTGGTCGTCGCTGGCTTATATAGGGCTGGTGACTCGTAACTCCCTCTACTCCGAAGTTGCAGCTAACAATATATATATATTTATTGTTTTTTGTATGTCCTTGTAGTATATCTTAGTACCTATTATATTAAAAATATTTTCAGATTTACGCCTAACACTGTTTATCTCTGCATCACCTAAAGGTTGACTGGTAGAAAACGCCTTTGGCATTAAGTCCGCCTGTATACTCTGTGCTTTAAATGTTAAATAAAATAAACAACTAGTTCATCAAACTTACTAAACACCGGCAACAAAAGATTAATGAACACACAAATTACAGATACAAAGTTAACCAGACAAGGCCGTCCGGTGAATAGTTTACTCAGGATACTCAATTTATCAAACGATTCGGAGAAGCTCGAAATTGACCCTATCCGAAATAACTTGAAGCAAAGCAATGTAAATAACAATTCTAGCAACGAACAGCGGAATCAGAAAACAAGGCATATATTCACTAACAAGACTTATGGTGGGCACCATTTTTTATCACAATCATTAATAGACGATTCGCCTCTAATTAGCTAGTGACTGTTAATGTTCCATATCTAGATAATTGACTGTTTCCGCTTCATAACAAAATGAAGGTACCAAACTACAAAAGGATATTTTATTCAAATCTTCATTAATCATTTCAGCTGCCGTTAAAAGAATTCCACAACTACGTAAACAAATGATTGGGAATAGTTTCATGAATATGTCAAGAAATAACAATGAATACCATTACCAACCTGAACGTGGACACTCACACCTTTACCATGGACACGAACCGCCGCGAAATAACTACGACACTACTAAAATAGTCAATACCAATCAAGATTTTAGAAGATATGATTACACAACTGAACCTATTAACTCTTATCCTAACACAAATTTTAGAAGATTCAATCAATATGCACAATGCACCCGCAGAATAAGACCACCTCAAGATAACTGTGCATTAAATCAATGCACGACGACGGCACCAGATTGTTGTCCACAAATAACCATGTGTCCGTTTACATGTACTGAGATATCATGCACTCAGCCGGTAGAAGAGCACACATGCTTTACCCCCTACATCCCCCCATTTCCTGACCCGTGCGCGTGTGCGCAAACGACATGTCCGCCAATAAGTACAAACTGCAACTACAATAATAATTGCTGTACTGTACCTTGTTCTACAAATACTTGTTGTCATACAACACAATGTCCAGGACCACGTAGGCAAAACAATGATTTCAATGACTACAGACGGGGTGGTACGCTTCAGGATTACGATATGATTCCTAATGTTGTAGTTCGAAGTGGTGACCAAAAACTACCACAAGAAAATGAATCTAAAAAGGGCATTTCATTAGTAATTAACCCGGACAATAATAAACCTTACAAAGCAATGTACGATGAAAAAGATGCTGATCTAATACATAAAGGTGTGACCGATTATCTAAAATATAAATCACAAGATCGTGACTACATGTACCGTTCCTTTAATTCTGGCCTCAGAAAAAAACGACAACTAGAAAGCCAAATGTCTGTGAAGCCGTTTTGGCAAATTGAAAATTTTAACTATCAAAAACTGCCCCAGCTAAAAAGTATGAGATTTACGACACTTAAAAATATAAAAAATAGGAAATCAAGAAAAATTTCAGTTTCACCTAAATGGTTGACAAGTACAGAACCAATTACACTTAAATTGGCAGAATACGCTGACTATCAACCGGAACACATCACAGAAAAATACTTATCCTTTGATGAATTAATGCATCTTAGAAAAATTAGCGATGGATTTGCACATTATGACTTAAGACGGAAGGACCAAGGAGAGAAGAAGAACACAACAACTAAAAAACCAAAAAAGAAAACAGATAAGCCAAAAGACAAAACAACAACAAAAAAGGAACCTAAAGATACGAAGCAAAAAACAGACTCAAAAAACACAACGAAAAAAGAAAATAAAAAAACTCCAGCCAAAGTAGATGAAAAAAAATCTGCAAAGAACGGTACCACTAAAGCCTCTACAACTACTAAAGCGCCTATTACAACAACAGAATATACTGCAAATACTCCGTTTGAAAGAAAAAAACATTGTACTCGGAAATTAACGTGTACGTGGACGGCTTACACGAATTTTGGTGAAGGTGGTGACAGTGGGGGAGGAGGAGGAGGACAATTAGATATGGGTTCCCGAACACCACCCGGGTATGTGGATGGATGTACACGAACTTCCACTTGCACTCGTGAATACATGGATCGAAACAAAATATCCACAATAACCGCCAATCCAGATTTAGATTCGGATTTCAGTGAATCTGTACCACAAGATGAAGATTACTGTGAACGTCGGTCTCTTAACGTTCAAAGACGAAATTCTGAAACAAAAAAACCACCTATTCTTATACTCAGGTATCTAGATCTGAATTCAAATGTCCCCATTAATCCCATTTTGACTACTGAGGTTCTTGGCGATCCGAATTTTATCTTACTTAATACAGAAAGCGTGACTGAGAGTGTTTCAAATTCGCACGATTGTATTTGTAACGAAAAATATGCAAGACAAAAGAGAGAAGAAAGCGAATGCTCGATAGTTAATGAAGACAAATGTGACCACTCTAGAAGGTCCTTCTCATATAGCAGTCTGTACTACGCAGTACTAAATAAAATTCTTAAATCAAACCAAGCAAATGTTTATAATAAACAGTGTCCGTGCAACAGTTCAATAAGCTCAAACCCAGTTTTGTTTTTATTTTTATCAATATTTTTGAATACATTTTATTTATAAATAAGAACGTGTATTTTATTAATCTCAGTACCAATATTTGAACCCATCACAATAGTTACTAAATAAAAATATGTATAATTGTAGTAGAAAATTAGTGAAGTTCAAAAAAAATGTCGTTGATCTATTTGCTGAACAACTAAATCTATCATTCAGTTTTAGTTTTTTTAAATCAGCTGCTATCTTTCGCACCAGTCCCTTGTAACTTATTACAAATCTTCTTTTGTTGGTTACATGTGCAATAGACTTTTTTCTAATGTTTTTCTTGTGTTGTTTACTAGATTCATAGGTGCATTTAATAGTTTGATAGAAGTCACTTCTGCTGGAATTTAGATCCCTCCGATTTCGCTTCGATTGTTGTTCAAAATATATTTTATTGTTATTTTTGGTGTATGTTTTTATATGACATAAGGAGTTATCATTTTCTGAAATACCACAAAAAAATATGTATCTTTAATAAATATAACCAGCTTATATGAGACCTTATTCATTCCTTTGAGACATATGAGGCTTATCCACGATATTTTGTAAAAACTTTTTCATAACACCTTGTCCAGTTTTATATAAATTTATATTATCTGGTGACAATATAATAAGTGCAGTCGTACTTTCCATTGAGGTTTCGGAATCAATTATGTCATCCAAAAAATCTTTTGTAACCGTGCTCATTTTTAAATCTTCCAAAACCAAGTCTGACACAGGTAAATTTACATCATCATAGTATGATTCTGTGCTTTCAGTGTTACTTTCCTCGTTTTCTTCGGGGAAGAAGTAATGGCCGGTAAAATCGTCATTTTGCCTGACTTCTGCTAATTCAGCTTGGACCATAATAGGTTTAACTGAAGGCAAAAATTGAGTATTTGCACTATACCCCGCAGATACTGGTAATTTATCTAAAAAAGAGAAAATGGTTATATTGGTTATTAAAAAATGCAATTTCTTAAACTAGGTATTTAATAACATCAAAGAATACTGTACCACCATTTCTGAAGATTACGGCTTCAATCAAATCAACTAAGAAAGTAGAATTTACATGGTCACTTGAAACTGTTTTTCTTGTAGTAGGAGCCTCTTTTTTACTATACACTCTGTCAACAAATGCCGCCACGCCAACATCATGAAACGAACTCTCTGAATGGCTACTTTTAGAATTATTATTACTCGATATCAAGTCTTTGATTATAGGATCGTTGCTCAATTTTTTCTTCAGTAATTCAACGAAGTCGTCCACTGCCATAATATCCTTACAGGAATGAGTTTTAGTGTGTGGAGTAATCATTTGCTTCGTATAATCATACAAATGAGAAAAATAATCAAATGGTGTAGTTGTTTCATTTTCCAATGCAATGTTGGAAACAGAAGTGTAATCTTCAGTTACCGTATCCCCCGGAAGAATATTTTGAGTAGTATGTTCAATTATCACTTCTTTTCCATTAGGAGCAATGGTGTCGTTTTTTTCTGTTTCGATTTGTTTCTGTTCCTTTGATTTACGAACTGCAAAATTAGTGAAGCTTACTTAAATTACGTCGATACAAAGGTTATGTTTCAATTAATTATTGTTCCTAAGCTTAGCCGTAATTGAATCTAGAAAAGAATAGGTACCATGCTGATTATTAGACGCTCTTAACCTGCACGGCTTTCTACGTCGTTCTCACATATATGTTTAATTGCGACATGAACGATGTAACCAAGATTTTGTAACAATATTTTGATTTAAAAGAGTGTCCATGGAGTTTCTTGCCAATTCTTATCTATAGACATCTACGCTTTGGAAAGGGCAACTATAGTACTTTCACAAGTTAATAACTTGCCCTGTGACTGGGACTGTAGCTTCGCATTTTTTGTTTTTTTTTTTTTTTGAAATTCAAAAGTGCCTGTAATAGTCTAATTTAAATAAATGCTTTCAGTTTAAGTTTGATTGTAATGATTACACGAATTCGGTTATGCCCTGTATTAAGTC
The DNA here is from genome assembly GCA_964057025.1 of Standfussiana lucernea. Classification (NCBI taxonomy): domain Eukaryota; kingdom Metazoa; phylum Arthropoda; class Insecta; order Lepidoptera; family Noctuidae; genus Standfussiana; species Standfussiana lucernea. The sequence goes on along the minus strand of OZ059793.1, from coordinate 10,035,561 downwards.
TTTATGTAAGTAAATACTCACCGCATAGCGCTTTATGTACAGAATCACAAACGGCGTCAAGAGGACACCTGGAGCAAGGCAGGCCGCTCGAATAAACAGATCTATTTCTAAGATTACCAGCAGGTGCAAAATTGCATACCAGTCTGTAAATTGTTCTGTATTTTACATTTACATCCTCTAGACGTTCCTGTTCCACAAAAGTATAATATAATGTTAAGAGTAAATCGCCTAAATAAGCTTGACTTTTGCTATCGCCCGGGGCGACTAGCTGAATATGAGTATGTAAAAGACCGTTTTATAAACTGAAAATTAAGGGAATAACGGTGAAATAATGATGGATACATTTTACTTACTTTAAATTTCACTCCACCGCAGCCGACTTGATGTGTCTCCTCCCACGCCAGTTGCGTAAAATAATCGTAATGAGAACTACTAGTCTCAGAAGATCTGTAATTTGTAATATCATCATAAATAATTACTATTATCCTACGGCATGCTTTGATCTACAGAAGTGTCTAACAGATGTTTTGGATTTCTTGTTAATGCGAAACACTGTACCAAATTATATCTGTACATCTTTACAAATAAATTAAATTGAAGTGTCTGTTTGTAATTTCAAAATAACAGGTTTTTACTGAATGCATATGAAAGTATTATACTGTACCTACTTAAAACAAGAAATCACTTTTTTTTAGTTTATGTCTCTCCGTGTTCCGGCTAATCTCCGAAACAGCTAAACCGATTTTGACGGGACTTTTCCTGACAGATAGCTGATGTTATAAGGAGTGGCTGTTAGTAGGCTACTTGAAATAAGATATGCAAAAAAATTAACACTCTAGAAATTGTTTATCCGATTGAAATAGGTCGCGAGCAACAGCTAGTATGTAATATAAACTGGCTGCCCCGCTGTATAAGTGGTAGTCGCAAGCTCGACTGCCTATTAGCATGAAATCTTAGGTTTCCATCCCAGGATCAGGCAAAGTAATACTGAGCTCTTTCATTGGAAATGTCTTAATAGCCGCCTGGACCTCTATCTGTGCCCCGTTTGGCAATAGACTCATCCCTTCATACATGGGATTCGAAAATAAACTGGCGAAATATCGGTCGGTATAAAATTTAAACTTACGGAACATATCGTGACAGCGTCGTTGAATTAATATTCAACAATTCCATGTACCATACATCGACGAGGGCCAATGGTGTCAGCCCGGGAGCATCACCGTGTATTGTAGCAATATTTTGACCCACGGACATTTTACCTGTAACAGAACAATATTATGAATTAACCAAACAACATTCAATTATTAAAATTTGGGAATGTACTTTAAGTGAAAGCGCACCGCGAAATTCAAATTTTCTTAGGTTTCATTGAATGGGATTAAACTAACGGGGGGTTGTATTGATGATTTAATGATGATAATTCTGTAACTAGATACATATGTGTTACGGTTGCAAATCATATTTTGTTTGTCAGCCTGATACGGTCCAGCAAATTGCAAAAACCAAAGAAAATTTTTATTTCGCGGGCTACCCTGCACGGCACTTCCCCCTTCAGTTAGTAGAACTTAGTTTTGGAAATAGAGATGCACAACTGAATATGCACGTTGCTAGTGCAAGTCTTCCTATTCTAGAACATTTGTAATGATAATTACCATAGATACCTATATTATAGATGGATTTCCGAATCAGCTGTTTTACAAAACAGTTCCGTTATGTAAAACATGCCAGTGTGTTACGTTTAACGACACAGCTACCCACGTTTTTAGACATAATGCAGAACGGCTTATCTGCAGTCACTTAAACGTTTGATGTAGATGGCCATCATGATATAAAAAATTTAAAATAATCAGATACTGTTATAAACAAACAGGTTGGAGATTTAGTTACCTATCATCTTTCAAGGAGGTGAGTGTAACCGTCATATCGTTTTTTCAATAATCGGATGTGTTTTATTGCGAAAGTAGCTCTGTTTCTGTGTGTTTCTTACCTTCGATGAAATTTGGCACAAAGGTGGACCATGTCCTAAGTTAGGTTAGGATATAGGATACTTTTATCCCGGTAGACCATTCCCGTAGAATTATCTAGGCTACATTATGCTTACCCAAATCGCGACAAACATCTTGAATGTCCGGCACGCGATGTTTAACACACTGATCTGCCCATCTTTGTGCTGAAACCTCCAACTCTTTGTTCCATTCCTATAGATTTCATAAATAATGTATACTAATCTTTACTTATATGAATACTAGCTTATGCCTTCGGCTTCACCCGCGTGGTGTTCGGTAATTGTCCCTCGGGATCGTAAAGAACCCTTTGTGTTAATCCAGGTTATAAACTATCTGTGTAAACATCCAAATCCGTTCAATAGTTTTTGCGTGAAAGAGTAATAAACATCCATCCCCACGAGCGTTTGCATTTATAATAGTAGTGAGATTTATATATTAATAATATTTTAAGAGAAAGTGCGATTTTTGTGAGTTTGTATGTATGCGGAGGGTAATCTCCGGAACTACGGCACGTATTTGAAAAAATCTTTCACCTTTTGAAAGTTACATTATTCCAGATGGACATAGGCTACTTTACATCCAGGTGCCACGCGGGCAAAGCCACGCATAGTATATAGTATACAAGAAATAAGTCGCGCTTATTTCGCATAAAAAAAAAACCTAACCAATTGGACTCTCAAGGAAGACACTACTGGCCTACCGTTAAGACGTCATGGTAACCCCCCTGATAGGTACTGAATTGCAAACTGCTACAGAACAAAAGTTTTGAATAACTTACCCTGACGAATTCGCTTCGCCTATAGAAAAAGCCAACTAAGCTGTAGTAGGTACCTAGGGTAGGTTGGGTAGGATAGGGTAGGGTAGTCCCAATATAACTGTACCTATCAGAATTATTTATACTTACCTACTGATGTATAGGTAGCTACCTACATCAAACTAATAATAAGCAAATTATAACATCTTTATTTTCATGAACAACAATATAGGTATGATGGGTGTAAATAGACCCTTAACGAAGACGAAAGACAATTGATTTCCCTGTCATTGTGATATTTTTGTTCTGGACCATACCTGACAACCTTCTAGTTACGGAAATGTATGAGGTCAAAGTTTTTTGCTGTCTTTGTTTTTTGATTGTGACAACGTCGAACAAAATTGATTGGATTTATCTTTTTGTAAGTTGTAATTAGTAGGTAAGTTTTCAGTCTTCATTTGTATTTGTATGTCGGATTTTTATAACAATTAACTGATATTATGATATACCAACCTATCTAAATAAGTAAAATCTGTTTTGTAACTTCATTTCTACTCCTATGTGTAATGAATGCCGTGGCAGCCTTCAATTAAGGCTATAAAATGTAAAAATAATGTGAGTACTTTAACATGTATTTTGGTGTATACTTTGTTGGTTGTCCTTAAATAAATAAAGTTCCAACTTTTACAAGACTTTTTTTGTTTTAATACAAGTTTTTAATGTTACAACTTTACTTTAAATACCTCCTGGCCCCTATTCAATGCATCCATCAGCACAATGTTTTTAGTGCGTTAGAAAGAGTCCTACCGTAAATCATTTTCACCCCAAAACAAAAAAGTCGTTTCCCAGAAATAATTTTTGCGTCGAGTTAATTACTCGTAGTTTGATGTACAGAATGCTTGGTCGACGGCTTCATGAAGGGTCCATTTACACCTTGTATAATTATGATTTTGTAAATTTTATTCTGCAATATCAGGTTCATACAGAAATTCGAGGCGACAGACATCCGAAATTATTATTAATAATTATATATAATTAAATAATTAAGAATAATAAATTAATAACGAAAACAGATTAAACAGAAATGCATCACCAATTTCAGCATACTCCCAGCCGCCGGTAATGATCGGATTTCGCCGGCGGCTACTTTATTACGACGACTGTTAATTTTATCCAGAATCTTTTGTCTCTCATTTTCGTTCAAAATTGATTTTTCATAAGCGACGCAGTGGCTCGCTGGGGCCGATGACTGAAAATTTTAAAAACTTTAATGAATTATTAATCATGTTAGAACTTAGTATTAGGTATTTTCGTAATGACTAAGATCACGTTTTTGACGATATTGTTTTATGTATTATCTAAGCACAATTTCTAAACACTAAACACTAACCACCTACACATAGGCATTGTAAACAGTAAGCGTTTCTGGGCACAACATATTTACCCGACTGACCCAGAGGAATGTAATGGACCTACACATGTCCGTTCCATTGTGACCTCGTAACTCCTAAACGGATGAACCGATTTGTAATGAAATGAGAACATTTTCAGAATTCCAGCTGGCTTTCATAAATTGCAGATGGAAAATCCAAGTATATTTTATGCGCCCTGGTAATAGAACCTAGGCCCCTGACCCCATCGATCTAAAGTCGCGCTTGCTCCTTTTGAGCTACGAGGAAAACAGTTTCTGAAGTCTTTCAATAATAACCTTGGAAAATAAGTTCACATGACTTACCCTATATTTACACAACGTATGCTGTTTACTGTTATTGCAATAGTCAGTGCTACAATAATCTTTTGTAAAACATTTTGGTACAAATAATATAGAAACAGTAATTAATAATATTTTCGTAAACGTCAACATAGTGTAGATAAAAAAAAATCACAAATAAAACCAACTTGTCCATTTACTCAAGATGGCCTAGATTTAATCATTAAAGATGCTTTATCCGTCCCATTCCTACCGACTCTATCTTAGCTATATAGTACCTACATGTAATGTAAAGGACCCTATCCTTACGTTTCATGATTAGAGCTACACTGATAAAAACCTGATCCCACAATGCAAGTAGGATAGATACTTACATATCAACAAACAGCCATAGAGGACACCGTGATGGTATCGGGCAAAAACCTCGTGATTAACAACGCTTCATAGTCACATGTCTATCTCGCTCGTTTTCGTAATACCAAAACAGGATAGCCATACGGCTTTCCGAAAACGAAATCGAATCGAAGCGTTGTGAATACGGGAGCTGTAGGCCTAGATGTTACATTACATAGCAGGCACGTCGAGATCTATGACACGAGAGGTAACGTGTATAAAGCTTGACCTAAGTTTCAGTGACCATGGAACCATCAATGATATTACTGTTTAGAGACGTTACGAGGTTTGATAAAAGAAACGCGTTTTACTAATATCGGTTGCTTTTAGATAATAAACGCGAAATATTCGATAATAGTTCACTATTAGCATGTTATTAGCTATTTACAAACGAAATATGTTGAACTGTGTCAACAAATTATTAAAATGCAGCTTTCATAGCAGAAGATATACTTTTAAATTAAAGCTAAATACTTCTATTAAGATATTGGTGTCATTTTAAAGAGTATATCATGTACTACTATAGTATTAAATAATTATTTAAAATAACTATTAAACTACTGGAAATAAAAATAAATACGATTTATTTTTAGTGTTCTGTATGTACCTCGAAAGAAAAAAACGGAACCTTTGTTGTCCGTCCGTCCGTCCGTCCGTCTGTCTGTCTGTCAAGACCCTTTTTCTCAGGAACGCGTGGAGGCAAGCTGGAATTTATATCAAATACTCAGGTCTACTGTCCCTTGGAGCTGTGAAAAAATCAAACTTCTAAGCCAACGCAATCAAAAGACACGTTTATGCCGCAAATTTTCGACACTCGCAAGGGAATCAAAACCTACAGGGTACTTCCCGTGAACTCAGAATCTTGAAATTTGGTACGAAGCAACGACTTATAGATAGCACAGTTAAATAGCACACTAAAATAGCACACTAAAAATTGCGAAAACCGTAAATTTTTAGTTACATCATATTTTTAATGATTTTAAACTTACTACGTTTGTATGGAACCCTCGGTGCGCGAGTCCGACTCGCACTTGGCTGTTGTTTTTTTATATTCTCAACTTCAAGCTTTATTTTTATCCTTTACGTATTATTAATTTGAGCAATTAAGTTTTAATTAAATCAAATTTTGGATTTAGCTTAGCTGTTTCCGGGAGTATTTTTTATTCGAATGTAGCTATAGCAAGTAGTTAATGGTAATCCTTTTTGTTATGATGAGGGTCTCGCGCGGTCGTGAAAAAGAAAATGACATTTATTGATCGGACAGGTGGGAAAAGTGTTTTTCGCGATGTTCGGACGGTCCAGTGGCAAATTGTAACAAACAACATTCCACCTATAATTTGACCCACACTATTCAAATGCAACGCCCGTATGACGGAGTGTAATTAGTTTTTAAATCGGCGCGGCGCGCGGAAGATAACCTCTAACTGTCAAGTGTCACCTTTATCTACTAGGTATATTTGTTATTTATCACATTATTTTGTTGAGTTAGTCGGTTTCTACGAGCTTACAATCAGTGATTATTTAGAAGAAATCAAAATGAGTCGAAACTTAAAAGCAATGATCGGCCCTTCAATTTTGAACTCCGATTTATCAAGACTTTACGAAGAATCACAAAAACTACTGGATAATGGTGCAGATTATTTACATTTAGATGTAATGGATGGTCATTTTGTCCCTAATTTAACTTTGGGCCACCCAGTCGTGAAATGCTTACGCAACAAAATCAAAGATGTATTTTTTGAAACGCACATGATGGTTTCAAAGCCTGAACAGGTTAGTTTAATAGTCCAAAGAATTGGTATTAAGTACCTACCTGAATTAACTTTTGCTCACAAAATAAAGGACTTATAAATATGTCATGTCATAGCTTACATTAATATCTCATTATTTAGAGGCCCTGATGGCCAGTTATGTTCAGCTAAGTTACAATAAGCTTGTATTATTGCTAAATAACTAAAAAAAATCCTTTGATGTTTCAGTGGATTGTACCAATGGCAGATGCAGGAGTCAACCAATACACATTCCATATTGAACCAGTTGATGATGTTGCAGAAGTATGTAGAAAAATAAGAGAAAATGGCATGAAGGTATTGTTGATAATGTTTATAAGCAAGTTGCATGTGTATGTAGAACTTACACAATCAGTTACTGTTCTTGTGTCATTGTGTGTATGAACCTATTATCTATACTAAGCAACTGTAATCAGTGAATGTATCAAAATAAATACCTATTATTTCATAACAATGCTATGTTTTAGTAGATGTTAGTTAAATCCATTTAAAAACTAATTACATATAGTAGTTTTCAAATTAGATAATTTATTCTTATTTTTCAATAATTGATATGAAGTATTTGTTTATTCGTTAGGTGGGGCTCGCAATCAAGCCAGGGACACCAGTTTCAGAAGTTGAAAAATACATCTCCATATCTGACATGGTGCTTATAATGACAGTGGAACCAGGCTTTGGTGGCCAGAAGTTTATGGAAGACCAAATGACAAAAGTAAAGTACTTGAGAGAGCAGTATCCCTTGTTGGATATTGAAGTAGATGGAGGAGTGGGACCGGCAACTATTAGCTGCTGTGCTAATGTAAGTTAATGTACTAAATTCACAATTCATGCTGCAAACAAAACTTCAATTTAGCCTAGCAGAAACTGCAACTAGAAACAAAATCTAATTTGTAAATCGAAATTGTTTTAATTTTATTTTACAGGCTGGTGCAAACATGATTGTGTCAGGAACAGCAGTGATAGGGGCGGCTGATCAAGCAGCAACCATCAGGTCACTTCGAGATACTGTCCAAGAAGCAATTAACAAGCGATAAAATATTCCTAATGTTAATCTATAAGGGAGTCTTCCAATATTTTTAAGGGTTAATTCAGACATATTTTTCTACTAAGGTTGTTGAAATAAATCTCTAAAATGTTTTAAGCTGTTTATTATTAGTCAAATTTACTTAAATCTAGGTTATTGTCAGTACCAGAATCTGACATTTCCACTTTGGCAGTGGGGAATGATGAACTAACAGCTATACCAGAGCCAGTGAAAGCAATTGGCTCATTTGTAGCTTTCAATTTGGTTCTAAGACCTGACAAAGTTATGAGGACTGCTTCTTCAGTCCTGATTGTTCTAGAACCTTGAGTAGGCAGTACATTGATGTAGTGGTTAAACAGTAAGCTAGCTTCCTCTTCTTTTAATTGCTCGTCACTCTCTAAGGCTGATTCAATACCGTGTAAACCTCCAAATACAATCAAGGCATGGTTGTATTTAACTTCTTTTTCTGGCAGTTCATCAATGGGAGTACCTCTGTCAGAAGTTCCAATGGTTAAATCATACCTGAAAATTAACATATTATTGTAAATATTATGGGATTTTCATAAACTGAAAATAAACCAAGAAAAAAAAAATTATCACTTACCCGTCTTTGTAAGGACTCTGTGTGAAGACTTGACTCAGGTTATTGGCAATCCTAACAGTATATCCCCAATATACTCCTGTTTCAGCCCTTGGTGTGGTCAGGCTGACAATCTTTCCCTTGATCTTCTTACCTCCTTCCTGGGCAGGAAGCATCCTTACTGTAACTCTGATGCCTGGACTCACAAGCTTATCTGTAGAAATATCTTGGAGAAGTCCAACATTAACCTGAGAACCTCGACCTGGCTTGGTTTTCTTGTTCATAGTTATTCCTTCCCTAGAAAATAGCAATATAACTTTAACATATTCAAAATAAATACAGTAAAAGCTCCTTATTCGCGCTTCCTTCATTCGCATTTTCACTATTCTCGGACTAAAAAAATGCGACCCAATTCCTATATTTGCAGCTAAAGATTTCTTTATTTGCGGATCTAAATGGTATATTGGTACATACATATTAATAAAAAGCATTTGGTATGCTTTGTAAATGCGTTGGCAAATAAGATTTGACTGAAACCGACTTGGAGGAAATGTTAAATTGGAAACGTGACATTTAATTTGAAAAATCTTAGTGAAGGTTTAAGAATGGCGAATGAGCTTTGTGTTTTTTTTTTTTATGAAAATTGATCCATCTATGGAACAAAGTCATATTTCAAGAGGCAAATTACTAATGCTGCTGCACTGCTGAATTGAAGGAGCTTTTCATAACTGCCGAGCAAGAAAAAATTTAAAAATTCTTTAAAGCATTGCCTAAATCTGATGATATTAATTAATCAATATGTTCAAAAACTTCAATTAAATTGTTTTTTTTTTATATATTTTTGTTTTTTTTTGTTGCCTAGACGTATCCCCTATAAATTACCATGATGATTCTAACCTGAACTGAAAGTCATTTGACATTCTTAGATGATGTGGCGCATCCAAAGGGTTGAGCAGTCCAGCAAATTCCAAATCTTTGTGTAGAGGGAAGAAATGTTTCCGCAAGTACTGTGGACACTCCAAATATTGTAAAATGCGAGCTAACTGTACGCAACTTTTGCGTGCTACTATGGCGTCATCACCTTCACCTAGCTTCGATTTTTTTGTATTCATTCTGTCTCCAATATCATCGTAAACTATGACTTCGTCTATACAGAACACACAAGCAGCTCTAGCTATCTGACCTGCTAAATATGTGCGCAATTCCGCAGACTGAGCATTCTCCAGAATAGAACCTGGTATAGCTATACTAACAGTAGAAATCTCAGCGTATTTCTTTTCCCTTGCAACCTCTTCCTGTACTTTAGTTTCAGCTTCACGTTCCAACGCGACTCTCTTCTCACGCTTAACAATTTTTTCTTCATTTCTTTGACGCTTCAAGGTTTTCCTTTCTTGATTTATTTCACGCCAGCTTTTGCCCGCAGGTTTCGTTACTGCTGGTTCGGACATTTTTGCTCTATTTTAATAATAATCACAACATAACCAAAGTAATTCAAGCCCTCATGCTACTGATTGCTCTTGCTAGCTGTCATTTGCATTTGCCTTCTTGAATTCTCGAACGAATATAAACTTGTCAAACCATTAAGTTTTAATCGTTCAAAAACCACGTATCATAGTGGTGACAATAAAGGTTATACAGAGGAAATTAGTAAGTTATCGTCTGATGTTATCATCCTAAAAAACGTTTAACGTGGGCTTTCATTAGGGAATTAAATACTACAACTATAACACAAGCATACTATGTGTGCTAACACCATGCACAGTACATTATTGTTTTATGTGCCATATGAGTGGAGTCGAGCGTTATTAATTAAGTTAGAATTTTTTAGTTGTCGTGGCGCATAGACATAAAATAATATTATATCTACCTCAATGTGGTGGCGTCGCACCGCGCACGGCAACACCAAAAAAAACATCACACACATCGTTTTGTTTTGATTCGAGTTTTGTTGTGGTGTGATAAGAATTTTACTTCACGGCTTTCATTTCTTAGGCAAGTACAAAATGTTATTGTTTTAAAAATCAACATTAAATATAGATAAAATAAGTAATTATATCTCATCACAATTTTAATTCATAACATGTGACCATGTACAAATATAACCTCTAATAAGCTTCTCAATAGACCTGAATAGGAGGCCTACTTGACAAATTATTTCACTGTAGGAAAAATCTAACAGGGTTCAAGCCAGCTAGCAGGCAGCTCTAAGTAACTGTATTACGTTTATACTAGTAGTATTATTATTTTTTTCGACTAAAACCGGTTTCGCATACCGCATTTGCGTTTTATCAACCTAATAAAATTACAGTAATTTATAATCTACAGAAGGTCCTTTAAATAGGTATTACTATTCAGTAAATATCACGCGAAGCGGGCAGCGAGTCATCATTAGGGGCGGTATGAGTACAGTGTTTACTTTCTTATCAAAAATCAAAAATAATTTCTATCAAACATACGAATAAACTGTATATATATACTCTTTAATTTCTTGCTAACCCTTATGGACCTTGTTATCGAAATAATTATTTATTTGATTTGATATTTAATATTAAGGTTCTAATGATAATAAATCATTTCATGAAATTCAACTGAATAGGGTAGTCCCAAAAGTTTTAACTCGATACCCTTTTAACTAAAATATTTTCTAATTGGAATACTTCGAGTGGATAAACTTAATAAAAAAAAGTACAATCAAGCAATCAATTGATACGGATTTATACCACATCCAATTAATGCAAAGGCATTAAAAGAACAATAGCAATACCTAAAGTATTTACAAGTAACCTTAAAATATTTTCAGCAAATAAATTGATAAGAAAAATAATCATATTCATTATAATTAAGTAAACCTTCATACTTTGATTATATAATGTCTAGATAGAGCGTCGCCCTACAATCGTATCAAAGAAAACGAGTCAACATTTTCAAGTATGTGTGCGTGCAGGCGTCGTTTTACACTATGCGTCTATGTCTTTGTGTGCGTAAATAATGATACCAGCTACTACAATTCTCTCATAAATCACATTAAAAAATAGACTTATTAAATAAGATAAGTTTTAGGTGTATGACACGACCTGCACTGATTGGCGGGCAAGCACTTGTGAACCAATAGTTGGTTGACACTTTTTGACACGTTTGCGCGCACTGACGCTCCATCTAGACATTATATAATCAAAGCCTTCATACAGCTTCTAGCAACACTTGTTTACTTATGTATGTTATCTTCTGATTACTAATACAATAGATGGCAACACATGAGTATAGTCAGGGGTCAAAAGTTGAAACCTGAAATTACAACTAAAATTAAGTCAGAGATTTAATTAGACTATATTTTTATTGCACTTCATTGTTGCTATGGACAAAGATGATCAGAATGAAGTGAAAAATATGGTTATTATCAAAAAAATGTGATGGTAATGACTAATCTTACAGGTTCCTTCTTTAAGGTTTTGCTCTGTTGATGTAGCTGGTAGTATTTTCAAATCAAATCAAAGGTAATTTATTCAAATTTGGCTGAAAATCAGCAAGTTTTGAATCTCAATTACTTTCTAGTGTTGTTTTAGCTGGGAGGAAGAAGTGGCGGAACAAACTCCCCAGTTTTATTATGGTTTTCCTATTAGTTTATTACTTCCTAACTTCCCAGGTGCATCAGTCTGTTTAGTCACCAATAACAGTGAAATATTCAAAAGTCATAATAAAACTAAACAAGTAACTTGTTGTTGTTAATAAATACTGCCCATAATAGGTTGAGTCAATCCTTATAATTATATTTTCGTATGCTATGTATTTTATGATTGAGGCCATATTAATAGTCCAATGAATGAGCTTCTAGTTTCCGCAGTGTGCGTAAAGAATGGTTAGAAACTTTTTAATGTTGGCATTACGAAGTATCTAACTCCTTAGGCGACACATTCATGAATGTCTGTTCGCGCAAGGACAAATAAATTAATATTCGCGTCGATCTTTCGCGTTGTGAGTAGGTTCTCTCAACATTGATTATAAATTATTATTTGTTTACTGCTACAAACCAAACCAGCTAAGCGCGCATTTATTTCGACCTGTCGCAAATATCCACAATTGGTGTGCTGACACGGTTTTGCTTTTTCAATCGGTAATGTAAGCAACTTATTAATATCTTGATAAAATTTATTTTTTTTGCAAAATATAGTGTCGCAGGGTGGCTGGGTGAGAGTTGGCAAAAATCGAGTTGAGTGGCGTGCGATTGAGGAGGCCTATGTGGACTGCTGTAGGCTGATGATGATGATATAGTGTCAATTCCGCCAAAAAGATCCAGACTTGGATGCAGGACGTAGCACCACCTTCTAGCCCACAAAAAATGCATATTCAGGAAATGCGAAAAATAGCATGCCTTGCTTGTTAGCAAGGCATGCTATTTTTCGCATTTCCTGAATATGCATTTTTAAACCTACTTAACTCGACACGTGTTTCGCCAATCCACGGAGCATCCTCAGAAGATGTTGACTTGACGACCGCTGCAGGCGGTGCTGCATCCTGTATCCACCTTTTTCGATTCATCATTTCATTCATCGGGCCTTTTTCGCGGAATTAACGCAAATTATTTTGCATAAAACTTAGTGATTGAGAAGTTGTCGTGGTCGTAAGTGGTAATCGGTGGTCATAGTATGGGCATGTACTATGTGGATGCCAAAGAAACGATGGATGGTCTGTGTGAAAGATGACATGGTTAGAATGGAGGTTTCTGTTGACATGACGATATTAGAGACGTATGGAAGAAGCGAGAAGCTGCGCCGACCCCAAATGAATTAGGATACGGGCGGGAAAATGATGATAACACTAAACATTTTTCATTACATTTAATGTCGTGGATTTCCGCAAAGTAACGCCTATTTCCACAACTTACCTGATGTGGCGACTATACCAAATACTTATTTAGTTTGGTGGTATAAATAGAATTACCTAACGAAAACAATATTTATCACAATGTTTTCGTTGGAAAATATCAAGTTACATACGTAAGCACATTATTACAAGAGATAGAGACATCGAAAGTCAAATGTTTGTTCATTTTCAGCTGTTGTTGCCGCCACGGAGCAATAACTCTAGTTATTTACATCACGATATTCAAGTACGTTAGGGTTGTCGCTCTCATTAAAAAAATGTGGATGGATTTTTGATCTTTTCAAGATCGATAGACCCTATCAATGAGTCATAAATTTTATTTTTATCATGATTAGATATTGATACTCATCGCTTCTGCGGAGTTTCGCTAGCTAATTTCATCATCATCTGCCTAGCCTTTTCCCAACTATGTTGGGGTCAGCTTCCAGTCTGAGCGGATGTACCTGAATACCAATATTTTACATGGAGCGACTGCCTATCTGACCTCCACAACCCAGTTTAAGTAGGTACTTGGTAATACTGGTAGTCAGACTTTCAGGCCACTGACTACCTCTAACTACTGTCAAAGATCTAAAATTGGCAGCCGGGACCAACGGCTTAACGTGCTTTTCGAGGCACGGGGGAAACTCGATATGTTATGGGTCGTCACCCATCCACGGACCAACCCAAGCAAGCGCGGCTTAACCTGAACATCGGCCCGAGTGGCTGTTATTATTTAGTATAATTTATTCAATGGTTGGATGACAAGAGTTTCACAGTTGCGGTAAGACGCGATTTACTTAAACGTGAAAACTGAAACGGTGATTCTCTGGAACCATTATTGTTATTATGCAAGTGACCGCTCAATTGCTCCAGTCCTTATCAGCGTAAAGCTCAGCATAGAACCGATCACCCAGTCCGACGTAAATTTGCAGTTTATCATCTGGATTTGTGCCCAGTTAATGGCTAATGCCATCAAGTAGGGGGCACGTGTCGGGGTGACTCGTCCCCCATTGCATTGGATGAGGCTACCCATTACTGCCAAAATAACGGTGTACATGCATACGAATGTACTAAACAGTGAGGTGTTTAGTACATTCGTATTCGTCCCTTCGTGAAATACTTAACAAAATAATAAATTAAAATTAATTAAAATTAATAAAATTTAATTTTAATTTAAATTATAATTTATTATTATTAATACGTAATTTACTTATTTATTTACAAATATCAAAACAGATGTAGATTTAGAAATATTAACCTTTAATAACGTAGGTGTCGATAAAATTGACAATTTAACACCCCTACTGTTGTGGTAAACAAGATTGTTATGTTATCAGGAACCCCTGCGTAAGGTCAAGTGGACACAGCAGATATAAGCTCTCTTGGATCCATTATCACATATCGTCATTACAATAAAGTAATTCATAAGAATCACACAACATGGCTTCCAATGGAAAACTAGGTAAGTGACCCTCTTTATATCACGTTTAAAAAATATAATATTATCAAAGGACAGTGTCCAGCTCATTCCATCATTTAGTGTACAATATATTATTTATACAAGTAACAAAAAGAAAAGGGTAAAGATTTCCTTTTCATAAAAAACACATTTTCAGTCATCATCGGAGTCGTAACGTAAATTATAATATAATATTTCGAATGTTACCGACCGAGGTCGAGGGAGAGATTCAAGTGATATTGACCTCTGACTGTATAAAGCAAATCTTTGACCATGACGATTCATTTAGAGTTTATGATCGTGCCCTTGAACGAAGTCCCGTCACTAGATCATTATCCAATTGTTCGAAATGAGACTCAACATGTCGTAACATTGTCCACAGCTCTCCTTAGCGTGTCTGACAAGACAGGCTTGCTGCCTTTGGCCAAATGCTTGTCAGAAATTGGCCTAGGTTTGGTGGCTAGCGGTGGTACCGCGACCGCTATCCGCAATGCAGGCCTTGCTGTCACCGAAGTATCGGACATCACTAAGGCACCTGAAATGCTCGGAGGACGGGTGAAGACCTTACACCCCGCTGTACATGCTGGAATTTTGTCTAGGTAAGTTCAGAGTATGAAAATACCGAAGAAAATGTCACCAATTACCTTCTGTCACCAAGCAATACTGGTACATGTTTAGATATTGTGAAGAGCCTTATCCATCAATAAATAGATGCAGTTGTTATTATGATCTGAAAATTACATTGTTGACTGTCTGGAATATTCTGTAATTCTATCTATCAATATCTTGGTTCTATTGGCAGTGATATATCGTGTAGTCTATGCCTTAAATACAATTTGTTTTGTGCAACATTGTCTCTTGCCATCAGTAATGTCTATGAATGTACTTTATTTTCTTACAGACTGACCCCCTCAGACCAAGAGGACATGAAACGCCAGAATTTCGACATGATAAGCGTGGTCGTCTGCAACTTGTACCCGTTCGTTCAAACAGTCTCAAAGCCCGGTGTGACGATTGCTGATGCCGTTGAGAACATTGACATTGGAGGTGTGACTTTACTCCGAGCGGCTGCGAAGAATCACGACAGAGTCACTATTATCTGTGACCCCAACGATTATGATACAGTTATGCAAGAACTGAAACAAAGCAAGGACCACCAGACCTCTTTGGATACCAGGTAAAAAAACATTTAATAAAGTAACTTTATAAAGGATGCGTTCACGTTTGTTGGAATGAGTCTCTTATCGAAACAAACAGTGTCAGTTGATTTATATCTCGCAGTAAAATTGATCATTGTTATATAAACTTCCTGTTATTAACAGGTCTAGCCTTCTTCTATCTTGTAATCAGTGGAATTCACAGGTAATCTACAGTTCAGTAAAATTTCACTCATAATTTGCAAAGGCTCAAATTCTTTGCCACTTAAGTGGCAGTCTGGCTTATATTTTAATGTTTCTTTTTTGCAGGAAGCGGCTGGCTCTGAAGGCATTCACACAAACCTCAGAGTATGATCTTGCCATTTCCGATTATTTCCGTAAACAGTATTCTGCTGGCCAATCCCAGCTGACTTTGAGATATGGTAAGCATTGGAATACACTTCATATTCATGGAACATTAAAATTAATTTTATGAATCCTTAAGGCACAAACAAACGACGTTCCTACTCACTCCATCTTAGTTACGCAAATTGCAATTAAAAAAAAAAACATTTAACGTTGCATGTATAAATTTTAGGAGTGGACGCCAAATGTTTTTGTACTAACGATGCTGCTTAAAGCCGGGCATTTCGATTGACATAAATAATAATGTCAGCACTCGTCTACACAAGTGCAAATGTCGAACAAAGAGATCACAAAACAGTACTGGTACAGAACAAATAAAAACCAACCAAAAACTCCACCATCTAGGTATGAACCCTCATCAGAAACCAGCTCAAGTGTTCACGACCCGCGACAAGCTTCCACTGACGACCCTCAACGGTTCTCCCGGGTTTATTAACCTCTGCGACGCATTAAACGCGTGGCAGTTGGTGAAGGAGCTGAAGGAAGCATTGGGCCTCCCTGCTGCCACTAGCTTCAAGCATGTGTCGCCCGCCGGTGCTGCTGTCGGCCTGCCTTTGGATAAGGAAGAGGTATGTTGTGGATAAAATAAAATAATATCTGTCTAATCTGAGCTTGTTTTGGACGACAGAGGGATAGATTATGAGATTATACTGAAATTCACCTTAATGCAAACCCGTTATTTTGTTTACATTTGTTATGGAGCTAGTAAAGAATCTAAGGCATTAAGACTACCTTTTGATGCAATAAGTTTAAAGAATAAACTGGAATCACGACATGACAAAAACTTTACTCCAAGCTGCTGAAAAGCCTAGAAAAGAGTGATCGACAATTTATTAAAGAGCTTTATCCACGACGAAGCGGCGAGAAACATTTTAGGTAGTGCCCGAGATAAGATGCGAGATCGATCGATAAAGCGACTGCAACCGCAAACCGCAGTAACACGAGTTGTATCTATGTATCTCTACGAAAGAACAGACTTCTACTTGTACCAGTAGAACTTGAATATGAAAGTGAAAACTTAACTAAGTATTCAAATCTCTTTCCAGGCATCAGTATGTATGGTAGCCGACCTCCTCCCAAACCTGACACCGTTAGCCTGCGCGTACGCCCGCGCTCGCGGCGCTGACCGCATGAGTTCGTTCGGTGACTTCGTGGCGCTCTCCGACGAGTGCGACGCCATCACTGCCCGCATCATCTCGAGGGAAGTTTCCGACGGAATCGTCGCACCTGGATACAGTGCTGAAGCTTTGGAAATATTGAAAAAGAAGAAGGGCGGCAATTACTGCGTTTTGCAGGTAATTACCTAATTTTTGTTAATTTTTCAGAGGTCCAATCTAGGAAAAAGTTTGGAAACTCACACATGTATAACTGTGTAGTTCTAAAAACAGAAAAAATAATACTAGATGTTCATTTACTATAAATAACATTGTAGATACATCACTCAGGAAGTATAAACCTATAGACTAATTTTCCTTGCAATTTTAGATGGACCCCAGCTACGACCCCGCTCTAATTGAGCAAAAGACTATTTTCGGCCTCACTCTAGAACAAAGACGCAACGACGCTAAGATCACCGGAGATCTATTCAAGAATGTGGTGACGAGCAAGAACGCGTTGCCTGACAACGCTGTGAGGGATCTCATCGTGGCGACTATTGCTTTGAAGTACACGCAAAGTAACTCCGTTTGCTTTGCCAGGGATGGACAGGTAAATACTGTTTATTACACATTACATTTTAAAACTACATGAGTTTGTTGCCTACAGTAAAAACATATATTGGAGAAAACATTATTTATCAACAAAATCGCCTGGCAAGATTTATCAGACCAAAAACGACGAAAATTGTCATCCAAGTAGATGATGACTAAGAGCTAGAACGCGCAGTCTGAGCAGAGCATTCTGCGCGCCGCTACTCTTCAATTCGTTAGCGTTTTATTTACAATCACCCAATTAAAGAGCATTCAGCAGGCCTCATTCATAAACATTTAGCCTATTACTCACTTTCACAAACTCGTCTTTGTCAATATGTATCTCACTCATCTCTGTCTACTAACTTAGCGTCTAATTATTGCAAGCCGCAAAACGCACAGCAAACAAGAGGCCAAACCTGACATGGCGCGGATGTGTGCAAACAAAAATATCTCTGTTTCTTTTCACTTCCAGTCTACTTACCATTACCATTTTATTGCACAGGTCGTAGGCATCGGCGCAGGTCAACAGTCCCGCATCCACTGCACGCGTCTAGCGGGCGGCAAGGCGGCGCTGTGGTGGATGAGGAGACACCCGCGTGTGCTGGCCATGCGCTTCAAGCAAGGCGTCACTCGCGCCGTGCAGTCCAACGCTATCGACAACTATGTTAACGGCACTGTCGGTTAGTATGACCATTTTTATAATGAGGAAGGCCGGTCAAAGTTCATTGTAGATGCGGTAACTATAGCCAAGTAAAAATTTGGCCAATGAAGTCAAGTACTCGCAAACGGCGCAGATTGCGTGTATGACTAGATATATGAATGTGGACGAGGCAAAAGGATTATGTGAGGAGCTTAGCAGGTGGCGTTCTGTGGTTTCTGCCTACCCCCATGGGAAAAAGGCGTGAATTTTTTGCATATGTATGTAAGTCAAGCTATTTTGGAATATAAAATTATATTAATAGATTTTCAACCAATAACAATGCTTGGAACTGACAGTGCCTAGTGCCATTAGTTATAACAGTTACCATCTTCATTGTCTATGCAAGTCAGATCTAAGGCACGATACAAAGCAAGTAAAAATTCAGCCTCGTAAAGCTGTCTGTATCACCCATAATACGTAGGTGTATGTGACAGTCTCTTCGAGCTCTAGAACGATCTAAACTAACTGCGAGCCCCTCTATTGTATGTACAATTAAGAATGTGTGTGTATAGACGAAATATTCACCACCTGTCAGCTGAACAACAATGTGGAATATAAGTAAATTGATAAAATTCATGCTCGATTTCACAAAGAGCTAAAAATAATGGAGCCGAGACGAATTCGTCTGCATATTTCGATCAATTTAAGTTGCTTATAATCCGGTCTCTAAATTACAATTCTTATCATTACACAGGTTCGGATCTTCCGCTAGAACAATGGAACACGCTATTCGACGGCGAAGCTCCCGCCTTACTGAGCGAAAAGGAACGTACTGAATGGATCAGCAAAATGGACCGCGTCGCTCTAGCCTCAGATGCCTTCTTCCCATTCCGTGATAACATCGACAGAGCTAAGCAGGTCAGAGAACTTAAAGACTGGTATTTCCTGATGAGCAAGGATGGCATTTTTTGTTTTATATAATTATTGGATATTATTTTATTATGTATAGTATACTCAGTGTAATGCTAGTCTTACTGAAAGTGATAGATAAAAAATAATTCTGATGTTTCTTCTCGAGACGAAACAATAACAGCAACTTGTTTAAAAACAATTGATGTGCAGTTGTGCACAACTGTTTTTTACAACTCATTTACAAAACGAAATGTCATTTTATCATTTGATTGAAAGCAAGCCCTACAAACAGCTCATAGTAGCATCTTTTTGTCCTCATAGTTTGCATGAAATATGTCTGGACCCATAACTTTATTTATAGACTCAAGCGATATTTTCATTTTCACAGTGCGGCGTAGAATACATCGGCAGTCCATCCGGCTCAAACAACGACCAGGAGGTGATTGAAGCTTGCAATGAACACAAGATTATACTCGCACACACCAACCTTAGACTCTTCCATCATTAAAAAGGCTTAGGAGTGTTCCTATAAATGCGAAAAAGATTTAAATACACTGTCAATAACTTCGAATAAGGAGAAGTAATCTCCATCGAATATATTTTGCAAAATCATTTTATAATGATATGAAATCAACTGAACAGTAAACTGCAACTTTTTACAAACAGAAGTGATGCCACATATTACATCAACTTTAAAAAAAGGTGCATTTTTCGAATATTTTAGTTGATAGTAAACATTTTATTTTACCTTATTTATGTTGGATGTTGATAATTTGTTCTTTCTTAGAATTTTACAAACTAGAAATAAGGGTATTGAGGTTGCTAAGTTTAAGACAATTATTAGATTTAAAAATATAATTATGTGCCGTGATCACATGTAAAAGGCTTAAAATAAAGTGATACAATCATTCCATGATACAGTTATGAATATATCCTATTTCTTGTTGCCTAACGTATTTTAAATCATGTATTTTATAGAATAACAAGTGTTTATCGTTAATAAAAAAATTGAATTTTTTTTTATAATAATATTGAAATATGGACTATTATTCATTTTTTACCAACACTACTTGTTAATCATCATTCCTCACATTATCTTTTCTATGACGTTTTATGCTATCGTTTTGAACCTACGTGGTTTGAACGGAAAATATTCAACAACTTATACTCGCCTCTGGAGAAACTACAACATATTTAAAGCTTGGTCTGAAAAGTTGTTGCATGTCGGTCGGACTAAATACCGGTCGGCAAGGTTAAACGTGACCCTCATCTGGCGAGAAACAGCGTGCTGCCGCGCGCATCTTCGATGCTACCGCGTGCTATAGCACTCCTGGTCTCGCTCCAGCAAATGTCAGTTCTGAGCGACAGAAAAGGATAGGAGCATGAAAAAATGCGATTCCGTGATGAAGATGATTGATGTGGCAACCCTAAAAGAACCAACAACACCCTTACAGATTGTGGGCCGTGGCAGACCTATTATAGATCTATCCAACCCTGAGTTGGTGAATCCTTGATGTTTACTTACTCAGCTTTCGGCATCCTTCCACCTCATTATACCTACCATATCATACCTAATAAGAAAAACAAGACCTCTTTGACCCCAAACTTAGTGATAAGCCGGATGTTGTGCCTTATCTAACCGTAGCTCGCATTATAGTTAGATGGATTCTAAAAACTAACATTTTGCTGACCCGTAAATATTTCAAGGAGTTCTAATTAATAGTCAGCCAAGTATAATGAATTAGAAGATAGTTACATCACCGTTAGTTCGAAGATTAGACCGTTTTGGTGTCTTGGACAAAAATATCATCAAATAAGCACTCTACTTACATAATAAATAACGATACCCACGCCGCGCATATCCGACCACGTGCTAATGTAAGTTTAGTACGCCTAGTAGTAAATCCCTAAACAACCTACCAAGTATTTACAAGATCGGGGCACAAACGGTTGAATAAGAGTAACAGCCGATTCAGTCCCTGGGGAATTTATGGAATAGAATCGTACATTCGTACCATACCTAATTATTTCAGTCACAAACATTGTAGTGTAGTTCCAAGAAATGTGAGCGTAAACAACCGCCATCTCGTGTATTACAGATAAACGACGTACACATACAGCTACGTGCATGTATGACATATACTCATAATATTCTGCTATAGGTAGTGTGTGATCGGGGATTTTTGTGACTCACGCAACTGGTTCTTCCCCGCATTGATAACGTCAGAGTTTCATCATAAACCCTAGTTAGTATTACAAACTTATCATAATTACCCAGAAATGTGGTAAATAGAAAGGAAATAAATTCATTTGACCCAATTTAAAATGAAATCCTAATTAAAGTAAACAACGCAAATAACGTATCATTCCTTAAACGAAATAAGTAATTACTAATTGAATCGAATTACTGATTTATTAATTTCTAATTAATTATTTAGATAGCTACATGATTCTATAGCAATACTAATTACATTAATTCCGCATAACGATGTACACAAATAAATTAAAAAAACGTATAAAATCAAATTAGTGCTAATGACAAAAATACGGACTTTCTGTCCTACCTACTCGAAAACGCTTGGCACTCTATTGATGAAAATTGGAAAGAATATGTATTTGGTACACTAATGTTTGCAAAAATATCTTGAAATCATCTAGAAATACAAACTTATTTTACTGTCGACTAAAACATTACTGAGTATTTGTAAATATTTATCCCGACTACGGAATCATTCTGTCTCACACTTGGCCGGTTTTTTTATAATATTTGTCACTATGTCCAAATACAAGAATTTATTGAATACGAAGAAAACTTAATTAATGTGTTTAATTTTGATAACATTATGATTTGATTAATTAATACTGGCTTTGTGTTAATTCTTATTAATACCTCATATCTAATGCTTAATAATAATAAAGTACCTACCTAGTAGTTTTTCACGACGACATAGTTTTAAGAAATGTTTCATAACTAAAGAAATTCCTTTCTTATTCACGTATTCGTTTGTATAAGTTAACGAAAAAGTATGCAGCTTTAGGTCCTTCGTTTCGTACATAAATTTGAGACCTGGCTTTGGAAAATAGAACCCTGAATTTTACAGCAAATACTTTCTTATTGGCTTTTAACATTTAAGTAAATGCCGTGTTTTACAATTGTGTAGCATACATTTTAAAATTATTGATGAATATGTTTTTGTATTTTGTAGGTATGTCTTTTCTTTATTTTCTGTTTGTACATATTTAAGTTTCTAATAACTATTAAAGAGCGAATAAAGTGGCATACCTACTTGCCTTTTTTAATATCACCGGGGTGTATTTTAGCGTCTTAATCGGTTATACTAATGATACCTCATTTACATAATTATTGAACCTAGGAGGGAGAGAATTCGTACTTGTATAAATATTGTGATATAAATACATAAAAAACGTACTTTTTCACAGTAGGGTAAAGTAAAGGTTTTAAAAATAGGGAACAGTCAGATCGGCAATTGGCAACATTGCAATTCTGTCAAATGCAGATAAACATTCAATGTCGTGCATCGTTTTGTGCGCCGTGCTGCTTCATGAAGTGTATTGAGAAAGATATTGCAAGTAATAACAATTACACACATAATATTTTAGTGCAAGTCGTGGCTAACGTAGTGTTTTAATGTAAAACGTTATAGTTCTGGAATAGACTGGTTGAGTGAACTCAACAGCGAAAATGTCGACGAGCACAAGTGACCACGATATGAGCGATTGTTCGAGCTCTCCAATATCTTACATCAGATATTCGCCACATAGTTCTCCGTCTCAACAAGTTCCTCAGCTCGCTACCGAACTCACTGAGCTAACTTGTGCTGACAACAAGCAACAATTTTTTAAAAATGGTAAGTGCAATTTCTTTCATACCGTAGCGCAATTTCTGAAAGACCTGCCCACGGAGAGTAGGTACGTTAAGTGCACTGATAATGATAACTTTTCCTAGAACTTACCTTTGTTTAGAACGGTACTTAAAAATGTAACTACGATGTAACTTAATTGTTAGTAAATTGTGATTTTATGTATGAAAGTTTTCCTTATTTTCATGATGTAGGGATGTTGTATCAAATTAGATTTCACACTTAATTAATACTTGCACATGCTGACACTGTTTAAAGAGTATTTTGATTTACTATGTATTTCTTCAATTCCAGCAATATTTTTAGTTGTTTGTGGAGGGAAAGTCCCTGTGGAGATATACATAATATCTATAATGTAGAACATTGATGACGATGATGCAATGCTAGGGCTAGAAGTGGTCTAACTGTAATGTCAACTATTGTAGCTATTGATAGTTTAATGTGAATTACATTTTATAGTAGTTCATGTTTTCCAGAGTATGTTCGGATGATAAGCCAATGTGTATTACACATACCTATTTAAACAATAGAGGAATTAGAAGCAAATATACAAGGTGGAAGGGACACCGAAACTAAAACGGTAACCACAAAATTTTATGTTCATTATTAAAATAAAAATCTGTTCCATTCATTTTGAGGTGTAGGTATTGCAGTTTCTTAGGAAACAGCGATTATTTTACGTGGTAGCCATTTCGGTGTCCCTTCCACACTATATACAATATTTATCTGTATAATTACAATATGCAATTAAGTTTTCTTTACTGTAATATAAAGAAGAAGAATTATTGTTTGTCAGGAATAATCTTCAGAAGTATTGATCCAAAAGATCCTTTACTGATGAAAAGTCATACTATTTCTGAGTGCCTTGATGTTTTATATACTTTGCATAAATGAAGTGACTGGCAGAAGCTGTTTTAGCAATAAAATTAATTAAAATATTTATGACAATTTTCCGAGTTATCAGTGGTGTAAATGTTATCTGTTTATCAAATTGAAAAGGTTGTTGACTGTATTGTAACTTTTCAACTGCACCTTGCTACTGTTTTGAAGATTTTGTGCAGTTCAGAATGCAGTTGCAACATAATGCATTTAATTTGTAACTTCAACTTTGGTACATAATAGATTGCACTTTATCTACCATTGAAAGTAGCAAAACATCCTTGAAGGTATTCAAGGCAATTTTGCAATAACAAATCCTTAACCGGAACTGGAATATTTTCCAGATTTAGTTTCTTAATAAACATTTTAATGACAAGCATATAAGGCGTTGACCTAAAAATAAAGACAAGTCATAATGATAGCATGATTCTGTTTATTATTAATGCATAAAGGGAACTATTGTTTCCTGCACATTGATGGTTTTAAACATACCTTATCTACCGTGACTAGAATACTACATCAAAATTTAATAAATGTGTTTGTTGTAACTTGATAGTGTACATTAATGGGTAATACCCGATTAAATAACAAATAACTGGTGTGAATTTTACGAAGGGAAGTTTTATTTAATTTTTATAAGTTGTTTACTTAGTCACAACTGCGTAAATAAAAACAATACATGATAAGTACAATTTATTGTGACTTAGCTGTAATGAGATTAAGTAATTGAATACACATATTATAGTATTAAATACAATGTATGTTTTGATTGTTTTTATTACTTATAGTATCTAATACACATGTGCTTTCAGTATTTGTTCCGATGATAGTCAAATGTTGAACTACACATAAATATTTATCTAGGAAATTTATTTTAACTTGAATATGCTTAAATAAACAAAATAAATATTTTGCACACAGCCAGCAGGCCATGCCTACGTATCACAGAACAGCCCCAGAACCACTTCAGGTTCCGATATGTCAGCGAGATGGTTGGTACTCACGGATGTCTCCTGGGCAAGACCATGGGTCCCAACAAACAAAAGACTCATCCAACTGTAGAGGTAAGTTTTTGTTTCTAACCTTGGTAGGTTTTTTCCTCTTAGGTACAGAAACATTGCACTCACTGATTCATATCAGGAAGTTTTGTTAATGAAATCCAATTTGAATTTAAAGAGAATGAATTATCTGTTGAATAAATTCAGACTTCTTTGTATTTTAAGACTGCTGTTGGACTGCCATGTTTTCAGCATGTAACGTTTTAAAATGTATTAAGAGTATCAATTGATACACACTCTTCTGCCTCGTCTAGTGGTTGCAACCGCGTCTGCTGAGCAAGATGTCCTGGGTTCGATTCCTGGGCTCACCTCCTATTACATGGACTACACCACGACACGACACAAGCCTCGTTGCTTAGTGTGGCACTAGATGGCGCTGTGTGTAATGTCTAGCGATATTTATTTATTTATTTATTTATTTATGGACTTTAACATAATATATCTGTCGAAATGCCTTATCCTTCGGGGATCACAAGCATGCTATTATGCTGTTATGGTACTCATAACATCACGCCTGTAATCACTGAAAGGTTTGGCAGAGGTGTTCCAAAATAAGAGGCGAGCCAGGGGGCACAAGTATTAACTCCAGGTTGCAATTGAGAAATTCGTCAGGGAAAAACCCAATAACCAACAAAATTTGAATTGGTATGTTTATAAAGTAATGGTATTATTAATTACTGTTTGTTAAAAATTGATAGATAAGAAGCTAAAAAGAAAAAAAAAGTCAGCGTTTGTTTATAATAATTATTTGGTTGTTGACGGTTAAAGAGTGATTATTTTATGAATGTTGATGGATGGAGTGTGTAAGGAGGAAGGGGTATTCTCCTTCTCCATCCAAAAAAATCTCTTTTTAATGGTATTTGGATTGTTAGGGACATGAATTAAGAAACAAAAAAGAGCAATAGAGGGAAAAATGAATGAAAAAACGTGATATGCGGACCCTATTTAACTTGGGGAAAAAAGCAATAAGATAATGAGAGTTTCCCACTTTTAATTCTGAGATAACTGATTCAGTTTTATATTTGGCAGAGTCACCTAACACAAGCATCTCCTTGCTTAAAAGGTGATCTCCAAATCATATGTGTAAAAGGAAAAAATTACATAATTGTAATTGATTTTTTTTATTTATTTATATTAATTTATATTAATCTAACATTTATTTATTTATATTAATCTAATATGATTTTTACAGCTGCTACACTACGGTGGAAAGGCTCTTATAAGATGTTGTTTGGCCCAACACAACAACGCAGATGAGCATCCTCACAAGTTGCTTGAAGATGAACAGGACAAAGACATGAGTTACCTAGTACCAGATCAGGGAAGCTATAAAGTCGGGTAAGTACTTCACGAGCATTAGAGTTTTAGACTGTCTGTTCTGTTGACTTGAACAATAGTTTTTTTTTAAGCCGAAAAAGGCTAGCGTCCGGTCGCAACTCGCCTGATTTAGCCTTAGGCCTTAGGGTATACATACTATGTGGTGTACTGTTCCTATTCAGGAAATAATTGAAGATGACGTTCTAGGCACTTCTAGCCTAGTTAAAAGAAGAGCCACACCAAGCCAAATATCCATATTTTTACGCGTTTAAGCGCTATGATTTCTTTGGAGTAAGCGCACGTTGTGCCAACGGGCGCTTTTTATCGCGCCAGTTTTTACTGTGCAATGGAATTTTGAACGCTCGGCTTAATGTATAGAGTTGAGAATCGTGTGCTCGTCAAATAAACGTCGCGTTAGCAAAACGCTTGAGCCAACATGGACTTATTATAGGTACCTTTTCGAAAGTACCTACTAACGGCAGTCCCTAATCGACGTGGAATCAGCTTGAACGATAAGGCCCAAATCTATAGATCGAAATTCAGACTTAGCTCAGTCGCCCTTAATCCGGAAATTAACCTTATTTTGCATGGGTTGAATGTTCTTATTCGTATGATACGCTTGATCACAGTCGCGTGTAGGAATATGCACCTAATATAGTAATAAGGTTTATTTTCGAACGAAGCTTGACTGAGCTAAGAGTAAGTTCGCTCTATTATCCTGGGCCTAAGAGTGGTCACTCGTTAAGTAGTGCTAGTAAAATGTTCTCGTATTACAATGTGCGTGTCGTTTAACAAACAATAATCTACCGTATTATAGGTAACAAGCAGGTATTGTTACCGTTGAACTTGAAGGACAATAATTAAACCAATAAGTTCTAATTTTAAGTCCGTGTTTGAACCGCCTTATACATACCAAGAACAGACTGGGTTATGCGTATGAAGGCGTTGTTTTAGTGGTCGCAAGGTCGCTTCTTACAGCTGAGCCTGGGTTCGATGCCCAGGACTTGCAAAGTTTTATTGGGTTGTTCCACAAGGAATTTCTCATTGATAGCCCGTAGTCGATAATTGCGCCCAGTTATGGCAATAGGCTCGCCTCCATTTGCGTCTGACTTAAAACACAATTGACGAAATATAGGTGTCTATAAACCTACACCACTGCCTTACCCTTGTGGCAATACAGGTGTTAACATCATATCACTTATCTATAATCTAATTTCCACTAGGTTTGCTGGTATCGGTATTATACATACCGCTAAAAAAGATGTCGCCGCACTTCTATTCAAGAAGTTCGCTGAACGATACAAGAATACCAACATCAACATGAACATGAAAGACGTAAGTATATCTAGTACCTATTATAAAAATGCAAAACCTTTTACCTTTTTTTATTGCTTACCTACGTTTTTTCGACTAAATCTCTGAACCTATTGTGATGAAATTTGGTGTAGAGCTAACTGAAACTCTATGATAGAAAATGTAGAAATCCCCTAAAGAGGTGAAATAAATTATAATTAAAAAAAGGTAGGTACTAGTTTCTTGTCCAGCAACTACAAACTTATTTTGAAATTTAAATACTTACTAAAATAGTCTGATCCTTCGCCGTATACGCAAAAGTTCAAATTACAGCGTAGTGTTATACAAAAATATTTTTAGTATGCATGCTTGCAAATATTTTCATATTTTGGGAAGTCAATCTACAACGGACGCGTCTGTGTATGTTTCGTTATAATAGCGCATTGTTTTCAAAGCGCGGTGTTCCTGTAATAAATCCATTGTTTCCTAGGCATTATTTAATACGGCTAATAAAATTGGTTGTAATAAAGATATAATTGTTTTGTGTTCGGGCCTCTCTATCTTTGACTACATAGTTACAAATATGGCGACCACATATTTTGCATCACATCTTCAATGAGGAATATTAACCTTTTGAACGCCAGAGTATAAAGGCACGCGCATGCCCTCAACGCCAAGCCACATTTCACCGCATACAAAAAAAACATACAATAAAAAAATAATACGGATTCCAAAACTTTATCATTAAACTATATTATTAAAGACACACGACAAGAGTTTAAATATTTAAGGTATACAACAAATAAAAATACAAAAGTAATGATTTAATTGTTAATTTCGTGTTATAGTGCATCGCATTTTTTGTCACACATTTGTGTCGTTGGCGTACGGGGCACGCGGTTGCTTGTCACGTATATGAGACCATGGCGTTCAAAAGGTTAATATGTATAGATGTTGACATTTTAGTGGTTATCTTCTCAAAAACAAAAAAAAAACAAAGAAACCGACTTCCAAAAGCAAAACACAAATAACTGGAAAATAACTTTACTTTCAGAAGTCGGTGACTTTTTTGTTTCACCGACTTTTTTGCCACCGACTCGCGTCCGTTGTAGATTGACTTGCCAAAATATGAAAATATTTGCAAGCATGCATATTAAACATATATTAATGTAAAGTTATTTTCCTCTATTTAGTGTTTTGGCTTTGGAAGTCGATTTTTTTTGCACAAAATGTTTTTATCAAGTTTAAGTAAGTAAGTAAGTATGTTTAGATAGTACATAGGGCGAATCTTTCTGCCGCGGGAAAACAATCATTAAAATTTCAGCATGTTGATAACGATCGAAAGTCACACAAGTTTTAACTCAAAGTTCTGATTAAAAAAAAAAAAAATAATGGTCTTCTACACATCTCCTAAAAGTAGCATCGTCAAATGTTTTAAAAAAAAATAAAATTATTTATTTGCGGTAAATGTACAAAAGATGGTAAAACAACATGTAGAGCAATGACACATTTCGCCATAAAATGGCGTTCCAATAAAAAGACACCCTGTTGTTAGCCAATAAATGCTCTGCTTGGACTTACTAATAGATGATTAGGTTTAGGGCACAGCTTACATACGATAATGATGCTTTCGAGCCAACCTTCAGTCGTGTTTCTGAAGTGGGTGCGAGAAGTGCACTTGTGCACGCGCATAAAAAAGCGTCATTTTTAATTTCGTGCTTTTTGTGAAAAAACATATCAAAAAAATTAAACTTTAGACTTATGTGACATACCTACTTAAGTGCGTTGTAAGCTAGTTTTAGTTGAAAATAATGTACTTCTGTCAGAAATGCGGTATGTATATTTTGTTTTGTTTACTTTTTAGATTCAAGTGCAATGTGAGAACATGGCCAAATCTATAAATCTAAACATCGTGCGGTTGAAGTTCAGCGCGCATGATACTGTTACCGGCAAAGAGATCTGTGAGCCTGTTTTCTCCGAACCGATTCATAACATGAGTAAGTTATTTCTTATATGCAAACATCCAGCCTAGCTAGTCCAGTCGCAACTATTTAGTATGTGTTTACATAATGGGTATAATAAGACCCCTAACGAAACCGAAAGGGACTTGATCTTCCCGTTATTAATTTTTTTTTATTTGGACCGTACCTGGGTACCTTCTAGTTACAGAGACATTGGAGGCCAAAGTTCCAACTTATTCTCAAGCTTTTTTTTAAAACACAAGTTTTTAATTATGACCTCTGTGCTATTCACTGCATGTATCAATACAATGTTTGAGTGCTTTACTGAGTCCTACCGTCAACCATGATTTTTCACCTCCAAAACAAAAGCCGTTTCCCAGCAATCATTTTTGCGTAGAGTTACTTAGTTTGATGTACATAATGCTTGGTTGACGGCTTCGTGAACGGTCCGTTTACACCTTGTCTTAGTGGTCGCGACAAAAACTTTGAAAATAGTGATTTTCTCTTTCTGTATTAACTGCAATTTTATGCTGTTACGGACATAGTATTTTGGAATTAATAACATGAAATAGGTCCTAACTCGAAGTTGCAATTGTGCAGGTAAGCATGAAAAAATCGCTTTTATCATATCAGGACGCGACTGTACTTACAACCAAACATTTCTTCTCTTGTAATAATCATAAATTAATATATTTTTATTTGTGTAGAGAGTGCAGCAACCAACGACTTGAAGATTTGCCGCATAAGTCGTTCTTCCGGAAGTGCTTCTGGTGGAGAAGATGTCTTCATTTTAGTGGAGAAAGTTAACAAAAGTAAGTTCTTAAAAGCTCTTTATGTGTTGTCACAACATATTTTATTTGGAATCGACATAAATATAACCAAACTAGGTGTCGGGAGAAAAATCCTTGACAGGAGAAAAAACCTTTGAGCCTTTAAAATATACTACTGCATTTAATATGTTACATAAACATAATATACAAATTGTTGATAATATGTTAGGGACTTATTAGTGATTTTGTATAGTTGCCACAACAGCGTTGGAAAACCCCCGATGGTTAACACGGTCAACATAATACCTAAATAACGGAAGCCGTCAAACTAGGCTTATCTGACTCTGACTGACTGGATTTATATAGCACATTCAGATTCACTCTGAACTTTGAACCATTAATCCCTTTAATAACAAAGAAAATATGGTTAAGGTATGAATATTTATTGGTCCAAACGAATAAAATAACAGGTAATAAAACACTTGTTGGACTTATTGGCAGTCAGTTTATTAAAATACGTTTGGTAGTCTGCAAGTGATCTAGTGTTTCTAGAAGATTCTTAGGCTACCAGAAGAAGATACTTCGTAAATCCAGCTAGTTATACAAGGAAGCAGTTACATACATAAATTACAAAAATAGGGCTTTTGCAAATGGCTCACTGATAAATTATACGCAATAGTTTAATCCTCATTAAATAAAAAACCGGTCAAGTGCGAGTTGGACTCGCGCACCGAGGGTTCCGTACAAACCTGTGGGTATATAACTTTTTTTTATATGACGAAACTAAAAATTTACGGTTTTCGTAATTTTTCCTATATCTGTACTATAAGACGTGACTTCGTACAAAATTTCAAGATTCTAAGTTCACGGGAAGTACCCTGTAGGTTTTGATTCCCGTGCGAGTTTCGAAAATTTGCGGAAATTTGCGGCCTAAGTGGCTGTATCTTTTGATTGCGTTGACTTAGAAGGTTGATTTTTCTACAGCTTCCAGGGACAGTAGAACTAAGTATCATATAGAAATTTCAGTTTGATACCTCCACGCGTTCCTGAGAAAAACGGTCTTGGCAGACGGACGGACGGACGGACGGACAACAAAGTGATCTTATAAGGGTTCCGTTTTTTCCTTTTGAGGTACGGAACCCTAAAAATGAATAAAATTCGTCACTACAATTACATTGTATGCATTTATTGATAAGTAATTGTAGTGACACTACACAATAATTAACTAATTAAATTATTTGATTTGATTAATTGAATTCTTAAATTCGTAATGGTAATAAACTTGCAATGATCTACGATATTGAAGAAGTTTTAACATAGTGATATAAATAATATAGTATGGCACCAGTCTGAAAATATGAGTAAAATATGGTTTTAAGATTATTGGTTTCCTGTTTAGTCTGATAACGATGTCAGGATTTTATTGCAACTTTATTTTATTTTTTTGCTTTAAAATGGTTCGTATCGATATCATTTAAAGCCTATTAAAATAATAACTCTCTTCACTAAGCAAACCAGTAGTAGCAAGTTCAGTGAATGGTCCCCTGCTGGAAAAGCTTCATTTAAACTGTTGACGCTGTCCATCAACGACTTCCTTGTGGCACCTTCCACAAAGCTCAACTTACTTCCTTGTAGAGCTCATACTAACAAAAAAGATTGGTCTGAGCACATCCATTGTTATTTATGGACCAACTAACTTGATAAGCTTCAGATCCTTGTTTTATGTTAACAGGATTTCTCTGTAGCAAATATCAGGTTTACTGTAGTGTAAAATTTAATTTACTTCAGAATTACTATTGAATATAAGTATTATATTTTAAGTATTTTTCCCGAAATCACAAATTGGAAAAAATAAGAAATGCAGTATACAATCGATATTTCTGAAATAAACAATACCTACCTATAATTTTTCTCAGAAAACGTAATGATTCGTTTCTTCGAGTTGGACGACAATGGCGAAAGGGCCTGGACTAGTCTGGGCCAGTTCATGCAAAGTGACGTCCATCACCAATATGCCATCGTGTTTCGGTAAGTACCAGACAAACTGGACCTTTGCTATAAAGACCGGATTATATGCAATTGCATATCATGGCTATTTTTTGAAGTTATTGTTTAGCTAAAATCTTAAATGTTTCATTTAAATCTAACTAGAAAAGTGCAAAAATGTGCCCGAGGTGGTACCTACAAATAAACCACTTAAATTCAAATTATACGCAGGTACCTCAGTGGATGTAAAGTAACGATAGTTTTCAAAAGGTCATTATACTGCGTATTTGGAACAGTACTCGATTATTAAAGTTTTCATTTAAAAATAAATGTTTCGTAAAAATCAAAGCCACATTCAAACCATTTTTTTTTTCAATTAGGCCATTAAAAGGCACTTTTGAAAGTCAAACTTTAAAACAAAGGAAATATAATTGCATGCATATTTCGACGACTTTAAGTTGCAAATAATTTCTTCTCTAGTAAATGACTTCATACCGTTTATTTGCCTGGCCATTGGAGTTGGTAATTCCCACCAATATTGCACTTGTGATATCAGCAAACTGTTACCGTCTAGAAAACAGCCAAGTACATACATTGGAAAGGCAAATAAACTATTCCTACTTGTTTTCGGCCCTACTATGTTGCTGTCGTACTTTTTAACACACACGTATCTTTAACCAATATGAAATTTTCCCTAATAGGACACCTCCATACAAGAACTCGGAGACGCCTGTCGACGTGCATGTCTTCATAGAACTGGTGAGACCTTCAGATGGTCGCACCAGCGAACCGAAGGAGTTCAAGTATAAGGCGAACCAAGCATACAAACAGATCAAGAAGAGGAAAGCGGGATCTTCCTATTGCTCCATCGGCAGTTCATCTAGTAAGTAGTAAGATAATGTAATTTGCCCGGGCGTCGTCCCTCTTATACCATTGTGATAAGGTATAAATTAAATTGACGTGTATTCCTAGATATGTAACATATAGTAATTATTTGTATTTCAACCTCTGACTTAGTTATCGGTTTTGCTGAGTTTTTTTACATATTTCAAAAGGTATGTCGACTGCCGTGTTGTTGTTGTCGCCAAAGTTTGTTTTATCACTGTGTTGTTCCTATATCTGTTCAAATAATGAGAAATGGTTCATGGTGGTGGTGGATCTTTTCAATTATTGAGAGCAAAACATTGACTGAAATAGACCATGCCTTAAACAAATTAAAATTGTAAATTGGGTGATTTGGGTCTTTCAAAATCGGGTCTAAATACACTTAAAACAAATAATGAAAAAGTTTTGTATGAATTATCAATTAATAATTTTTTTCTAGGTGGATCATTGAAGAGTGGCTGCGACATTCCCATATCCGTTGCCAATCATGTAAGTTTTTTTTTTATTCTCTATTTTTATAAACGTATCTCGACTTAACGGTACTTTTTTCTGAATTTTTTGCCAAAAACAGGCTATCAACCAACTCTTGATAAGTTTCAAGTGGTTATTTGCTGGTACCACTACATTTTGCTTAACTTGCCAAATTTTTTTCACCTGTAAAATCATGTAACATGAAGGCACATTCTTGAGGGTTTGAAGTTGTCTCTATTTAGAAGTTTTGGTACTTCTGGTTTTATTTACGACGACATTTTCAAAACCCGTCTTCTACTTGTGAGAAATATCGAATCTTAGGTTACTGAATCTGAGATCTAACTAACAAAAACAGTTTAAAATCCTTAATATTTATTTATTTTTCAGTATACGATTTAACTTTGATGTGGATTAGTGCATAATAATAATGTTATTTATATATTTAGCAGGCAGAGGAGATAATGGAACGCGTCCCCGATCCTTCGTATAACTTACCCCAGGTTAGTAATATTATAGAACATTAATTAACTACGTATAAATTGTGCTTCTGTATTTTACCGTATGACTAAATCTGTACTGCAGATAACTTTAGCATTTTTCTGATAAGTTTTAGCTGTAAATGATTGGATTATAATTATCATTGTGACCGATTTACACACAAGATTTTTAATGTAAAGATTTATATCATGTTAACATTTTATAGACAGCAAAGGACAATGCAACTTTTCCTTTGTAATCTGGGTATTTTTTTTAATCTGCTGCTCGCGTTAGAAGTCACCGCTAGTAACTTTCAATATGAAGCCTCAAAAATCGAACCTAAAAAAAAAACGCTGTACAGTAACATTTCAAAAACAGAAAAGCTACGTTTAATATATTTTTTTCCTCAAGGTTAAATTCTAGCGCCATTGTAAAAATATTAAATGAATGAGATCTACAGGCTGGTGCCGAAAATACTACAATAAATTAATCTGCGTATACCTTATGACGTTCCCAGTCTGCGTACAAAAATTCATTCGAATATATCCAGTAGTTCAGTCACAGGACATTATTTTTCATATACGGAATTATCTACATGATTTAGATAACACTAAACACATGTTGCCAACTCGCTATTTCAAAAACCTTTGCCAAATTCATTCCTTAAATTTTAATTCCAGACGCGTATTAGTGCAAATTATACCCAAGGTTAGTAAACCAATATTTACAAATGGTGTTGTATTTAACAGTTTTATGCTATTTAGTTTGTTTGAAAACATTTTTTTTTTTTAAATATCGATGCTAGGATTTTTTTGATACTTTAAAAATATTCCTATGAACCAGTGTTTTCATTTATTGCCGTATTGTCGGCGCCACCCTGTATAACTTGGCGTTCCTATGTTTTGTTTCTGAGCCATTACTTTTTATTTTTGAGCCCAGTTGGTTGCATTATCCTTTTGTTCCCGTTATTTTAATGGACAAAAATATGCAACACATAATCAAACCTTTTACGGTATAAGTAAAAGCGACCTCTAAAAACAATGGGACATAAATAATAAAAGTAATGTCTAAAACATAAGGAAAGGATGCTTTTTTCTTGAGAAAATGGTTGCCAGATGTTTGATCAAAGAGGTTTAGTTAACTGTTGATGTTAAAAGAGCTTTTTTATTTTATTACACCGGTGACCCTTATTTAAAAATGCAGGAATTACAATTATGGTAGTATCAGTTTAAGTATGAAATTATTAATGTGTAAGTTTCGCGTATATTTACTTTGATTTGTTTTGATACTACCAACATCAACAAATAATTTTGCTTTCAATGTCCTACACTACTCTTTTTAATACTATTATTTTCATTTATTTTGGAAGTATAACTTTCAAAGATATTAAATTAATATAATAGCTTACACATGTTCTTCAACATAAAAACATGTTGTTAAGTTAGAACTTACAGAATACTGACAGGTTTAACAGTGGTCCCAAATTAGGCACAGCCTGTATGTTGAATATCGTTAAGATATTATGAATCGTAAATCAGTACAGTCGGACAAGCTAATTGATCTGCAGTTAAGGTGGAAGCGCCAGGGTAGCCCGCGAAATTCAAATTTTCTTAAGTTTTTTGCAATTTGCCGGTAATAGTCAGGCTGTACATTGAACAAAATATGATTCGCGGCTGTAATAGGTATTTAGTTACAGAATTATAATCATTAACATCATCAATACAACCCTCAAAGTTCATACAACCCCATTGAATGACTTTTTCATGAAATAGTTATTAAAATTAAGATTTGAACTTTTTAAGCGTGTGTTTGTATTCTGCATACCAATTAGCATGTTCGACCGTACATATAAAGAAACAATTTTCTTTCCACAGGTGCACGGCCCAATTTCACCCAACCAATGTGATTTGGCAAGCGCTTTGTACTCTGGGTCCGAAATCAGCCAGTCCCCGGTGTCCAGCCCCATGTGGTCCAGTTCTCATAGCGTGACGCTGCCGGAGGCACCCATCCAGGATTTGCATATTGATTCTATGGAGTTGGAGCAGATGCAGATACCTAATAACGCGCCTCAGAACCCGGTATCAGACGATTTGAAATCACTTTTAAATGGTATGTTTTTTTTTTTCACACCTTTCATAACTAAGGATCGTAGTAGGTATATGATTGTTGGTAAGTACTCCAAGTTGGTCTGGTTTGCCGAGATATGTATCTAATACTTTTATATCGATTATTGGGCAGGAATTTTATTATAATAATAAGGCAAAAAAGCAGGTTTCCGGTAGCAAATATAACTACTTGCCTTGCCTACTCTGACGACTATAATAATTTTAAAGTTTTTATAATTTTAAAATCCGGGAGCCAAATATCTTGAAACTTTTCAAGTCGCGGAGGCATGTCCATATTAGCGTATACATTTCGCTCGGAGCATTGACCGTCAATCAATCTACGTACTCCGGTCTTTGATCATAACACAACAACACGTCTGTTTTTCGAATTGTTAGGCAGAGGACTATCTCATGGATGTAAAAAGACCCTTAACGAAGCCGAAGGGCAAAAAAAGTTGTTCTGGACCCCACCCTGGGAGAACCTAGTTACGCAGATATTGGAGGTCAAAGTTCCAACTTTATCACAACTTTTTTTAAATACGGGTTTTTAATATTACTACTTCACATGCATCAGCACAATATTTTCAGTGCGTTACATTGAGCTCTAACGTAAATCGTGATTTTAACCCCAAAAGAAAATTCGTGCCCCAACAATATTTTTTGCGTATAGTTACTTAGTTTGATGTACAGAATGTTTGGTTGATGGCTTCGTGAAGGATCCGTTTACGCCTTGTATAGTACACCAACATTTTGGTAGTTATGTTAAGTCTTATTGCTACCATACAAATTCAGACTCCCAGCTTCTACTAAAGAAATTCAGCATTAAATTAGATGAATGAGTGACAAAGATTAGCTTTGTTTTATAAAATAATATATTTTTTTTTCAGAGTATTTGAGAAGTTACGGCGAAAGTCTTCCCGAAGAGGTAAGTTTGAACAAGTTTTGAACTTACATTTTTAGCAACGATTATTGCGTATATTTTATCTGGATCTGATGTTTTATTGTTTTTCACAGAAAAATAGCATGGAGTTCATCCGGTCAATGCTGGTTGCTGACTCAGGTCGGGCCAAGGTTTGTGCCAATACATGTTTTTTGTTTAATATTAATTTACTGGCAAATGTCTTGTGTATAATTGGGGCTATTCGAACATTTCAGTACAAACCTTATGAGTTGAGTGATACTGACAAAATGTTTACAGACTAATTTAATAACGAATTTATGAAAACCATTCACTGAATCAATTCTGTATCTGATTTATATTTACAAAATATAACACCACGACTTCAATTCCGTAAGAGTTAGGCATACCTAATAGCACATCCACATTTCGCCAGGTATGTTCTTTTCATTTATATTTTGTTTGACAACTTGATTTACGTATATTTATTTGACAGCCACAGGCCACGAACCGTTTCCAAGTGGATCGTGTGACCAATCAGAACCAAGAAAGCAACTTTAAGAAGCCAAAGGCCGACTATACTGCCTTCTACAAACCTGAAGACGGCATCGAAGTTAAGAAGGTACAATGTTTTTATTTTCGAGCAACGAATTAGTAACGAACTATTGTTATGGTTAGAATAATCGAAATTGATATTTTTGGGTTTTTTTGTTTTTATGCCGTTTTCCTATGGTTAGGCAGAAACTACAGAAAGAATACTCTGCCAGTATTGCCAGTCCAATGACTCTTATGAGTACACTAGCGTAATTATGTCACGAATTTAAATATACGTTAAAGTTCGCGTGTCATTATTACGCTCGAGTACTCGGGATCTGTTTTTTTCGAAAGTACACCCAACCTACACGGTCAAAATGTATGGGGGTTTTTTTTTTTTTATAACCGTTGAAAAATTCTCATGTCTAAATTCATGATATCAGTTTGCGCGTCGCTGTCTCTTATACCCTACTAGCTGTTGCCCGCGACTTCGTTCGGGTGGACGAAGTTTCATACAAACTTTCAACCCCTATTTTTGCCCCTTAGGGGATGAATTTATAAAAATCCCTTAGTGCACACTTACGTCATTTAAGGAACGTTGATGCAAAATTTCATGATTCTAGACCCAGCAGTTCAGCTGTGCGTTGACCGATCAGTCAGTGAATCAGTCAGCCAGTCAGTTTTTTACTTTATAGATAGAGAAGAAGATAGAATACAATTCTTTCGGTGCTGCAATTTCTACCACTCTTAACTTTTTTGCCATCCCCCTAACTTTTTATTCTTAAAACTATTTCTATACCTTTCTCTTCTAACGTTTTATATCGTTATGAGATAAATAGCCTACCGCCTACCTTGGTTTTTTTTATTTTTTCTTCTTCTCAATGCTACTGTACTCTTCTGATATGACTAGTAAAAAACTAAAATGGACATTAGTACGCGCTTTAACATAACAAAAAAAAAACATCGTTGATAAAATTACATTTTACTTTCACTAACTTAAAGCGACATCTGAATGAATCCCTTAAAGTGGATGCGGTAAGGTAACCCTGTCTTCCCCTTAAGAAAAGAGAGCTGTTGAACTTTAGGCGCTCGGCGGAGCGTTGAAAATCCAACAGCGCGGTTTCATTCAAGCATTTAATTAGGTGTGGCCTAGTGCTAGACGTACGAACCCGTGAGCAATTCCCGAACTCCACGCGGGGAGGCCGCGGGCATAAGCTATTAGGATAATAATATAAATCACGTTACAATTCGTAAAATAGTCGCAGACGCAGTTAATATTATAAATTGTCAATTTGTGACTGTTTCAATACCGCCTGGTGGCTTTACAAGACAGAGCTTGAATGTCATTATTATTAAATGTCATCGGTTGCATTAATATACGGGGTGGAATGGACACCGCACCGAAGACGGAAACCACATACTCAGTACATCACCCTGAAACCCCCCACATAGACATTTTTCAAACCACCCCGTATATTAATGTAACCGATGAGATTTAATAATAATGCCATTCAAGCTCTGTATTGTAAAGCCACCAGGCGGTATAAATTGTATAACTGTATTATGATGTATATTTACCCCAAAATCTCAAGTTCGATTATTCTAACAATCTCACTACTTCGTAACTCCTTCGTCGCTCGTAAGTAGAAACGTTTCACCTTCTAAAAACCATTCCTCCTTCAATCCTGTACCTTAATTTCCTGTCACAATTTATGGTAGGTAACCATAATCATCATTAACATTTTATTTTTCAAATATTTGATGCTCGTGATGGCCCAGAGGTTAAAGCCTCGCCTCTCATGCATGAGTTAGTGCGTTCAAATCCGGGCAAGTACCAATGTGACTTTTTCAATTCATATGTACTTTCTAAGTTGATATTGGACATCACAGACTTCGGTGAAGGAAAACATCGTGAGGAAACCTGGACTTATAATTAATATAAGTCTGAAATCACCAACCCGTCTTTAGAAAGCGTGGTCATCAATGCTCGTGCCAATTCTCTGTTTGAGAAGAACCCTTTGCCCCGCAGTGGGACAGTATAGGCTGGTATATTATATTATTATTTTGGTTTGTCTTTCGTCTGACTTATTGATTCATCATTTATTGATTTACTTGAGAAAACACGTACAACAAAACAGGCAAATCCAAGCTATGGCACAGGTAAAAGAAACATATTTACAAAAACGAACACATAAATATTAAATAAAATATGGTTGGAGTGTAGCTTTAGGGGCGCTATGGAGCGAGGACTTGGATAATTTTCCTTTTTTTTTTTGAAAATAACCAATTTTATTGCATTATCGGGTTAACCTTGACCATATAAACCATTTAAGTTCAGAGAAGCATGGCCTCACGACGCACCGTTTCCTAGTTATGAGCATTAGTTTTTTTTACGGTCTTACAATTAGAAAAATTGGAATGTTGAAAAAAAAATGTTTTTATTTTTCGCTGACATTTTACATCATCTCATGGTTTACGACTAGAGCAACAATTGCTTTCCAGAAAAGATTTTCATCTTAGCTGCACTTTGGGTAATATAGAGCGTTTTATGAAAAAATAAATAAATCAAAAGCTCCTAACTCGGAAACGGTGTGTCGTAAGGCCATGCTTCTCAGAACTTAAATGTTTTATATGGTCAAGGTGAACCCGATACTGCAAGGAAATTGGTAAATTTCCGAAAAAAAATTACGAAAATTTTGTCACATTTTTTAAACAATTTCTTTTTTACTTTTCTTTGCTACTCATAATGCCTCTAAGCGTATACTCCAAATCCAAAAAATCCGCCTCTAAGATGACCCACTGACCTAAAATACTAATTAGATATTTTAATTAATATTTTTTTATCATTCATTCAATAAAAAGAAAAAGTCATTTTTCGTGCATCCTCTCACAGAACAAGCGCAAGAAAAAGTCATTCATCATAATCCATTAAATCGATCGATATCCTACCTTTCTAGTTCGCACAAATGTAGAGGCAGTTACTTGATCTCATTATTTTTCCTTCAATGACCCTTATCCTTCACTGTCCGTCCGTCATCGTAATAAAACCATTCTAGTAAAAAAATAACCATTGTATTTATATAATCATACGTGTTTGTTGACAGTTACTTTATTGTTCGCAGTTGATAAAAGACTTGTGTGTTATGATAAGAAACAAGGAAGGCTTCAAAAAGGCGGAAGCTCGAGCCCTCTTGGAAAGATTGTTTGAAATTAAACTGTCTAACGGAGATACGTAAGTGTTATAATCAAATATTTTTCAATTAAAACAGAAATAAGACCGATAGTGAGGAGAATCATACTAATTTCACTTTGTTGTAAATGTTTGGTTTGAAAAGTATTCGTCGATCATTGCATTTAAACCTTATACCAATAGTGGCATAAAAAGTCACTAGATGATTAGATGCGGCTCGTAATTTGCAACGACTCTTCCTAAATATATTATCTAAATCAAGTTAATCATATTTCAATATAGTTCTTGGTTAGTTGTACTCAGTATTTTTATCAGACCCTAATGTTTTGTACACACTAACATGAATTTGTAAATACACACCAATCAACCAGAACTATTGCCAATCAAAGCTTAACACAAGTCTCTTTGTGGACGATTAATAGCTACAGTGCACTACCAAGAAAAAGTTGGCCGATTATACCATAGTTTTTTTTATTAAACACACTGACGGGACAAAAAAGAAAAGTGACATGACGACAAAACAAAAACATATAAAACAGTAAAACCAAAGAGTATCAAAAAAGTTTTTATGCGTCGTCAATTCTCGTCAAGTAAGAAATACTCATAAAGATTAAAATTCCAGATTCCTCCACATGACTTTATGCAGTAAGGAGTCAAGCCTTGAGTACATCGTGAAGATAATCCACAGCCTGAAATCAACGCATCTGCTTGACTGTACGAATGACAGGCAGCAGACTGCCCTACACCTTGCTGTTGTCAATAATAAGCCGAAGATTGTATCGCTGTTGGTTGCTAAAGGTAAGGAAGAACTTTATTATTATTTTATTCGATTTTTATCCTCAATTTTTTCCTGTCACATTATTTAATTGAATTTATTAATTTCTATTTACTGTTAAATTTTTTAAATGCTATGCAAGCTATCCATACAGGGTGATTGGTAATTGGGTGCAGTCCTTGAAATGGATGATACTAGATTAATTTGCAACAATTTTGACCCCGGTAACTAGGTGTAACTAAATCTACATCATGAGATATTACATTTTAGGTTCAAACCCAATGATGAGGGATGATAAAGACTTGAACGTGATCCACTACGCAGTGAAGTATCGGTCGTGTCTAGATGTCCTTCTAGACTCCATCAAGAAGAACGAGGTGCCTTGCGATTTGAACGACTACAATGGCGGTAAGTACTCGATCCTCAGGAAGCAAGTACCGTTACACCGTTATACCGTCCCGGCTGTTATTTGTAGATATTTGACAGTCGTTACGGGTAGTCAGAGAACCAGTTTAACTACGAGATATGATAACTGGGGTTTGGAGGTCAGATAGGCAGTCGTTTCATTTAAAATCCTGGTAAGGCGGATCCGAACATGGTTTGGAAAATGCAAGGCAGATGATCCGTATCCGCTTTACCGTGCTCGTTTTGCTTGCTCTTGTCGTTTTAATATACGAACTATTCTAGCCTTCTCGTTTGACATTTCTGGCGTCGCCATTTGCGGCATTGATTAATGTAGTTAGATTCATGTTTTACACGTGTACGGAAAGTTCTCTGGTTTTTTTTATATTGTATTTAGTCTTCTTATTTATCGAGTGGTTAGTGCCTTAAGTTTATTCAATAATAAAGAGGCAGTAAAAGTTGTATATGGCCTGCTTGTGTTGATTATATTATTCGATGGTTCAAAGTTCAATAGAGTTTCTGGCATTATCTTTGGGTTTTTCCCTCGGCTACCCACACCAAATATTTGTAAGTTGTTATCTATAATCTATTGCGAATGTTGTACCGACTGGTTCTCGTATTTGTGTCAATATACGGGATCGATTTAAGGATTTAAAATGACAATGATTGAGAGGAGTATGTTAGGATCGTAACAAGCTGCTGAATTAATTATGATGATGTAAATGACATGTGACATTTCCGTAACAGAGAAGCAATCGCCACTTCACATGGCTGTAGTATCCGGCTGGGAGCTGGGAACTCGCTTGTTGCTACATCACGGTGCTAGCTTCAGCGTGCGTGATGCAGAGGGACGCACACCACTGCACCTCGCCGCGTACGACGACCGTCTGGCTGTCACGAAGATACTGCTCGAGTTTATACCGTCCGTGAGTACTTTTTTTTAAACTGTATTTGGGGTATTTTTTTTAAGTCGACAGAAAAGTTTGGAAAAGTCCAGTGTG
Source organism: Standfussiana lucernea (assembly GCA_964057025.1). Taxonomy (NCBI): domain Eukaryota; kingdom Metazoa; phylum Arthropoda; class Insecta; order Lepidoptera; family Noctuidae; genus Standfussiana; species Standfussiana lucernea. Next base: position 9,992,293 of record OZ059793.1, on the reverse strand, counting down.
TTATTAGCTCACCCTTCACTACTTTCCAACTGTCTTTGCTGGATACAATAAACGTAACAAACTTTCCAGCTACTTGATGCATTATGTATGATGTCATTTCGAATGACTTCTTTAATTTGTCAAGGCAATTTTCTCTGAAACCTTTTGCTCTCAGTTCATACGATTTTCAGCTGCTGTTTTTTTTTTAATCGTAAGAAAAGAATATTTTGTGTAATGGTACAACAACAAAAAGAAAGAAAAATACTAGAAATAACATGCTTGTAAATGGCACTTTGTATTATCATCTAGCGCTGATTTTAGCTGTCTGTAACTGTTTCGTTGCTTAGTCTCTAGTTTTATTTATTATTTCCAGAGCGAAATTGACGTCATGGACGATGCGGGCAATACAGCCCTGCAAATCGTCTGCGGCGGGACAACCGTCATGGAAAACTCTGTCGAAATTGCACGAATGTTACTAGAAAAGAAGGTAAGCATCACAACTTGTTTAAACAGTCCCACAATTAAAGACTCGTCCTCTAAATAAGTTTTATTTAAATTCTAACTGTTAATTGTTTTCCATAAATTATACAATGAAATAAAATATATTCCGAACTGCTTTTTACTGCATTTTCAGCAATGAGTTCTCATAACTTAATAAATATATATTAAATTATGTGAGCAACAGAAACGTATGTGTGAAATCAAATAACAGAAATAAAATACCTTTTTTTTATTTAATTTCAATTGTCTTATAGTTCTAAAGACCTTCATCATCCCGCTTCCTCTCCCACTTTCTCTATCACAAACATAAACATAACATGCCTTTAATAATAAAGCCCCACACGTATTTAATAATAATGTACTATTATTATATTTATTAGGCCTACCCTCTAAAACACGAGGACTCCAACGAATCAGCGTGGAGGCTTGTCAGAAAGAAGCCTGAGCTCAGGGACCTGATGAAAGCATACGTCACGGTTGAGTGCATGGACGAAGACGATATTAAGTCGGAACCGGAAGACGATTACGAATCCGCTGATGACGGCGTAAGTTTTTATTTAAGTTTGGTTTTGTTTGTATATAGGCAACATTTAAATGAATATTTTAATAGAAACACACTGTTGAAGTCATGCAATAATATTTATGGTACATATTTTATGTGTCCCTTACTGTTTGTGAAAACGTATTATAAGGCCCTTTGAAGGCGCTTCTGAAATGGCCTTTAGACGTGATTGCTACCATCATAAAGTTCAAAATATGTGTGTAATACGTTTGATTTTGATCTTTACAGTGTGCATCACAAAGTAACTTTTTTTAATAGTAATATATTTTCCGCATGCAGAAAATGGTTTGGTATGATAGTCTATACCTCATCCTTAAACGACCACAGCTTTCAGATACACCTGTATAGTGTAAGCAAATGCAGTGTAAAATCGTTCGTTCTTGAACGGAACCTGTCGTCACATGCCGTGGTATACCAGCTTAAAAGTTGAATTATTTGACAGGACTATCCAGAGGCTGGTCTTCACGAGTTAAATCAATACGCTCGCGAAGTGTCAGTGCTTGTTGACGTGGCAGGCGCCTGGGGGGTGTTAGCACAGCGGCTGCGACTCGACGCTCTGATGGAGTGGTATGCAGCGCAGCCCAGCCCTACGTTCACACTGCTCAACCATCTTAAGGTAAAAAATTCAATAAATAAACGTTTTGTTGGATTTTCAACCTTTTTCCGCTAAGACGAACGTTGCAAATCCAAAAGCGTAATCAATGTCTTTTATTTCATTTTAAATTTCAATTGTCGTCAACTTGTTACACTCACACTACTCAACCATCTCAAAGTAAAGCATCGAATACTTACACGGTGTAAATGTGATGTTGGATTTTCAACTTTCAGCGCTGAACCGTACGTTGCAAATCGGACAGCGCTATCAATGTCTCTTCAAGCCTGAATTGTTTCCATTTGAGGTCTTTCTTTCTTTACCGTGTGGTTAGTGCCTAACCTGGTGTCAAGAGTTTTTATGCCGCCCATGGGCCTCTGACTTGGCTTTACATGGTTATATTTACTTAAATATCGACTTTACTAAAATGGAAATAAAATTAATTATAAGAAAATTAGAAACACAAGTTTGGCTCGAAGTACTAACGAAAATGTATTTTCAGGAGTCCCGAGATGATATCACATCGAAGTCTCTGGCGATGATCTTGGAAGACATTGGCCAAATCGAAGCGGCCAGTGTTATTAGGAGACATATCGACTGACAGGAAGTCAAGCTAGAAACACCTGACAATAATTGTAAAGTGAACTAGTTTGTTGCTAGACGTAAGTGTTACAGGACTTATTAACGTGGTTCACTGATAGTACGGACTGTAAGTAATATTTAAAAATAATTGGTTAGAATGTAATATAAAAAAATGTGATGACAAAAAAATATAATGATACCAATATACATTTTAAATACCCGCAAAAATAAAATACTAGCAAATCATTCTAAAATTAGGCACATTATTGTATAAAAGACATGAATACCTGGGAATTAAAGAAAAACATTAACATTATTTCTAAAACGCAAAGTGTATGCAGCTCAATTTTGTTCAGCTTTAAGATTTCATGTATCAATAAATCTTACGAGCAAGTACTCTGTGTATAAAATTAATATTTAAGATATCGTTCTTTAATTTAGTAAGTATATTCTTTCTATCTATGAAAGTAAGCATCTTACCATATTTACGTATACACGATTCCTATAGAAAAATGTTGAAAAAGTTAATCGGCTATCAAACAGTTCGAGGGTGTCCCATTGCGAGAGAGAGATGGAGCTATACAAGAAGAATAACATCATCTCTTTTTCGCAACGGAAAAACGAAGGCGTTATTTGCTTCCTTATTATAAGTACCAAAGTGTCTTGACAGAATGTATTGGTGTTATTTTTTGTTACGTGTTTGGGATTGAAAATTCTCGACATTAGAAGCAAAAGGTCGGATGTACCAATACAGAGTTTTGTACATACGACCTTAAATATGCTTCTCATGTCCAGAATTATAGGCCATTTTAACATGTAAAGAAAGTGCAGTAATTTGACTTTAGAGCGACGGAGGAGTTAGTTTAAGTATTTTTAATATTAATTGATAATTTTAAATTAATTGATAATTTTAAATATAATGTATTTTTAAATATTGTGGGATAGGTAAAGAGTTTATGTGTTAATTTTAGTTGGATTGTTTAATTCACGAAGGTCTCTGCCGAGATTTCCGGGATTTATAAAAATCACGCTTGCAAAAACTAGAGAAGTAGGGAGATAAACTTTTTTGTGTGATCAATACTCATTATTGATCTCCACGAAGCAGGAACTCGGCTCATTCATTTTAGGTTTACCTTTTCTACTTTATTTTTGGAATTTGACTTCACATACGCCAAAGCAAATATATTTTATGAAATGTGCTAAGTATAGTTATTTTAGGTTAAACTAATAGTCTGACCGTTATTTTATAGCTTAACCTTGGAGCAGCAATAGTAATACGTATAACATTTGACACATAACATGTAGCAAAAAAAAAAGAGAAAAATTGGTCGTACAACAACGTCTTTATGTCGCGAGAATTTGTCCGAATTATATTATATTACCAAGGTTTACAATGAAATGTTCTGGAATTTGGTTTGTTAAGTTTGATTATAAATACATACATTTGAAGATTTTTTCATATAAAAATTACAAATGTGTGAACCGCGCAAAAACGTTAATTAATATTTACACTGCCTATGTTTTCCTAATTTCTGTATCAACACGATTTATTCCGATTACTAAGTAACTGGACAAGAAAAAAAACCCGTCTTTTTAAGGATAATGTATTTTTTTATTTTTTTTTCTAGCTAGAGTAAAAATGTGTGATGCGTACTGAAATCCAAACCGACTTCGTTGGAGTAATTGTATTATTCAAGTCGACGTGGATTTCAATATACACTTATTACGATGTTGTGGCTGTTACATTCTAAAATTGTTAATAGCTGATTAGAAAATATTTCTGTAATGCGTTTTTCCATATACATCGCTGTTTATAAGTTCATTTTATTCAATAATCATAGGCTTATAGTTGCTGTAATCAATTAGAGAACTAAACACACTTGCCAGCATCGCATTTTTATTCTGCTAATTTAAAAAATCATGCTGACAAGTGTTGCTACCGCGGTCTTAAAACACGAGAGCGTGATAAGAGCCTCATTTTCTAGAATATCCGTACAAACTATTCAGTTCTAGTCGCGCGTTGGAGTCTATAAATTCCCGAATTTGAGATATCCTCTATACTTATATATATACTTTTTTAATATATGGCTGATAATGAGTTCTATGCTTGGAATTCGAAAACCATTGCTGTTAAGCTTAATTCAGCTAAAAAGAGCACATATTAGTAGCAGCCAGTTTAAGCTCCATTTTAGCAGTTTGTCTTCACCCAACCGCGTCTACAATGCAAAATGATGTATAACGGTATTGTTTTAGTTTTAATCACGACATTGATTTGATCTTTACTATTATTACATTTTATTTGTTATGGAAATGAACATGAAATACTTTAGATTTTTTTATTAAAATAATTTTAATTAACACTTCAACGTGTTTTTATTTATCCAGACTCAAAAGTAAGAGCCAAGAGGGCTTCCCCCAAATCCCGGTATAAACATGGTATCGTTATAGCTGTGGTGCAGATATCGTTAATTAAACATTAACGTTACCACACCTAACGTTATTTTACCATTTACGTATTAACCATAAACGTTATTTAACAATTTTAGAAGATTTTACCGTTGAATTTAGGTAAAGTTAATGTCTGTGTTTTAACTTTTTAACATTTTACCATTGTGTTTGGCAACAGTTTGTCGTTGTGACGGCAATGTCGCAGGACATAACTTTAAAAATCACGATAAATTGTTAACGGTAAGAGCAATACATGCCAATGCGCTAGACCCGCCAACACAGCCCAAAGGCCTACGAACAACATATACCACTAAACCAACCAAACTAGCCCGCCGACAAAAAGTTGCCGACATATGTCGGCGGGTCGCCGTTTTGGTGTGTATTGCGCTGTATGTTAACATTAAAAATCGTACCAATATGGCACCTGCCATTTGGTAGAGTAGCGGTATTTTCGCATAGATACCTATCCCTGCGAGAATATCGCATCAGGGATTTTAATTTTGATAACACAAATAATTTGTCGATAATTAGTCGAAATATGTCGCCCAATATCAGAATTTGTCGGTCACTGGTTCAAAAGTTATAAGGGTTTATAGGTGGCCGATCTGTAGACTCTCCCCAGCTTGGCCAAATTTATATCTCAAAAACTAGGGCATCTAGCGTAGATCTGTTTTCTCCCAGATTTAGTCGGCAATAATTTTAAAGGAATATCTTCTTTTTTTTATATTTCGACAACAGAAGTTTTATTATTCTAAAGTAAGAGCCAACTTTATAATTTCGTAACACAGTTGCATGCGACTGTACATATTGACACCAATAATTTACCAAATAGACCAAGAGCAAGATTTAATGTTTTCAAAGAAGTTTAAGACACTCTAACCTAGTAATTTAAAACATAAAAACATGTATCTAATTGAGAAATTATCTCTTCCTGACATTTCTAAAGACCTAAGACCGATAAAGTAGAAGTACATTACACATATTACTAGAAATATTTTTTCTCTTGCCAACGGGCAACTAAGGGTATTAGGAAAAGTAGGGAGCGATTGTTTGAGCTGTACGGCCTTAAGCCTTATATCAACTCAGAAACTTTTAATAAATATGTAGCGACATACTCAAAAATTTTTAAAAACACTTGCAAGGTAGCTAAAGCCTTATTCATTAGCAACAAGATTAAATCCGCCGATAATAAAATAAAGACGGTTTGGAAAATTATCAATAGTGAAACTAATAGAAATAAAAAATATAATAATGATATCACACTAGAGACCTCACGTGGTCTTCTAAGCTCTAAAAACGAAGTTGCTCAAGAATTTGTAGATTTCTTTACCGGTATCCCACTTAAAACTACCGAAACCTTAAATTCCTCACCCTCGCTTTCTATTGATTTATTAAGAGCGAACGTTTCAGCCTGTCCGGTTGAGTTTCAATTCAAGCATATAAACCCCATAGCAGTCATTAAAGCCTTTAAGGAAATCAAAATCAAATTAACGGAAGATCTATGGGGAATGTCTATTAAAGTTTGTCAAGCTATTATTGAGACTATAGCACCGTACTTAGCCTTAATATTTAATTTGTGTGTAGACCAAGGAGTCTTCCCGGACCTTATGAAATACAGCAAGGTAATACCACTTTTCAAATCCGGGGACAGTAAAGATACGAATAATTATAGACCCGTATCCGTATTGCCGGTTTTCAGCAAGGTGTTTGAAAAGGTAATGCTTAATCAGATGCTTAACCACTTTAATACCAATAAGATCTTACATGAGAAACAGTATGGTTTCACCAAAGGACGTTGTACGACTGACGCCGGTGTCACATTATTAAAACACATATTCACTGCGTGGGAAGAGGCACAAGATGCCATAGGAATCTTCTGTGACCTCTCGAAAGCATTCGATTGCGTAAGCCACGAAACCCTACTCTTTAAACTTGAGCATTACGGTTTGGGGAAACTTGCACTCAGTTTAGTGAAATCGTATTTAAACGATAGACATCAGCAAGTACAAATAAATGGTGTCAATTCAATGGGTTTAAAAGTAAGGATGGGTGTACCACAAGGCTCTATATTGGGTCCTTTCCTCTTTCTAGTCTATATTAATGATCTACCCCATTTATTTAAAAACCAACCACAAATGGTGTTGTTTGCCGACGATACTTCTTTGATATTTAAAATAAACAGACGTGCCACAATTCTTGACGACGTAAATAGCGCCCTACTGCAAGTCCATAATTGGTTTACCGCGAATAATTTAGTATTAAATGGGAAAAAAACTAAGTGCATAAGATTTGCCCTACCAAATGTCAAAACTAGTGATTGTGACATAGTATTGAATCAAGAGAAACTAGAATTCGTCGATGAAACTGTTTTCTTAGGGATCACGCTCGACTCAAGGCTACAATGGGGTCCTCATTTAACATCTCTTGCAGGACGGCTGAGTTCAGCAGCATATGCTGTTAGGAAAATCCGTCAATTTACTGATGTAGATACCGCGAGGCTAGTCTATTTTAGTTATTTTCATAGTATTATGTCTTACGGTATTTTACTATGGGGACGGGCTGCAGACATCGAGTCTATATTTATTCTGCAGAAAAGAGCCATCAGAGCCATATATAATCTATGTAGGCGCGATTCTCTAAGAGAACTGTTTAAGGAAATTAACATCATGACAGTACCTTGCCAATACATCTATGAAAACATCATGTACGTTAGGAAAAATCTGCATTTATTTAGTAAAAGAGGCGACAGACACCTCTATAATACTAGAACCAGGGACCATCTAGTTCAGCCAGGTTTCAGGCTAGCTAAAGTAGACTCATCTTTCATGGGGTACTGTTTAAAATGTTACAATAAAATTCCTCCCGGCATTCTACAACTGAATGAGACGAAATTTAAATCTTGTATAAAACGCACACTATGTAAGCAAGCATACTATAAGTTGGGAGATTACATTGATGATAAAAATGCTTGGCTCAATGCTGGTCCTGCTCCACAACCATAGGGGCAAACTAGTTGATTACTTTGTGAAGTTATTGTGGAAGCTGCAGAAGATTGTAAACATATCTTTGCATTGTATAGATTCAGTCTCTTAGTATTATATAATTGCATAGCACATGTGTGAGTTCTATGTACGATAAAGCTACCATTTACATCTTTTACTGACTCGAATTTGCCCTGGCGGTTGAGAAATGTCATGCTCACTCAAATGTCTCGCTGATGGTGGCGCGTGTGTCGGGTCGTTTAGTTCCCTCCAAAATGGTTGAGTTGAATGATGGCTGATCCATGCGTCATGTTCGTGAACGGGCGCTGTCAGTTGTGACTGGTCATCTCGCAGCTGCCATGGATTATTGTATTTTTGAATTGTTAATTTTATCTTTTTTATTCTGGACGCTCTTACTCGCACGTCTTTCTACATCGTTCTCACATGTATGTTTAATCTCGACATGAATGATGTAACCGAGACTTTGTAACAACATAATGATTTAAAAGAGTGTCCATGGAGTTTCTTGCCCATTCTTCTCCATAGAGATCTACGCTTTCGAATGGGCAACTACAGTACTTTCACAAGTTATTATGCCCTGTGACTGGGACTGTAGCTTAGTTTATTTTTTTGTGTTTTGACATTCAAAAGTACCTGTAATGGTCTAATTGAAATAAATGCTTTGAGTTTGAGTTTGAGTTTGAGTTTCGTAAAATCTTCGATCTAGCTCTTGGACTATACCTTAAAAAATTAATTCATTATATTTTCTAAACTAAGAACCGACTAAATATGTGGCTTGGCGACAAATTGCCGACTAAATCTGGGAGAAAACAGATCTACGCTAGATGCCCTAGTTTTTGATATATAAATGTGGCCAAGCTGGGGAGAGTCTCTACATATAGGCCATCTATAAACCCTTATAACTTTTGAACCAGTGACCGACAAATTCTGATATTGGGCGACATATTTCGACTAATTACCGACAAATTATTTGTGTTATCAAATTAAAATCCCTGATGGTGGCCAGGCCAGTGTCAGTCACACGTTACCAAGCCAGTACTTTGAATGTGAATTAGTGACGTTATCAACACCTGGTAAGTGCCTTATCACACTCACTTGGCCACGACTACACGACGAGTTCTGCGCTATTTCAAGATGTATGCTCTCGGGTACGTATTACAATACCGAAATTAAAAAGACCGTATTTTAAAATACCTATGGAAGAATTCCCGAAAAATTAAACGCCGAATGATTGTTTGGTTGAAAGTTTTAAATCCCGAAAGTTCATTTGTTCGAATGCTTAAAATACCGCAGATCCATATCCCGAAGTTTATAATCCCGAAATTACATCCCAAAGCCTAAAAAAATACATTGACAAAAAGGGTACGTATTGCAATATCCAAAATTACATAAAAATTAAAATCCACCATTTGAATGTCGAAATTAAAATACCAACGGGTAAAATGTCAATGTTCAAAAGTTCAATGTTTGAATGCTCACTAAAATATTCTTTTTGCGTACCAAAATGGATAAATGCTCACCAAATCTTGTTACCCTGAAATAGTAACACTAATACCCAAAATTACAGTTCTAAATAGTCTTAGTACCCTAAATCCTAACCCTACACGGCCGACGTCAGGGGCACCCCGAGGTTCGGTTTGGTTAGGTTCACAGAATACTTTTATATAATAGGTAGTTAGGTTCCTTTAAACACTTGAAACAGCAGCGCTGCGCAGCGGGGCTCCGCCGACAATTTGGTGGTTAGTGGTGTGTTGTAGTGCCATCTATGAGTAATCGCGGGAACTACGTCGCCGCTCTTTGGGATTTCATCCATCGATATTTCGTCCATTCGGGGTTTCATCCTTTCGGGCATTTGGACATCGGTATTTTATGTTCCGATATAACGGCTATTTTGAATTTCGTTGTTTTGAACGTCGGTAGGTATTTCAGTCATAGTTATTATGAAATTTCGGGATTTTAATATTTATCCATGCACTCGCTTGTATCGCTCTAACCCGCACCCGCACGTCAATCGCGGTCATTACACAAACGGGCGTAAAGTAACGTACTAGTAGAGAGTTCGCTACGCACGCACAGCGAGTGTGTCAAACAATCGCCTCGCTGGAAACAAGCTTGCAAATAGCTAGTTCGTTTAGGCCCATAAACAAAGATGGTATGGAAAAGCATCGAAGGATGCAAGAATAGTAGGGTCCTGTTTTCAAAACCTTAAACTGATAATAATCTTTAATTTGCATTACGGTTATGCTTTGGCATGTTCTTCTATTAGGACGCATTTAATTTGATCTAGAACGATTATTAATCATTAGTTTGGTTAGATTGCAGGAGAAACTACTACAAAATCTGTTTTTAGTAAAGGCCTATAGGCTAGAAGTGAATTACATGGGTTTCAGGTATTAATTCATTTATAAATAAGATAAGACTAGACGCTCCTTTTACTTTAGCCTCTGTTTCGTGGCTGTTACAAAAACAAACCATGTTGTTTAGATGCCACCAGCATTGGGATCTTATTTTGGTCACAAAGATAACAATTACATTGTACCAATAATAACATTATTAACCTGTAGTACTTACTACCGATGACCGCAAGGAAGTATGGCAAGGCAAGGAGCTTCATGGGCGCTTCTACCGGGCTCTTCATGGGCCCGATGTAGATTTTCTAGCGTCCGTATCCTGGCTACGTTTCGGTGACCTTTTTGGGGAAACTGAAGGTTTTGTTTGTGCGATTATGGACGAAGTTATGTTGACGAACAACTACCGGAAATATATTATGAAGGACGGGACGGTTGACGTGTGTCGGGCATGTCACCGTCCGGGTGAATCCATCAGACATATAATTTCTGGATGTTCTCGTCTGGCTAACGGCGAGTACTTACACAGACACAACCAAGTGGCCAAGATTATTCACCAGCAACTCGCCTTGAAATATAAACTTGTGGAATCTGAGGTACCGTACTACAAGTATGTGCCCGACCCAGTTCTCGAGAAAGACCATGTCACGTTGTACTGGGATCAGTCTATCATTACCGACAGGACTATTGTCGCCAATAAACCTGACATTGTGGTGATAGACCGATTAGCGCGCCGCGTAATGATAGTCGATGTTACCATTCCGCATGACGAGAACCTCGTGAAAGCTGAGAAAGAGAAACAATTAAAATATCTTGACTTGGCACACGAGGTTGTCGATATTTGGAATGTGAACTCGGCTATCATTGTGCCGATTGTCGTGACGGCCAATGGCCTTATGGCCAAGAGCCTCGACGAACATCTTTCGAGGCTCTCTTTAGGCGGTTGGATCAAGGGCCTGATTCAGAAGGCAGTACTCCTCGATACGGCTCGCATTGTGAGGAGGTTCCTGTCTCTGGAGCCCTAACCACCGGTAGCTTGGACCCTGCTCCCGATACCGGCGGACAACTATTTTTTTATATTTTTAAATGTTTTTTTTATGTCTTTTTTATTAAGAAATATTTAAAAATGTAAAAAAATGAGATGATAAATAAATAAAGAAAAAAACATTAATAAACTTTATCGGTTAGGTCTATTATAAATACTTGGTCTTTAGAAAATATATTTAACCGACAGTCCCGGTCATCATCTTTGTTTAATGTACGCGCCTTTAATCCCGCGTAAAATCTCACCTCTATTGCATTGCCCATGGCGGCAATGGGGCTACCAATGGTGCGGCAGCACTTACACTATTATTCTTTCTGTTTTACGTTTGACAGATGTCAATGACAGGTGTTTCTAGTTTTCTACCGGTTGTTTTTGATCAAATTGTGAAATAAGATCGGAAAAAACATGGGTTCATATTGAATGAAAGATAATTGTTCGAGGTACATTCACAAATGTGACAATTGTGTGTCATTAATCGATTCTATTAATTGTTGTTTCGTAATTTTACTAAGCAAAATGGCCAGTGGCAGTTTTCGTCTTCGTTTTAGTGAAAACCAAACCAACGTCGCTGTCGGTAAGCTGCAAGCTCAGATTAAGGAATTATTTACATTTCAGTATCTTGATCTTTAAAAATTCAAACTCGTTCATAGCAGTGGTCTATAGTACGAGTCTCCTTTTTCTTTTAACTATATTGTGTTTACTGTGGTTAGAAAAACAAATACAAGAACTTTTATTTGCCTATAAATTTGCCTTTAAATTAACCTTAATTGTTTCATTAGTTTAGTTATAAATTCTTTTATAAATTACAGATAATACTAATGAAATATTAGACTCACCATCAAGACGAACTACTAGATTAAGAACTAAGCCAAAGAAGTATGGTGACTTCTTAGATCAGACACCAACAAAACGCAGATCTTACAAAGACATAAGCAGCTCTGAGGAAGACGAAGTCAACAATGAAGCTGCATTACAGAAACCTACAGGTATGATATTCTTTTTAAAGCATTGTAGAAGTCTGATGGAAGTTTTAGTGGATCTGATTGCATTAAAATGATTTTCTGAATGAATAAGGATTAAACTAACAAATCTGCTAAATATACAATTGGACATAGTTTAAGAGAAAGCGTAAAATACACTATGACAATGTCCAAGTTGGCTTACTTGAACATAAAATTGATGTAATTATTTCTAATTTATTTGTGTGTAAAGATCTAAAAAAATAAAATACTCACTAAAACATTTTATTACAGCTTTATTCACTGAAGATGATGTGGAGGGCCAAGATATGTTCAAGTTCAAATCCCGTCACACCAAGCTGGACCTACAAAACAAGGTGAAAGCAGCCATCAGTAACTCTCCAAAACCCACCGATTCCCCAATGAAAACACCAAGAAAACTAGCTGGATTAAATAGTTCATTGACGAAAGTTTCTCAAGCTACACCTAAACAAGTTAAAGATATAATTAAGAAAAGTAAGCATTCTGTATTATTATATAATTAACAAACAGGAACATAATTGCATCTGGGTTTGTATTTCAAGAGGACTCAAATAAGTCTTGCCTATATTAGTTGGTTGATGCACACGGATGAAGATTGAGAAGTATAACACTAAAAGGAGAATGCGCTAAAGTCAGCAGTTCATGGAATAAGGCTGTCAATAAGGCTGCTAATGATTATGAGATGATAAAAGTTGTTTCTTTAATTTATTATGACAACAAGGTCTTATCACCATCTTCTGCTTGGCCTTTACACAACTATGTTGGGGTTACCTTCCATTCTTACCGAATACTACCGAAGCGACTGCCTGTCTGACCAACTATTTTCTAGGTAATACAATAAATACCCTTTGGTAATAAGGACTTGCCATGGACTCCAAAAGAAGAATAAGCTATTACTTAACATTCCCCTTGACTGTAAAAAGAGGTTGTTAACACTAGTTTATGCATATTTCAGGAATTATTCATGAAGTTGAATCTGATAGTGGTGACAGTGATTTCTCTGGCAGCAGCAGTGACTTTGTACCTGAAGGAAGTGGGCATGAGGAGGTAATAACAATTATTTAATTAAATGGATAAATACGTGGCGCCGACATTACGACGATAAATGAAAACACTGGTAATACTATATTTTTAAAAAATCAAAAAAATCCTAGCATCGAAATTAAAAAAAAAAATATATACAAACTAAATAGCATTAAACTGCTAACGAAATACACCATTTATAAATATTGCTATCGTTTTATACCGATTTGGAGGTCGGCCTGTCAGTGCTAGCCTATTAATCTACATTAATGTAGAAAATTCCGAATATGAAAAATAATGTCCTGTGACTAAACTACTAGATATATTCGAATGAACTTTGGTACGCAGACTGAATGCATTATTTTATGATGTATGAATGCTTTATGAACTTATAGGAGTAAGTTATGATTGTGGAGTTCTGCAGTTTCTGCTTAAACTTATGGAAAAATGACCCTAGTGCAGGGGTCGGCAACCTTTTGAGTCGGAAGAGTAAAAAATTACAATTTACAAAATTTCAAAGTTTTTAAAGAGCCACAATTTTTTTTTGTTGCCAACAATATAAAGTACTTGCAAAAATAAAGTTTTTTGATAAAAATAAAACTACATAATCTATTTTTTCATAAGAAAAATATCTATTTATTCATATATGAGTAGTGGTTTTTCACAAGTAATTAGATAATATATACATATATGGTATTATTAGATAATTACTTATTATTGAAGAAAAAAATTAAAACAAACATTTACTTACAACACTAACTTGTACTTCAATAACAAACAATTAAGCAAACAAATTCAAAACAAAAATTAAATAACAATTTATAGGTACTTACACTTATAATTATTATTTTAACGCTAATTTTTAAATAATAAAAGCTATAAAATAGAAAGCTACAAAATAGGTAATTTATTAAATATATACATATTTTAATAAAAACAGTTTCGCGATAATATCAAACAGTACTTTGTTTCTTTTTTGACAATTCTTATTGACTTCAAAAAAGTAGTTAGGTATCTTATTTAAAAAAATATATATATGTAATATGTATTTCAAAAATATAATACTTATGTTACCTACCTTTACTTCGGTTTTTTTTACTATTATTATACAATGTACATACATATGTACCTTTGAGAAGATAATTCGCTTCTAATTCTACATGAAACAGCAAACTACATATATGTACGTCACAGCCAAAGCACTGGTGAAGACGCCAAACTGTCTTGCGTCGAAAGCGAATTAAAACCGACATAGAAACATCCAACGACGGCGTTATTCGAACCTTCCGACGGACTGACGACAGTGACGACGCGTGTCACGGGGGAGGGATGCTGTGAAAAGCGAGTACAAGTGGCTGAGAGATAGAAATGGTGCCTAATCCTCGTTAATCGATTCAGAACGATTTTTAAATGTTTTTTTTTTTAAATTAAATAAATAATATCTGCGTTTGGAACTAAAGAGCCGCAGCTTCACATCCAAAGAGCCACATGTGGCTCGCGAGCCGCAGGCTGCCGACCCCTGCCCTAGTGTAATGCAGATGTTGTAATGTAAGTTTGCATGATTTCAGACTGATTCACATTCATCACCAGCGGCGTCATCTGAAGAAGAGGAAGAAGAACAACAGCCAAAGAAATTAGTTGGTAAAGCTGGGAAGAACAAAGAAACTAAAACGAAAGTGAAGGATTCGGAATATTTTGTCACTCCTGACAACTACTTCATGATGCACTCAAGTAAAAAGGTAAAATTAACACAAGTATTCCTTGTTTGTTGTTAATGCTTTAACTGTAGTATTCAAATTAAATTCTTTTACTTATTTTATTAATAAGTACTCACAAGAGAGAATATAAGGAAACATCCTAACATAACTTAAAAACAACACTTACTTCACTTTAACTCAATTCTTTGTTTTATTTCGAACAACAAGGTCCATAATGGTTTAGTCAGTAAGTACTGAAGAACTATGTTTGTGGTAAGAAATTTGGTGATTCCATTATATTAAATTACAATCCATCACATATTTGGTTTTAGCCACTATCTTTAGAATAAGGCACTCAAAATTGACAGCATAACCGCCAGATGCCATTGCAGCTACCACGAACTTTCCTCGATAAAGAAGCGACTTTTTATCGTATTAATGCCACCTATTTGTATTACAGATCACAACTTCGGACCATACTCTAGCAAGACTCAAAAACTTAAATGTAAATGAAAATGATCTTGACGACATTCAAATATCAGTGGAACACAAAATGAGTATAAATGAACTAAATCAAACATACACACAACTGTTCAACAAATGGCTCTATGTCTTAAGTGAAAACTTCAACATCATACTTTATGGAGTAGGTTCAAAACGCTCAGTACTTCAACAATTTCAAAAACAGAAACTGAAAGACTTTCCATGTATTGTTGTAAATGGATTCTTTCCAAGTTTAACAATTAAGAGTATTCTAGAAACAATTGTTATTGATTTGCTGGAGAATAGCCATGTGCCTTCAAATGTGGGAGATGTTGTTAATTTAATTGATACTCAGTTGACGGAGAATGGCATGGACTTGTTCCTGATAGTACATAATATAGATGGCACTATGCTGAGGAATGCTAAATCTCAGTCTACATTAGCCAGTATATCTCAAATCAGGAATGTCCACACAATTGCAACTATTGATCATATCAATGCACCATTATGTGAGTATATTTTGAAAATTGTAAGAACACACTATGACTGATCAAATCATCACTACCTTGGGGCCAAATGTTTTACTTCAATGAATCTGAATTTGCGATCAGATAGTATTTAAGCTTCATTAGCCTGTAGCGTACCCACTACAGCGGTTAGGGCCTGGTCTCTGTGTGAGGGGAGGGCCAACTGATAAAATAATAATATGTTAATACCCAGAAGGACCCCCTAATGAAGCAAGAAATAATTCAACATGCATTCAACTATGCCATTCCTCTTTTAATTACACTATGGTGCTTATGATGTCATTATCGTCATGGCTACCATATGTGCTCAACACTTTGTGAGTGGGAAACATGCGCAGCATACTATATTAAATATTTACTGTTTCAGTATGGGACCACACAAAGCTAAGTAAATTCAAATTCACATGGTGGGATGTGACAACATTTGTCCCCTACTCAGAAGAGACTTCATACGAGAACTCTTTGATGACGCATCGCAGCGGCGCATTACAACTGTCCTCACTCAAGAGTGTCTATCAATCTCTCACCACAAATGCCAAAGGAATCTTCAAAATCATCATTGAGTATCAATTGGAAAATCGAAAACAACATTATCAAGGTAAATATTATGTACAATTGTACAAGGTTTCAATGTTCTGGTTGATAAAAGTTATTATTAGGGCTTAAAGTATGAAATTACCGATTTATACTGCAAAATTAAAACTCGTTCTTTTTTTTCCAAGATCTAACATATTTATTTATGCTTTTATTTATAATTTTTTATGCTTTAAATATTATTGACCCTGGTCTATACGTACCTATACATATGTATATGTAACTGCGGGTTATAACTGTATGGGGTGTCTATCGAGCAAGATTTCATGATTGATCAGCAGAGAAAATATGTCTGTAAGCAGTGTATTTGATTGGTATGCATATTTAAAACATGATGAGCAAAATAACTAACTGGATTTTGTTGAAAAATCGGCAATGTACGTTAAAAGTGGGCGGAGTAAGAGCAGGCGCGTGACACGAGGAGCCAATCGCTTGCGAGTATTGCCATTCGATGAATATGCGGCGAGTATTAGCAGTCAAATTGCAGTGGTAGCAACGTGTTTTAAAGAGATTTGTGTGATTTCAAGTAAAATATTTATGCTACTTTTAAATGTCCATCCAAAATGTCATTAATTGCTGATTGATTTTGGAATGTTTGCTGGGCATGAGTTGCTGATCAATTAGCTATTTCTGCTCACAGATTATATTTTTCTGCTCACAAAAATACGAATACTATGCTAACCATTTAAATAACACCCTTTTTTATGTTTTTTGGGAGTAAAAGTTTCGTTTACTTCAAGTACGACTTGAAAAGGATCAAAAATTTTCACGTTTTATCGATTTTTTATGATCGGGTGAACTTGTACATATCGTATTTTGAACCATAGAATAATCAAGAATGATTCTTAAACTACAACATATATTTTTATCAGATCAAAATAAACAAAATTTGATTGTTTTATGTTGAATCAAAAATAAGTCGATTCTGAATATCCTGACCTTAAACCATGCTGCTAATTCCTGGGTAGTTTCACTCGGATCGGCTTCCACCATCTCCTTCAAATTCGAAAATCGAATCTTGCACACTTTTAAAAAAAAGTTTCACTCGAATATTTCACACCATGAAGGTTTAATGTCAATTCAAATTATCTATTACTATAAAACGGCAATTTCATACTTTAACCCCTATTACTTACAATTTAATCAAGTATACTTGAAAACAGTCCTGAAAATTTCTATCCTGTTGCACCCTAGTGTTGTTTGGGACGTTGAATCCGCTAGGCATCCCCAACGCCCATGCAAAGTCGTTCGATAGTCACATTTAATTGTTCTTTAGGCTCAATTTTGCTTAAACGATCTAAACATTTCGTCAACATCAAACCCTTCAATAATTATGATGGTATCATCTTCGATTCGATTCGTGTGATTTTCCAGAAGTGTCCTTAAGTGCAATTGGTGACAAGATCTGACAAAATATGGGCTCCATTACAATTTCATCATGATCAATTGATGATTCTTACTTTCCAGTAAAAATGATAGAATGTAAACTTACATTCTATCGGCGATATTGATGATGGGAAATTTAAAAATGTGTTGGACATAATAATAATTAATTCGCATTGAGCTGAAAATTGGTACGAATGTTGGAAACACCATTATAAATGAAATATGAAAAGTCTCCCACATCTGCAAAAAAAATATGCACGGCCACATTTGCAATAAAATTTGAAAATACCCATTAAAAAAACTTTTTTGCAAAAAAAAACCGACTTCCAAAAAAAAACACAAAAAAAAAGAAGTGGAAAATAACTTTACTTTCGGAAGTCGGTGACTATTGTTTGTTTCATTGACTTTTTTGCCACCGACTTCCGAAAGTAAAGTTATTTTCCACTTTTTTTTTGTGTTTTTTTTTGGAAGTCGGTTTTTTTTTTGCAAAAAAGTTTTTATTTTACCCTTTTTAGTTATCGTATCACACACAAATCCTTGTCAAGTATCAATTTCGCAATTTCTTTTACTTGGATGTCATTTTTCCAGCTATTTTGATTTCAAAACCAAACTGCTGAACCGATCTTGATGAAATTTCTATGGGACCAATCGGGAAGTAGATCCATTCAGATAAAAGAATTTTTCAAATCGGTTCATAAATGACGGAGATATGAGGTAACAAACACAAAAAAAAACAACCGAATTGAGAACCTCCTCCTTTTTTTGAAGTCGGTTAAAAAAACCTCCCATTAAAAATAATCTCCGACCTTCACGCGGGCAAAGCCTCTCGCAAATACTAATAAATATTTTAGTAGCTTTGCCCGTTACTTCGTTCGCGTCTGAATTTATCCCACGAAAACGTATGACATTCGGGGATAATGTAGCTTCCCATTAGTAACGAAATTTTCGGAATCAGCAGTTGTTCCGAAGATTAACAACCCCACATTCAAACTTTGTCTTTTTACTTTATTTAGCTGCTCTTTGATTTTCAGGTTTACCATTCAAAGACTTATATTCCAAGTGCCGAGAGCAGTTTTTAGTGAGCTCAGATCTTGCACTAAGAGCTCAACTCACCGAGTTTTTGGATCACAAGCTTGTAAAAATGAAGCGAACATACGACGGAAGTGAAAATCTGGTAATACCCATTGATAATGTATTAATGCAACAGTTTTTAGACCAACAAACTAGTTGACACTTTTATGTCAATGAATGCTTGTTGGTCTTTACGGATTTATCTACGTGTTTTAATTATTTAATTGGAGAAAGTTTTAAAAGAGACCAGGAATAAATGAAAATAATCAAAAATGTTGTATTTAGCTTTTATTTTACAATCCCAGAAATAAAGTCTTAATAGGATTATATATAATATATATCAACAGGCCAAAGTTGTAAATTACTTAAACTTAATGACTTACACAATATAATAAAATTATTAACTAAAATTCTCTTCAACATATCTGGCACGTTCACCATGATGCATCAACCAAACATTTCATTGATATTCATAAGTGCATTAATTGCTATTTTAAAATTTAAAAAGATGTAGAAAAATACTCTCTGAACTCATCAGACGTCAAAGATTTGATCTAATTAATCAGATTACGATATTTTACTACGCCCATTGAAAATTAATTTGTATTACTGAACATGTTCAGTTATCATTAGTGAGATTGCGAATAATTTGATATTGCATTTCATCTTTCCCCATTTCGGGAAAATACAAATTTCTTCAATACAATCTGCGCAATTAACGTGTCTAGATAAAATATGTCATTAACCTTTGACCACCAGTTATCCAGCCAAAAAAAATTAAATTGTATTGTCAATCATTTTATTGATACAGGATATGGTCTAGTCAACTTATGTTTTATGTATTTAGCTATTTTCTAAAAAATAGCACGTCAAAATTATAGACTCAAGCACACTTTCTTTCCAATATGAGACATCAAGATATGGCATTGGTGCACTGTTCATGGCGATGTAAAGGCTAATACAGTTCAACAGCTATAGAAGTAAATAAATCTGGGGAAATTAAAAATAAATAAATAGTTATGAGGGCATTACTTTAGCTTTTGTTCTTGTAAAAATATTTAAATCTCCCTCTTATACCTTATAAACTCGAAATCATGGATGTTGTTGGATATTCCACAATATTATCATTATTTGTAATTATAGTAAATAATTCTCTACGTGAAAATTGACATCAATGTCATAGTATTTAAAATTTTAGTATGTCTTTATCAGTCTAACTTGGTCATCAAAAAACAGGCGGCGCCCATATCAGAATTGGAGTTGTAGTGATCCCAAGGGCAGTTTGGAACAGTTTTGTCTAACAATTTACTCATGTTCTTCTCACTTACAGCTAATTAATACAATTCATCATAACTGTAGATCAAATGAGAGCTATTTTAACCTATAATCATGCACTTCCATTTCAATGATTAGACTAAAATTAAGCATATCAATAGAATAAAAAATGATTATTACATAAACAATTTAATTGAAACATTAACTGTCGGACAACAAACTACAGATTTCACACAATGTCTATTGAGACATCAACATTAATCAATGATAGAAAAACTTAGTCAAATTGTACGACGTTCGGTAGACGCGGACGCGTTATATACTAGACTGAAAGCGATTGAGTCTAGCCTCATTGGGTGTCGGGTATCGATCTCACGAATGACAACTAGTCTACGGGGATGACTTGCGGGTTTCGTGATTGTGAACAGGTTTATTGTCCGATGCATCGGATCGCTGTACACTTACAAACTAGTAAGATAATTCCGCTTAAGGCAACACTCAATTTTCTTCGTCATCCTCGTGTTTCCGCTTTTTACCCCGAGTACTTTCTTCGGGCTCTCCGTCTGCGTTCTCCTCACCATCTGAGTGGAAAAAAGGCATTATTAAGTCTGTACACAAAATCAAATTGATGTTTGAAATTGGTCTCAGGTATTGCACCGAGTCTTAGGATAACAATATTTGGGAATAAATACCTTGTACTTTAGAATTTTGATTTCCCTCGCGATCATTTTCCACCTCTTCATCATCTACATCTTCGTCTTCTTCCTCTGCATCTGTGCCGTCATATAAGGAGCTAGCAGAGCTTTCCTCTTCTGTCGAAATAGAATTCGTATCTTTATTACCTAGTAATAAAATTTGACATCTAAATATGTACTTTATTTTTTAAGGTTTTATTTAAAGACATCTTGGATTGTATAGTAGAGCTAAACAAACCAACATGTCTTTAAATAACCTTTACTATTATGCATTGTACAGTTCAAATAAAGTGTAATAATCTTTTTAATAGGGAATCAGAATAAGTGGCATGGAATTCCAAAAAAACCCAAAGAGCCACTCTTAAGAGGAGAAATGTCACAAAATCTTGTAAATAATTTGTTTAGTTTCGTGTTGAGTTTTGAAGTGTAAGCAAATGCTTTCGCTACACAACAGACACTCCCGTAAATTTCTATCGAGGAGGCCGGTGCCCACCACTGTCACTCTATATTACAGTGAATTTTTCAAAGCGCAGTAAGTTAGTGTTTTTTTTTTATTGTAAATCATTAGCCAAAAAATTCCAAAATACTATAAAAGTTCAAGTTGCCTAAAACAACCCAGTTTGGACACCAAGTTTTTGGGGTAAAATTGTTGCAAATTAGGTCTAGTTTCACCCATTTCAAGGAACGCACCCAATTACCAATCGCTCTGTGTAATGGTTTAATAAGTTTATTTTGGCCAAAACTACACATATATCATTTACTTAGAGAACAGATATTGGCATACTAAGGTATAATAATAATATCTGATATTTTTGTAACGTTCATTTAAACATAACTTCATAGTAGGCAACAAGGTAAACGGTGACAAACCGTACTAGTATAAACTATATCACGGCAGCCAGCGTCGATCAGAAACGTACAATTTACATAATTATTCAAAAATTTGACAGATATACTCAAATTAGGTACAGATACTATGTGCGCGCGTTTGATAATTTAGATAGTGTACTGGTGCTATGTTATGTATGTGTTACTGTTATTGTGTGTGGTGGTGTAATTGTCGTGTATGAGTGTATGAGAGAGTTTAGCTTGTTTGTAGTATGTGGGGGGCATTTTACGTGAAGCGGACAGCGAAAAAAAAGTGAGGTTCTGAAATTCGTTCATATTGGGCATATTTGTTCTTCTCAGGGATATGAACGTATACACGTAATGTTTTTTTATTTGAGTTTTTTTTTTGTTAAGATTTTGGGGTTCTATAGAATTCACCTGATTGACGGAAGGCTTTCTTAGAAACTTCATTTTCATATTTAAGTAAATTATAATAAAGTAATAATTTTAATGTTTTGTCTAGAAAAATTAATGTTCTTTTTGATTTTTAAATCAGATTTAAAATTTGTTTTTTTCTTCTAGTTGTAAACCGGAAGTAAATATTTCAAATATATTTTTTAATAACTTCGACCATTTTAATTTTTTTTTCACTGTAAAATGAAGCTTAACATTTATAAATTTTGCCATAAAAAATGCAAAATGGGATCTTAAGTAGTTTAGGAAATACATCAATCAGAATATGTGCACGTCGCTCCGAGCATGATACCTTTCGCTTGTTAAAGCCAGTTGGTGCTACAAAAAACTTTTTTGCAAAAGCACAAAAAAGTCCAAAATAACTTTTCTTTCGGAAATCAGAGACTATGTTTGTTTCATTGACTTTTTTGCCACCGTTTTCCGAAAGTAAAGTAATTTTAGATTTTTTCAATGTTTTTTGGTCGGTTTTATTTTTTGCAAAAAAGGTTCTTGTAGCATCAACTGGATAAAAAAGATAAAAGTATTTATTTAGCTCTTTAGTTGTAGTATAACAAACAGATTCTTGACATGAAACAATTTTACATTGTAACTAGAAGTTATTAAGGAACCATCATGTCGTCGACATAGGCCAAGAAGAAAAAATACGTATTAAAGAACTCATAAACTACTCAAGCAAAGTTAATAAAATGTAGTTTATAAAAGGTATATGGGACCACCTCGCTGGCTTCCTCTACCAAATCTAAAAAAGAATCGGAAAAATCGGCTCAGTAATCACGGAGTAATCGTGAAATTTTGATGAAATTTCTATAAAAACCAATCGGAAAGTATATCCACATACATAAAACATCATTCATAAAAAATACTTTTCCAAATCTGTTCCTAAATGACGGAGTAATGAGGTAACAAACATAAAAAATACATTCGAATTGAGAACCTCCTCCTTTTTTTGAAGTCGGAAGTTAGCACAAGCATGTGCTAAATCTTCTAGGTTTGTGTCATCACCTTTAAAAGAGTACCCTTTGGGCCCGTTATAACTTGGGCATAATTGTAGCATCAGTACCTCCCCATGAAACTACACAGTATGTATTGTAAAATAGATTGGGCTAATAATGTAATATAGTATAGAAACAAGTGCAAGACTTTCATTTTTAAAAAGTGTAGTTAGTTTATTTATGTTTAAATTAAATTATTTATTCTGTAATTATATGGACATTGTTATTACTTTTAAATGCCTTGAAGGCATCACCACTTACCAAGATTATCATTGTAGACTTCCCTGAGGGAAACCTCATCCTCCTCTTCTTCCACATCTGAACCTGAAACAAATGAGACCACTTGAAAATATAATCAACATCAAAACATTTCAAATGTTGCAGCCAGCACAAGAAAATACCAAACCAATTCTTTAAGTAGAAGCTGGCAAGTATCTTACATAGACAGACAAAAAATGTTACACAAGCATCACTGACATAAAATAATGATGCTTACTCTTTAAAAGGAAACCCATGTGGAATAGCAGACCATAAACAGTGTATAATATCATTGGTAGAGAGGTTCTCTCTTCCTCTGGCCTTTCTGATATGCTATCATCATCATCATTTATCACCAACGGACCCAAATCTATGTCCAGATCTGTAACGCAGTATTTAATGTACCCTTTCAATAGGTTGTTATTTTACCTCCCTTGTACGACAAATACAGCATTAAAGTAATTATATAATTGGTTATACTAATGTATGAATGTTATACTAATGATGTGACAATGTTGCCTCAGCACCAGTCATTGCTTGATGAAGGTGTCAGAGGCTGATTTGATGATGGATAATTATAATTATGGTAAGAATAAAATGACGTAATTTTAAGTTACACTTGAACTGCCATCAAAAACAGGGAAGAAAATCTCCATTAAATATTTAACAAATAGGGCAGAGACTGGTGCTGGAGGTTGGGCCAAATAAAGTTCAATAGGTGTTTGTCCAGATCGACATATTTTTATATGCCTATTTAGCTTTGCAAATTTTTTACTGTTGTGGTCTTTGCCTAGCCCTCTTTACTGGCTTTTTATGCTAGCATTGACATCAAGAATATTTCAGGTGAGGTGGAACCTGCATAACTGGAAGCCTAAAACAAGGTACACTAACCATCTTCTTCACTATCATTGTTTCCATTCATTTCATCTTCTTCCTCTGCATCACTGTCCTCAGCTTCTCTGTCTTGTTTGTCAAATCTGAAAGCACCAATAATATTGTGAGTGTGCATACTAATAAATAGAAAATAAATTGGACTGCAGTTAAGCTAATAAATGTATCTGAAGGAGACCTCCACAGAAGGAGTTGTGTGCGTCTGTTTGGTACTTGCATGCCTGAAGAAAAGATTAGTAAGCAAATGATAATGGTACGTAGGGGTAGAGCTCAAAAGTATCTTGCACAACATAGCTGTAGACACTTCTAGGTCTGCAGTACTCAAGTCATATAATTTTTTGTATTGTAGACATCGTTTTAAAATAGAAAACTGAACATGTTCAAATCTTACCCATCCAAATATTTTAAGGAGGGGTGTAGTGCAAACACCTTA